>OY744537.1:17034273-17041773 GCA_963556195.1 Sepiola atlantica
TATATATATATATATATGAAGCAATCCAACAAAAGATATAAGCGACAACTAATATCTTATAATTAGTGAAACATCCGGATATATATATATATATATATATATATATATATATATACTTTATAGTTGTATTCCAATGACCATAAGAAAAATCAATCCAAAACCATCATTTTCATTTATTCTTACAATTTCTTTATTTTCATATTTCGGTGAATAAGAAGGAATACAGGTATTTCTTCTTATTCACCGAAATATGGAAATAAAGAAATTGTAGGAATAAATGAAAATGATGGTTTTGGGATTGATTTTTTCTATGGTCATTGGAATACAACTTTAAAGTATATACGCTTTAAGTTTGTAATACAACTTCATTGAGCTTTCAATTTGAAACATTTTCGGATATTATAAGGAGCATATATGTAGAGGATAATCTCCGAAACTAATTAACGGATCATTATGAATTTGGGAATATATATATTCTAAACAATACGGTGAATAACATGGGCACATTATTTTTGTTGTTGTAAATGTTAACATTTAGGGGGTTCATATATATAATTATTATTTTTATTTTTATTTATTTATTTTTATAAACCGATCATTATGAATTTTGGAATATATATTCTCGGCAACCAGGTAAGTAACATGGGCACATTATTTTTTTTTAGGGGGTGCTCCCACCCAAACTTGCACTGGCCCTCGAAAACCTTTTGAAATAAGTTAGATACAAAGGATTTAATACAGAAAAGAATTGCTCCAAATAAGATTTTGAGATATATTAGGTAATAAATTTTTAAAGGGGTTAGTGCATGTGCATGAGCATCCATAATCTGTATGTGCTTCGTAAAACCCTAAACTATTTAACTTATCTTTATGGATTATGGAATATGTATTCTAGGCAACAGGGTATGTAACGTTGCCACATTATTAAAAAAAACAAACTATACCATTTAGTAGGGTGCCACCGAAACCGTATCATACCCCACAAAAAAGAAAAAAAATTTTTTTTTTATTTATTATACCTGTCCTGGGACGGGTATTCTAAAAGTTAAATATATAATTTATTGAATATAAAAGTTAAATATATAATTTATTGAATATAAAAGTTAAATATATAATTTATTGAATATAAAAGTTAAATATATAATTTATTGAATATAAAAGTTAAATATATAATTTATTGAATATAAAAGTTAAATATATAATTTATTGAATATAAAAGTTAAATATATAATTTATTGAATATATGCTGGGAAATTCATTGAATTTGGATAATTCTATGATTTATAGTGATTTAAAAATATAATGGCTCTGTGTGTTTGTTTGTTTAAATTGCACCTGCTGGTGGTAATCTCCATTTATTTTGGAGATTATATCCTATTTTGCTTAAATTTAACCCTAGGCTTCATAGGCAAATTAAAGTGGGAGTCGCGGTGTTAAACTGTAGCAGTCATAAACATTTACATTTCTTTCTTGTGGTGGAGTGAGCAGTCCCTGCGAGGTGGTTTGGTCACACGATGACCAATCAGACTCCAGGGCGTATGAATTTCTACCGGAACTTTAAAGAACTACTTTCAAACCCCAGAGAGCTTTCCGACACCAACAAAGAAAAACATCCTCTCTCCTGCCTCTGTCCACTGGACAACCGAACACAGGAACATATACAGCTTGAAGAAAAGCGGCAGTCGAACTTTCTTACTTTATTACTTCCTTCACTAGTGACACTGTCTTAACTTTCGGCAACCTACACCCAACGGTGTAGGTCATTTAAATAAATACATGTCGTTGTTGTTTAAAAAGGACTTTTTTTTTCTTTTCGTTTGACGACCCATTTTGTAACAAAATATCATGTGAAGATTAAAGAAAAGGTTTAAGTTTCTAGCCATCCCTGATGATTCATCGATATATAATTAGTGCATTAGGGTTAGGGTTAGGGTTAGGGGTGTTGATGAATTATTATTACCGTGGCATCGGATGATCCGGCAAAACAGTTAATCTGGCAAGGCTCTGGAACCAAGGGTGCTGAAAAATTGGTGTTGCTCGTGTATGGAATGCTATTAAATCTAGGCTTAAATCACAAAGGCCAGATTGATTTTTACAATGATGCTCGGATGCTGATTGTATGGTAAATTTTAGTACTCGATTCCCTGATATATATATATGGTATAATAAATGTATTAAGAAGGCTGAAGGCAATGCAGCGATCCGGATTGATGAGAAGCTGGAAAGAACAAAAATAAACAATCGAAGGAGAGGACTTACAACTATCTATTTTTTTTTTCTTTTAAATCTTACAAAACAGCAAGTATGGTGTTAGATGTGTGTGATGTCCAGATGATGATTAGAAATCATTTGATATTTCGGGGAAATCTTCTCCTTGTCAAAAATGGACACAAAAGAAAAGATGAATGCCAGAAAGTAGAACCGGAAAACACACACATACATATATATATATATATATATATATATATATATATATATATATATATATATATAATCCCGGCTTGAGGCACTAACTGGTCTAGCCGCACTGATGAGCTGTGAAACAGCGAAACAGTCTGCATGTGGATGACTATATATATATATATATATATATATATATATGTACATTGCCAAGCAATAAACAACCTCTTTGTGCTACAAGAAACACATTGTTTTGTAATACATAAGACATAAGAATTATCCGTCTATAGAACACAATACTGCAAGGCTGCTTCCCAGCTGACTACAACATGGTCGTTTTCAAGTCTAATGTTAACAAATTCTTGTTGAGCCGTCCAATTAAATAATAAAATTCTGCTCAGTTTCAACCATCGTCCACTTGACAAACTCATTAACCCTTATCCTCGAGTGGCCTTTTGGGTCTTGATAAGCGGCGACTCGTTAGTGAAAAAAGAAAACATTTGTTTTTGAATTTCTCAACATCCAATCACTTTTTACAGAAAATAATCATTTATATCAACATAGCATGAACCCATCCAAGGACGGGTACTTTTCTAGTTAAATATAAGCAAAAGGGAGTGTTACTAAGGTGGTGTGTGTGTGTATTTGTGTTTGTGTGTTGTGTGTGTGTGTGTATGTATTTGTGTGTTGTGTGTTGTGTGTGTGTGTGTGTGTGTGTGTGTGTGTGTGTGTATTTGTGTGTTGTGTGTTGTGTGTGTGTGTGTGTATACAGAGTTCAGTACGGAAGGGAGAGAATAATCCCGCTGTTCCGTAGACAAAAGTTCCCACAGATTCATTTCAAAACTTCCACATATGTTTAGATGAACTTAAAATTGCTTATCTTAAGATATGATCAATTAAGATTTAAAATGAAATAAAAATAGATTAAAAAAAGGATCAAGTTGCAGATTGTGGGCTGGATTAATTCACCAGCCATGGCATCTAGAAACTGCAATCTGCACTAAAAATGGTGCTCACGAACTAGGATACATTTTAGCACGTATTCCGATTATTTCATGAAGATATTGAAATATGCATCTATTCATATATATATATATATATATATATATATATATATATATATATATATATATATATATGTGTGTGTGTGTGTGTGTGTGTGTGTGTATTTTAAAAATTATCTCCTTTCACCAGCTTTTTAGTCTATTTTGCCATCAACACCTGAAGATGATTCGAAGAGGAATCGAAAACGTTAGTGACACATACGGATCTTTTATCAATTTTTTTTTTATTTTAACACAAAGAAAATCATTAGAAAGATTGAAAAGATTAAAAAAAGGTATAACTAGACAGACGAGTTCTGTTATTTTTAATATATATATATATATATATATATATATATATATATATATATATATATATAGTAAGTTATGAAAATATATTTATGGCAATTAAGCTACACATCCCCGGAGGGAATCGTCAGGTTAAAATGCCTCTGTGTAGCTTAATTGCCATAAATATATTTTCATAACTTACTACCTAGCTCTACTCACATATCGAGCACTGTTGAAGTAAATACTGAAAATTAATACATAAAAAATTATATCTCCTAATAACATTTTATGTGGATATATGAAATAATAATTATATATATATATATATATATATATATATATATATATATATATATATATATATATATATATATATATAATAATAATAATCCAGGTAAAACATCCACAGGGTAGTAATCCAAAGAATTTCAACCGGGTTTATAAAAAGTGCTCAATATCAAATAGAGCTTTTATATATGATTATTTGTATTTTCACAGACATGTACAAAATCTGCGACACTGGCATGTCAATGATATCGGTGATCGGATTCTAACTCTGCCTGATGAGATCTCAGTTTATAATAATTGTTGATCGATAACATCATCGACATGCCAGTGTCGCAGATTTTGTACATGTCTGTGTAAATAAAAATAATCATATATATATATATATATATATATATATATATATATATATATATATATATATATATATGAAGTTAATCCAACAAAAGATATAAGAGGCAACTAATATCTTTTAATTAGTGAAACACCCGGATAACTGAAGCTCAATATACTGGATAGAGCATTAATAGCATAATATAAAATGAAATAATAAAATAAGATGCAAATCAAATTTTATTATAATTCAAAATTCAGGCAAAGTATCTCAACGTCCTTAACTCATGAGTTTTCAAAGATAATTCTTCTCCTCAGAGAATCATTACCGCAGTGACGTTACTGCAGGTGATAAAATTACACTTTGAAAATATATAAAAATATATACAAAAATACATAAAAGTACATAACACATCAAATATATCAAGCCGAAAACATACTTATTTGTTAAAGTTATAAAATCCATCCAAGTCATACAAATTAAAACATATTCAGGAAAGATATCCAAGAGGTTGATTGAAGATTGATCCAAGTATTGAATAACAGTCCAAAAGCGAAAAAATTGAAAGAACTGAAAAACCGAAAAAAAAAACCCGGGAAAAGCGTCCGCAATCAATGCAGTAAATTACAGTGAAAAATGCATCCAATGTTTATGTTAATTAATACAATGATAAATGAACCAAATCAAATAAAAGTTCAATAAACTCACTTTGTGTTGAAATCATGAAGTTCAAAATTCAGGATTCAAATGATTTGACCGGAGTAGAACAAATCAAAATTCGCTGGTTGAATGGAAAATCCGCTAAATCCAATTTGAACAAAATTAAATCAAACCGAGTCAATATATTCGGCCATTTCTTCTTCCGGGTCCGATGAAGATTATTTCAATGGATAACGTTAAATTTGAAAGTAATCACTTTCCCGCAAGCCAAGTAAACAGAACCCTTCCTCGCTGATCAGAACGCAATACTAAAGTCGCAGACGGTCTTCTTTTTCAAACGACGTTACCCGAGCGGATGTTACATTTCGAATTCAACAAAGAAGAAAATGTCACCAGACACCAACAGATATATTAAATCAATTATATATATATATATATATATATATATATATATATATATATATATATATATATATATATATATATATATATGATCCCTTAAAATAGTGTTAGAAACAAACTAACATAATGACTGTAAAAAATAAATTGATGTACATGAAAGACTTGGGACTATAAGTTTGTTTTTTTTTGTTTTTTTTCTTTTAATATAGTTTTAATGGTTGAGAAACTTCCGAGACTATATATATATATATATAAAAAAAGATAAAAAATACTAATACATCTCCTAATACAACACAATCCATATTAAGGAATGTTTTCCTTCCCACTAACTCTCGTAACACACATCTCTTTTCTTCGCTTTCACAACATAGTTTTAGAATTATCCAAGCTACCTCACTCACCATCAAAAACATTTTACAAATGCATAAAAACAAAAATAAAGTCCTTTCATCCCCCACTACAGCTGGAATTTATACTATTCCCTGCGCCGACTGTGGAAAAATATATTTCGGCGAGACACAACGTCCGTTAAAGAAACGAATATATGAACATAATCGTGCCATAAAAAACGGCGATACCTCAAATGCACTATGCACTCATATGATCTCTTCCGGCCACCACTTCAATACCCATAAGGCAATCCCTATCAAACATATTCATGACACCAAACTTAGACGTCTCACAGAATCCTGTCTGATCCTATGTCATAAGAACACCATTGCCCAAAGACAAGGTTTCTATAATATTGCTTTTGCTTCGGCTAGATCGATTTTATACGAGATGAATCTAAATGAATACGACTCTGGCTAACTTTTAACCCTTGTCTCTCTTCTTCACCCTTCCCCTCCTCCCCTGCCTCCTCCTCTTCCCTTGTTTCGTCTCTCGACGTTAACTGCCCCAATTACTACTAATCCTGTAGACCTTTGACGCTCTCAGCCCGAATTCAATCAGCAGGCGATATCTAAGCACTGATTTTTTTTCTCTCTCTTTTTTTTTTTTTTTTTTTTTCTCTTCTTCAATAGTTTTCGACAACAACATGTCAATTTACCCTTTCTCACGTTTGCTCTCGCTTTCTCTTCTTCTTCGTTTCGTCTTCTTCAACTGACGTTCTAAAGACACTGATTGATTGGTATCTCTTTCTTCTTCTTCCTCTTCTTCATCTTCTTTTTCTTTATCTTTTCATAACATTCCTCGCATTCCTTTTTCTCCCCGTTTTGTTGTTCTCTACACATGACATTTTCTTCCAATCGCATTCTCTGTATAAATTTGAAAACTTTTCCGTTTTGAAATAAAGTTTATTAACTGATCGAAAATGGTCGTATCTACGGCCGAAATATCTCGGTGGAACTTTACAAGATGAGTTTTTGAGTTTATTTTTGTTAGTTGTTGAATTGCTTATTCTTTATTCCATTTTTATTTTTACATATATATATATATATATATATATATATATATATATATATATATATATATATATATATGTAACTACTTTAAAATTACATAGATACATTTAAAGTGTTTTTTATCGAATCGACAGTGACATAAAAGCAAATAGAATACATGATCTTACCATTTGGGTGAAATGGAACAGTATAGAATGATACTTGAGGAGGCTCTTCATTGTATTTTTCACCAAACTTTAAAATCAAAATGATTATCCCATCTGAAAGAAGTTTAAACAATGAATGAGTTTTTATTCCTTTTCAAATAGAATATTTTTCTTTGTCACTTTGATGAAGATAAAATTATATCTTACAAATTTATAACGAAGAGTCACTGGCAATCCAGAAAAAGGAAGCATAGAGAAATGAGAAGGTCTTACCTACTCAAAAAACGAAGAGACATTAACAGGTCTTACCAAATAAAAAGAAGTGTAGAGAAATGAGTGTGTCTCAATAACAAAAAGGAAGTGTAGATAAATGCGAAGATTTTAATAATAAAAAGAAGTGTAAAGAAATGAGAACGTCTTACCTACTCAAAAAAATGAAGAGGCATTAACAGGCCGTACCAAATAAAAAGAAGTGTAGAGAAATGAATATGTCATAATAACAAAAAAGTAAGTGTAGAGAAATGTGAAGGTCTTAA
>OY744537.1:17046773-17049273 GCA_963556195.1 Sepiola atlantica
GAAACAAAAATTTGACAAACAAATCATAAAATATCTACGTCATCTACAAAATGCAAGTAGATATTGTGAGTTTGAAAAATTTGGACCACAAGAACAGACGATTGAAAAGGACTTAATTCAATCAAAGGTATGTGCGATGCATCACGCCGCTATAAAATAATGGGACAACTACAAATAGGAAATATATTTATACAGCAAGAAAAATTAATACAGAAATTCAACCAGTATAAAAGTCAAGTCAGCAAACAAATATTCGCCGATCCTTACATGTTAAAAAAAGATTTTAAAATGTTGGTTCTGTGGACGTGAACATGAAATAAAAAGTGAGAAATGTTCAGCATTTGGACAAACACACAAACAAACAAACAAACAAACAAAGAATGTGGAAAACATTGAACAAAAGAAAAAAAGAACTTATACTAAAAGTTAAAATCAACAACTTCGATTTGGATATGCAAATGGATACCGACAGTGAGGTAACGCTTATCCCCAAAAAATTCTGGGAATGCGTTGGAAAGCCAACTTTATGAAAAAGCAATTTACAATTCCGCCAATTTGCTGGGTTGGTCATAGGGTACTTCGAAGGTTCTTGGGAATTAGAAGATAAATTTAAACACTTTGTAAAAAGAACCACGGACTTCTTGGAACGATATACTCAACATAAATTCTATCAAATTAATTAATGAGATAAAAATGGAAAAAAGACCGAAAGTTAAAAAAACAACAACTATAAAGTGAGCTTAAAATTAAAAGAATTGTTACTCCTTCTTAGCAAGTGGGCATCACCCATTATAGTTTTGAGAAATTCAGATGTGGAAATTATAAAATAGGCATAAATCACAAAGTTTGCCAAGATTTATATCCTGTACCTATAGTCCTGTTGAAGTTGCATTATATGCACTGGCAAGAACAAGCGGTTTTACAAAAATAGATTTGAAAACGGCATACCACCAAATACCAATAGAAATTAACTTCAAAGAAGTAATGCTGATAAAGACGCCAATGGGGGTAATAAAATGGAAAAGGGTGCCATATGGTATAAAAACAGCAAGTGCCATATTTCAAAAGGCCATCGAACAGGTTTTAGAAGATATGAAAAAATATGGTCTGTTACCAAGACGATATATGCAGAGGAGCTACTAATGAAAATGAATTAAAAAAGAAAACCGACATCATTTTGAATAAATCAAGAAACGCTGGAATGAAAATAAATGAAAAAAAAAAAATGTGTAAACAATAGCAGTAGGTTATTCCAATTCAAAAGAAGGAATATCACCAGACCAAGCCTTAATAGAAAAAAAAAATACTAAAAATATCTATACTTACAAAAAAATAAATAAATTGACACTCTTTTAGGATTGGTAATTTTTTACAGGCGATATTTACCAAATTATACGAACCTAACTGAACTGTCTGCAAACTCAAGAAAAAAGAATATTGAATTCATCTGGTCAGAGGAACAACAGAAAGCTTTTGATAGATTAAAATTAATTATGGCAAAGAAACTAGCAGTAAAGATGTTTGATCCCAAAAAGGATATTATGGTAAGCACTGATGCGAGCGAACATTTGATATCTGGAATATCATCACAAGAATGACATTCGATAATGTATTTATCAAGAAGACTAACGAACACTGAATTTAATTATTCCAATATAGACAACTCACCAATTTTGAATTGGAAAATAATTTCTTTTGAGAACTATAGACCATTTGAGGTTATATTCAATCCTGAAAAGAATTACCCAAAGTCACGACATCGAGAATACGGAGATGGACAATAAGATTAATGCCATTTGACTTTTATATGGAATATGTCAAAGGGAATTCTATTCTATACATAGATGCACTATCAAGATTGCGATTTTTCAAGGATTCAAAAGATAAAACAGAAGAAGAATTTGAAGATACATTTTTACATTGAGTAGAGACTGATGTTTTGTCTTTAGATAGAATGGCTATGAAAACTAGACATGATCCAATACTAAGTAGGATAACAGCGAGAATAAGAAAAAAAAATATGTAGAAATTGTTCAAGGGTGGAAAGACCCTATAAATAAATAAGACATAAATTAATGATAAAAAATGGAGTGATTTGTGATGGGGATCTGATAATTCTCACAGAAACACAAAGAAAATTAGTGATAAAAAGTGTACATGATGATATACACTGTGGAATAGCAGCCACACACAAAAAAGGATAAAATTAAAAGCATGATGGCCGGGATATTTACAAGATGTTGAAAAATATATAAAAATAGGCAAGAACTGTAAAGAATTAAGACATTTTACACAGACTACTTTACATTCATGGCTTTGAGAAGTGAGACCATGGAGTCGTGTGCATATGCATCATGTGTACATTACTGGAATGGAACTCGTATTAATATTAGTAAGCTCTTTTTCAGGATGGCCTGAAGTAATCCGTGTGCTCGACAAGAAAAGTTCTACAATAAAAAAAATTCTACGGGTCATATTTTCCAGAAACGGCATAGCAAAA
>OY744537.1:17051773-17129273 GCA_963556195.1 Sepiola atlantica
AATTAATTGGTTAACAAAATAAAAACTGAAAAAAAATTCTGAAAAAACAAACAAACAAACAAATAATCCGCAATTTAATCTGTAAAAAAAATAGAAAAAGTGGGCATCTTTTACGAGACTCAGCAGAGTAAAAACGCTAAAAAAACAAATATACAACAAATAAAAGTAACTGTAAGCTGTAAAAGTTAGTTTCAAACTTGCATGTGCTATTTGTTTGTATTTTAAACCCGTTTGAAGTGCTATTTATTAGAAATTTAAGTTCGACAGGCGTCAGCGAAGAAAACAAAATGGCCGCTCTACGTAATAATATAGAGCGACTGGCCGCCATTAATCTTTGAGAAAGTAGATGTTTTAAAAAACAAGAAATTTTTTTTTAACATCTAATAAAAAGCCATTTATACTACGTAAAAATACAAACAAATTACATAGGTAAGTAGAAAAATGTCTATTCTAGACATAAGTCAACTTTACTTGTTGCAAATTTATGTTTTTAAACTCTTTCTCGTTCTTTTTTTGGACCCCGTTCGCGCCTCTGCTGAGCGTCGTAACATATACCCGAAAAAGTTATTATTTACAAAATAATCCGCAAAAAATCAGAAATCAAATTAATACGGTGGATTAATCTGGATTTGGGAAATCAGACAAAACTAGTCGATAAAATTTGGCAGGTTTTATTTATCTACCTCCCACAAGGTAAGATGTGACACAAGGTCGGGAAAGTGGGATTAGATAAGCAAGCGCTCGAGAGGTGAGCACTCTGGCCATTTAAAAATTGCCTGGGCAGCCCCGTCGGCATTCCCTGGTAGGGGCGCCTCAGACAGTAAGCAATAAACTTACTCCTCCCCAAAGAGGGGAGGCAAAGCCTGGGAGGGTGCACCTCCTAGAACTGCACAGGACCGGCAACCCCCAATAGACCGATGTAAATCCAGACCCAAAGGCCCGGACGATACCGGTTTATTAGGCGGGATAAAATTTGGCAGGTATTTTGGGAACTAACCACTTCAGTATAACCAAAGAAAGGATTTATCCCGCATTACAAATAAAACATTTTAAAAAAAGAAAAAAAAGAAAAAGCAAACGGCAATTTAGAATAAAATTAAAGTCGTGTGTCGTGAATTATGTGTTTTTTTTTTTAAGCGTCGTACCTCATCGGTCGTTTTCTCTTTGAACTCGTCCAAGTCTCTTTGAAGTAAGAGATGTGCACGGGATAACATTATTCCTTACGAAAGGTAACTTCAATAAACAGGAGGTGAAATCGTTTGGTTAGAATTAAAATGTTGACATTTTTAAAAATCAAGGTACGAAGAGAAACACGTGTTGATAAACACGGGTTGCGGTAGGATTTACGATACAGTAACCATAGCAACGAGCCGGAAAAAAATTTCCGTGTATGTTCGGCAATTTTCGTAAATAGAAGCGAACTATCTTTCTCTCCATTGAAACAGCTGTTTATTTTCCAGTAGAACTATTTTCCTCTGTCAGATGTTTTCGTTCACGACATTTCGGCGGTGTACTCTCCGGCCTTTTCCGAGTAGTTTTGGGTGAATTTAACTTTTTGAATCAATTGATTGTCGGTAAACGAATTATTTAAATTCCTATGCGCACGTACACACACACACACACACACACACACACACACACACACACACACACACACACACACACAGAATAATTTTTATTGTTTAGTGGTTGTTATTTCTGGGATATTATTGACAATGGGCATTAGTTTAATAACAACCAGGGCTTTACAGAAAGGAGCGCGCTCCTTTCTGCTGAAGCCAAGAAGAGGGATAATTTTTTTATCCAGCAGTGGGGAGGCAAGTAAATAGGGATTTATTTGAAAATAAGGATGGAAATGTGTTCAATTTTTCAACAGGTTATTTTAAGGAGCAGATGGAGCGGGGAAAAGAGAGGGACTCTTTTTGGGGGACCAGGAATGGTAGCCGCTTCCAAACTAGTTGAGCGAGCGGGTATGGCCGGGGTGGAAGTGTGTTAATGGCGGGAGATTCGAAGGAAGAACAAAGGATTATGGATATTAACCACAGTGGCGAAGGATGCCAACAAATGGTTTTGCGATAATGAATCTCCCGGCCATAGGTAGTGTGATAGATGCTTTTGTAACGGCACGTAATCTCACTGTTAGGATTCCACCATCGGACCACGTGTAAATTAAATAAAGAGATTAAAGACAAACAAAGGAGAAAGGAAGAAAACATTATTATTAAAAACTTATATTATTTGAAAGCGAAGGAATGAGGAAGCTAAACAACTTATAAGAATAGGCATTTTTATAAAGAGAATAAAACGTAAAACATTTATACTTAACAAAAACAATTTATTTACTTAACATTTAAAAGAGAGTGTAAGTTCGTAATTGGGGCATATAAGTGCGATGCGTGTTGAAATGTCTTTTTGTGTGGCAATTTTTGAATGGTGAATGTGCGAAGAAATGTTTGTCAAATTGAAAGATTGTAGAATGTTTGTCAAATTGAAAGATTACCTTTTCTTCTTCCTCCCTCCCCACACAGCTCGTTCGAGCTGGTGGATGGGGAGGAGTTATGGCCGGGGTGGAAGTGTGTTTATGGCGGGAGATTCAAAAGAAGAACAAAGGGTTTTTGGATTTTAACCACAGTCGCGAAGGATTTCGCACAAATGGTTTTGCGATAATGAATCCCCCAACCATAGGTAGTGTGATAGATGCCTTTATAACTGCATGTTATCACACCATTAGGCTTCCACCATCGGACCACGTGGGGATTAAATAATACAGTTTAAGACAACCAAGATGAAGGAAGAAAACATTATTTAAACTTACCTTAAAGAAAGCGAAGGAATTAGGAAGCTATACATATACGAATAGACCTTTTATAATGGTTAATAAAAAAAGAAAGGAATAACATTTTTATCAACAAAACAATTTATTTTGGTATTTGAAACATTTTAAAGAGTTCTTAGATTCGTACTTGTAAGTGTATATATATGCGAGCATGTGAATGTCTTTTGTGTGGCTAATTTGTAATTGATCATGTGTGAAGAAATGTTCGTCAAATTGAAAGATTGAAGAAT
This sequence comes from Sepiola atlantica, assembly GCA_963556195.1. NCBI lineage: Eukaryota > Metazoa > Mollusca > Cephalopoda > Sepiida > Sepiolidae > Sepiola > Sepiola atlantica. Next base: position 17,054,840 of record OY744537.1, read on the forward strand.
TGTTCATCGAATTGAAAGATGTGAATAAGATTACCTTTTTCTCCCCCACCCTCCACAGCTCGTTCGAGCTGGTGGGGGGGGGGGAATCGCCGAGAGTTCTTGGTGCGTTCTTCCCAAAACGCTGAGGGGAAAAGAGAGAGAGAAAGAGACTTGTCCGCTCTTTTATAAATTTAAGATCACGTACGGCCGAGCTGACCTGTCGGCCGCCCATTGGTCAGAAACCTCCGGCCACCGTGATTAGGTGAGATTTCGCGAGTTTCACCACCAGAGGCAAAGAAGGGTCAAACAAAGATAAGAAAGAAAGAAAGGGAGAGAGTAAGCCGAACGAACCCAGAAAGAAAAGGGGTAGCTAAACAGACTAGCCTTTTCCTCAATGCCCGCTCGTCTCATCGATCTATTGATCTGCCACAATAGTCCCCCACCAGTAAGCGGAGCTTACCCGATAGACACGACCCTATTTCAATTTTACTTTTATTTATACATAACAACCATCTTTATCAGCGAGGATTTAGCGTTCATTCCGGGATGGATGAAGCCGAAGTTATATGGGTGTTCCAGCAAAATTAGCGTTCGCGGGCGAAATTTTAAGTTTTGTGCACATTGGGATTTTCCGCCACGCGAAGCTGGTATTGTTTGTAGTTTTAGCTTTCGGATGTGTATTTTTTTTTTGTTGGAACTTAGCGTTCACCTAGAGATTCTTGGGCTGATGAAATATCAGGAGAAAGAAATGTCTCTAGACGAAGCTGGGTATTTTTAGGAAACAATTTTTAGGCCTACGTTGAATTTTGGTCGCGTTCATGCAAGTATTCTTTGGCTGATACAGGGTTTTCTCAGGTTGTAGATCTCTTACACGAAGCTGTATTTGACTTGGGAGATTCAAAGCTTGGCGCCTTTTGTTGCTTCCATTGTTCCTCGACTGATAAGACTATCATTATTATTTTTTTTTGGTTGTCGGGTTGACGTCATTAATTTTTCATTAAAAAAATTTTTTTTCTTTTTTGTATTTGCCTATTGTAGCTCCATTTTTTTTTTTTTAAATGGCGTTTGGCGGGAATTTTTCATTGTTCGGCATATTTGCGCCACGTGGGAAGATTTCTTTTGTAAAGAGATTCGATTTTTTTTTTTTTTTTTTTGTGTAGACCCATCTCTCCTTGTCTCGCGAAAAGCACTTTCCCTCTTTGTTCAGTGAAAGGATGTTTTTTTTTTGTTTGTTTGTTTCGTTAAAATTTGTTTTGTGAAAGAAGTTTTTTTTTTTTTTTGTAAAAAATATTCTTGTGTTTTTTTGTTAGAAATGATTTTTGTTTTTCAAGATTTTCTTTCCTTGCGTTGCTTCGTGAAAAGGATTTTTTTTGTTGTTGTTGAAAGGGGTTTTGTTTGTTTTATGAAAATTATTTTTTTCTTTTCTTTTTTGTTGAAAGGAATTTTGTTTGTTTTATGAAAAGGATTTTTTTTTTTTGTTGAAAGAAATTTTGTTGTTTGTTTTACGAAGATTTTTTTTTTTTTTGTTGAAAGAGATTTTTTTTTTGTGATGTGAGGCGCTCATTTTTTTGTTAAGTTCGTAGACTTGTATTTTCTTCGTATATGAATTTTTTATTTTCTTTTTTTACTTACTGCCGTATTCTATTCTAAGTTTCCTTCGCTAAATAAGATTAATATTTAAATTTATTTGTTTGTCTTTAAGTTTAGAAATGGTTATCTTATTTTTTTATTTATTTGTATCTTAAAATTTAATCAGAAGGATTTGTATTTATGTTATCGTAGAAGGATTTTGTTAGCGTGTTAACGTCGAAGAGGTCACCAATTATGGCCGGGGTGGAAGTTATTTATGGCGGGAGCACGTCGGGGTCACCAATTATGGCCGGGGTGGAAGTGTGTTTATGGCGGGAGATTCAAAAGAAGAACAAAGGGTTTTTGGATTTTAACCACAGTCGCGAAGGATTTCACACAAATGGTTTTGCGATAATGAATCCCCCAACCATAGGTAGTGTGATAGATGCCTTTATAACTGCATGTTATCACACCATTAGGCTTCCACCATCGGACCACGTGGGGATTAAATAATACAGTTTAAGACAACCAAGATGAAGGAAGAAAACATTATTTAAACTTACCTTAAAGAAAGCGAAGGAATTAGGAAGCTATACATATACGAATAGACCTTTTATAATGGTTAATAAAAAAAGAAAGGAATAACATTTTTATCAACAAAACAATTTATTTTGGTATTTGAAACATTTTAAAGAGTTCTTAGATTCGTACTTGTAAGTGTATATATATGCGAGCATGTGAATGTCTTTTGTGTGGCTAATTTGTAATTGATCATGTGTGAAGAAATGTTCGTCAAATTGAAAGATTGAAGAATTGTTCATCGAATTGAAAGATGTGAATAAGATTACCTTTTTCTCCCCCACCCTCCACAGCTCGTTCGAGCTGGTGAGGGGGGGGGGAATCGCCGAGAGTTCTTGGTGCGTTCTTCCCAAAACGCTGAGGGGAAAAGAGAGAGAGAAAGAGACTTGTCCGCTCTTTTATAAATTTAAGATCACGTACGGCCGAGCTGACCTGTCGGCCGCCCATTGGTCAGAAACCTCCGGCCACCGTGATTAGGCGAGATTTCGTGAGTTTCACCACCAGAGGCAAAGAAGGGTCAAACAAAGATAAGAAAGAAAGAAAGGGAGAGAGTAAGCCGAACGAACCCAGAAAGAAAAGGGGTAGCTAAACAGGCTAGCCTTTTCCTCAATGCCCGCTCGTCTCATCGATCTATTGATCTGCCACAGAGTCAACAAGAGTTCTTTGTGTGTTCGTTCGTCTCAGAACGCTGAGGGAAAAAGAGAGGGAGAAAAGGAACGCGTGTTCTTTTATTGACCCCCAAATCACGCGTGGTCAAGTTGGCCGGAATCTTTCGGCAAACGTGAATCTGCGTGACCTCGTAGGTTCCCTACTTCGGAGACGAAGAAGGATTAAGTAAACAAAGAAAGAAAGAGAGAGGGTACCTAATTGTGGTGTTCACCACACGGGTAAAGCCCTGAAAACAACATATTAAACAAAAATTATGATTTGTAGTTTTTATTCCTTTTCATATAAAAATGTTTCGGTATTACGGCAGATGAACACCCTGAAAAACGTGGTGGAAAGAAAAAACAATTATTTAGAATTTAGAGCCGGGGATCAATTTCGCATATAAATTTAACGTAAAATTACCACTCACTTCTCTATCATTCTAGCGTTTTAGGGCATTAACACCTTCCACATTTTTTTTTTTTTTTGCTATGAGAGATAAATTCTGCGCGTCTTTTTTTTTTGGGGGGGGGGAGCGTCTACTTTTTGTAGGCGATGACGTGTGCAACCATGGCCGTTGTAATAATGGTGCCATTCGGACTTAGGGTTTGTGGTAAAACACGTTGTTAACTACCCTAAAAAGTTATAATGGTCAGTAAATGTGGGATCATTTTACGATAAATTTATATACGAAACTGATCGTCCACTCTAATTTCTAAAATAATTTTGTTTCTTTTCTTTTTTCCGACACGTTTTAAAGGGGGTTCACAAGTAATCGCCTGAAAAAGTAGAATCTTATTTGAGGGTTGGGGGTCATCGGAGTGTGTCAAATTTACAAATGTTTTGTTATTATTCTAACCTTACATAATATGCTAATTGGTGCTAATCCAGATTAGGACCCGAGCTAACTTTGACCCCGTCGTTAGGGTCAGGGTTAGGGTTGGGGTCAAAGTTAGCTCGAGTCCTAATCTGAAGAAATACCTGCTAATTTACCAAAAAAGAAAAAAAGATATGTTTCAGAATGTTTGAGATGAGGATTGATAATTTGTATTATTTGTATTATTCAAACTATTGTTTGCAGCTTGGATATTATTCTCAGAACTCTTTATCTTGCTCATTTTCTTAATTTCTTGTAAATCAATTGTAGGTGTATGTGTGTGTGTGTTTGCTAAAAATAGACATAAAAATATGTTATCAATAAAATAATTACCTACTTTTTGGGGTGAAATTGACTTTTAAGGGTCCCCCACCTTTATCACACATTTACTGCCTTTTAAAAATTTATGTTATTTATTTTCCGTATTGTCACCCGAACTTAGAGTTAGTTGTAGAGTTATCGGATTAACATCCTAATATGTTATCATACCGGCATGGGCGGAAGAACACAAACCAGTGGCAGACGCCACAACTAAGGAGATATATGTACGACCTTTCTTTCTTTGTTGACTCAGCCCTTCTTCGCCTCTAAGGGAGAGAACAGGGTCTGATCTCGCAAAATCACGTTGCCAGAGGGTTCCGGCCAATCAGGGACCAACAGGTCAGCTTGACCACGCGTGTTTTGAGTGTCTATAAAAGAAGGCACGCACTTCCTCTTTTTCTCCTTTTCTCTAGCCCCTCGCTTTTGTGCGAGAGGCTAGAGGTGGTTCCATGCGCGTCGGCTTACTACTAAACACACACGCACATTCACGCACTTCGACGTACTAACGGCAAGCCTCACACATGGCTACACACACACACACACACGCACACACGCACACACAAACATGGTCGCACACATGTGCTTACCACTATTCTCGGAACTGACTTTCAACGAACATTTCAAACTAACATTTTACCATGAAAGATTTGTAAATATATAAATAGTTTGTGTTACCTTTAAATTACGTTTTATTCTTGCTTCAACTTATGCATGACTTATCTAACATTCACTTTCATAAATGTTTTTCCATGTTTTTACTCTTTTAAACATTTCTTTAAACAATCTAGATGTAAGCGTAGGTCTTAGCATTTTCTCTAAGATACAATATCTTACTAAGCCAAGGCCTGCGCCGCTACAGAGTTAAGGAAGAGCATGTCCTTTTTTAATTACTTTTAACATTGCCATTTTTTATGCTAAGTTCACGAACATTTATAGGAGATAATCTTAGCATGGACTGTTCAGACCAATTCCTATAAAATTGTTTTAAAAACTCGGACGTGAAACGAAAGGAAAACAAAGTCCTTTTTATGAGCATTTGTTTATGTTAGTATTATTTCTCGATTAGAATGGAAAAATAAACTAAACACGATTAGCTTTTCTATGCTCAGACGAAGACATTTCGAAGGCGTTCGACAGAGTGTGGCATTCTGGTCTCCTACACAAACTTCAGGGTTATGGTATTGGTGGTGATGTTCTTGACATTATTAGGTCTTTTCTTTCTGATCGAAGCTTGCGAGTAACTTTGGACAGTGTCTTTTCATTCTCTTTTCTTATCAATGCTGGTCAGGGCTGTATTCTGGACCCAACACTGTTTCTTCTCTATATAAATGATCTTCCAGATAATATTGTTCAGAAAATTAACATCTATGCTGATGATACCACTCTCTATTCTGGTGGTGCTTCTCGTCCATCCCCCTTGGAGCAGTCGAAATATGCAGCTGATCTAGAAGTTGACCTAGGTTCAGTTGGGGATTGGGGTACGAAATGGCTTGTTTCGTTTAATCCTGTTAAGACTCAGCTCGTGTCTTTCAATCGTAGGCATGTCCCCTTTTTTTAAATTCTGGTCAGGAATAGAGTAGCTGATACATTGAGCGGCTATATTGATGGTTTTCTTATAGTCTTCAGATATTCGGACCCACCCGCCCGTTGTTGCTTTTAACAACAGGCACTATGGATGCAGCCCACCTAGAGTATTCCACTCTTTTATAAATGCCTTAGTTTTCCAAGTGATCCAACTCCCTCTCCACTCCTTACCTCAAAGCATAAGGTACAGGCCTGACTGGACAACCTTTGGGATTGGCTTCCTTATCAATGAGTATATTCACTTGAATGTCCTTCAGGCATCCTATTTCTCCATTGAATAAAGTATCATATTCTGTTAATAATCTTTTTAATCTCGATGGCGATGGCGTCTCACTTGTTAAACAAAACACCCGTTCCCAGTCTAGCTTCAACTTCTTCATCCAATCCCTACCCAGTAGTGTTGGTACCTCTCCCTTCATAACCAGTAATGGTAGACAGTTCCCTTTGCCTTCATGTTATACCTCTACAACCGTTTTCCCCTGAGGCCTCACTATTACATCAGTATATATATATCGGATTAACATCCTAATATGTTATTATTTCTTTCTCTGTTAACTCAGCCCTTCTTCGTTTCTAAGGAAGAAGAGGGGCCTATTCTCGCCAAATCACGCTGTCAGAGGGTCCGGCCAATGAAAGACCAACAAATCATGCTTGACCACGCGAGATTTTGAGTGATATAAAAGAAAGAATGCACTTCCTCCTTCCTCTTTTTTTGGGGGGGAGAGTGTACGAAATGGTAGGAATTTGTGTTGAACGGTACTTAAAACAGAGAAAAGAAAGAAAGGGTTTAAGCTTACTATTTTTCCTGTGTCGGTGAGGAGGAAAGGGGAGACGGCGTGTAGTAACTGTAAGACAGTAGCAGGCAGTGTTTTCTTGCCCCATGCCTTTGGAGTCTGTTGATGGGATCGTCTTAATCGCTGGTCATAGGGAGAGAAAGACTTCGTTGACAGGACCGTGTTACTTGCTGGGAAAGGGAAAAAAGAGAAAGGTCATCAGTTTTACCGAGCATTTCTCTGGATCCGACCCAGCTCTTTGAACTTTTTTAGATTGATGCTCCAACGTTCTTTTTATTTATCAACAGCTCCACCATTACAGGTGACGTTCGTAGGTTGGAAATATTGTATAAATTCATTTTTTCTTGCCGTACCCCGTTTTCATCCAGACTTAATCTTTCCATGCTGAATCCCTTTTCATCTGTCTGGTCTCCATCCACTACATTGCATTGCATTGCCCCTTCTAGTTGTTTTCGAGAATCTACCCTGTTACTGCTTGCACTTTCTGCAGGTGTGCCCCGTTTTATGACATCTGTAGCATTCACTATTTATAAATATACATTTATCCGCTATGTGTAAGGTACTTCCACATCTGTAACACTCCCGTTTCAGGGGTAATTTATGTATGGGGTTTTCATAATCGATAATTGTTTCCTGCATTAATTTGGAACATTTCCGGCCTATTCAATTGATACTGCTATTTCAATAGCTTGCTTCAAAGTTAGATCCCTTTCGCTTAGTAGGCGTTCCTGGATTTTCACGTTCTTAAGTTCAGAGACTAAGAGGTCCTGTATGTATTCACTAACCCTCTCTTCAAATTTGCGGTGTTCGGACATTTTCCTTAATGTGGCTACATAGTCACTTATAGACTCTTCCTCCCTTTTGTCCCTCGTGTTGAACAAAAATCTTTCATGAATTACATTCAGCACCGGTTTAACATGTCTCTGCATCAGCTCAACTAATTCATCAAATGCTTTCTCTTCCGGACGATTATCAGCTAAACCTCTTAACATAGCATAATGTTTTGCCCCGATAACCGATAAGAAAATAGCCTTTTTCTTACCTTCGTTCTCAATATGATTGGCGATGAAAGAAAGAAACATTTGCACGTTCAATGCAGTTATTCCAACACTCCTCTACATCGTTCCATTTTCTGCAAAGTGCCCATTAACGCCATTTCTTCTGTTTTTCTCTTTTATTTTTTTTTTAAACGCTTCTATGCTGACCCTCCAAACACATCCATTCAGTGTATCTTTTTCATAACCTTCAGCTCATCGCTTCCATATCCCTTCCTCGCATCGTCTTCTACTACCCCGTCACCATTTATTATATCGCGATTAAAACGGAAACACAAACTAAACACGGTTAGCTTTTTTATGCTAAGACGAAGCAAGTTCTGCAAACGTCCCGCCTTTATTTATAACAACAAAAACAAGAGCGCCCCCTAGGCAAGATAAAAATCTGGTATACAAGGGGGGTAATTTCGGCTTAAACTTTCTGCTTTAAGGACGACAACTCACATTCTTGATGTACATTACAGTTAGTTACACCGTTGGATGTAGGTTGGTGAAAGTTAAGACAGTGTCAGAGTGAAGAAAACAATAATAAAGTGAGAAAGCTCGGTTGCCAAAAGTCTTCAAGCAGTTTATCTTCAAGTGAAGACAGCCGATGCTCGGATGTCTTCACTTGACAGAGAGGCAGGAGAGAGGTGTTTATGGTGTTGGGAAGCTCTCTGTTGGCTGCTGTCAAATCCCAAAGGGGTTGAAGTAGTTATTCAAGGGAAGGTTGAAATTAATCCTCCATAAAAGTTGATTGGTCCTAGTATGGCCAAATCACCTCACAGGGGCTGCTCCCCGCAATGAAATAAATGTCAATATTTATCACTGCTACATATTATCTCTTACAATTATGAATTATCATAGGGTGTAGGGTCCAGTTTTATCATAATACCTACTTTTTTAAGTGATGAAAAGTAAATAGTTATTATTTTTTTTATATATGTTAATTTTTTTAGCATAGAAAATTTCCAAGACTTGTTATCCCCTCCACCTCCCCAAAACATGCACAACATTTATTTCCCTTGAAAAAAAAAATTGATGATTATATGTGCTTAAAAGCACTATCTGGTCCGGAAGTGGGTAATTATTACTGCCTGGTAGCTCGGAATCGGTGCTTATTTTACGCTAAATTTATATCTTAAACTTATCCCCCATTCTAAATTCCAAACTAATTGTTTTGTTTTCTTTTAAATTTTTAGCACCAAGTTTTTCAAGATGTTTACATTTCATCACCTAAAAAAAGTAGAATCTCTTGTTGCAGGGGCCAATGCTGGTGATCAGTCTTACAACTAAGAAAGATACAAGACAATAAACGGCAATAGCAAAGAAAGAATGACAAACACGAGCGAATGGTGGCAAAAATAAAAGTAACATTTATTGCACCAATATGGTACAAAAATATGTTGAATAGGCCTAGTCCTTGTGGGCGTCTCTGCTGGAGTAGAGGGCGTCTCTGGGAGCTGGAATGGCAGGAGGAGGTCACCAGGAGATTGATGTGGACGTACCTGGGGTTTAGAGAAGTGCCTCAGGTAGGTCTCTTCCGTGTAGACATCACCAAGGGCGGGATTGGCAGGCTCGATCAAGATGATATCTCAGGAAGCAAGAGCAGCAAGAAGTCCTAGGAAGGACTGAAGTTGAATTGTATTAGTTGTTGAAAAATTGCCCTGAAAAGGGCAGTTGGTTCACATTTAGTAGTCGTGAAAAGTTGTCCTAAAAAGGGCAGTTGTTTTTCATTTAAGTAGTAGTTGAAGAGTTGAACTGCAACCTAAGGTGGACAGTTACTGCTGCTGTTTCTTGGCTCAATAACTTGAAAAAGAGCGGGTCACAGTCAGACACTTGGCGGTCTTTTGACCCCCTGGTTGAATTGAATTTTTTCCAACAAAAATGGCCTGAATATATTTGCAAGATGGAATCCAGCAAGCTGATGGTCACACGAGATATTAACTCGTGGCTCATAATAATACGATTTATTTTAAATAAAGTGTTAGCTCGTCAATAATCTGAAAACAACGTCTAGGCTGGCTCGGATATGCCCTAAGATTGGCCCCAGATAAATTTGCTAAATAAGTGCTTCAGTGGACCCCTGATGGGAAAAGAAGAAGAGGAAGACCAAAAATGAACTGAAATCAAACAATCAAGAGATATTTGATTGCAACGGGAAGAAGCTGGAGGGACGATGTAGTTTTGGCTTCAGACCGAAAACAATGGTTCACTTTGACGGCTTCATGCGTCCCAGGATGGAGGAGTTCCTAAGTCTAAGTGAGTAAGCGTATTATGTTTAATATGAACCAGTCATCGAGATTTTGTATGCTGATTTGAAAGTCTTATTCATGCATTATTTGTGAAATGAGAAAAAATACTCCATTTTCTCAGGTTGAAAGAAGAAAGGAAAATATCAGCAGCAGCTATTTGTTTGTAGGCGTGGCTAACGCCCATGTTTCAAATTAGCACCAGTAAGTAATTCTAGGTGTGGTTAGAAAGGAGGTCATTTTTAACTTAGAAATTAGAAAAAATAAAAACATTACGAAATATCGCAATAATTGAAAGTAATTATTCATTGTTTAATAAAAAGCTAATTCTAAAAGGAATTTTAAAAAAAAATTCATCTAAATCGAGATTTTTTTGAATAATGATTGAAAAAAAAGCCACTTAAAAAGAAATTCTCTGCATGTGGGGGTACATACTATGCATTGTTTTTATTTTAATATATATATATATATATATATATATATATATATATATACACACACACACACACACACAGAGGCAAAACACCTACCCACTATCTGGCTGCCATTAGTCTAGTTCTAAGTATTATTTTTAAATGTATAACTTACATTACATATCTTTAATATGAATCTATTGTAATTTTAAAAACTAATAGATTTCATTCAAATTAACTCCCTTGAAAATTAATAAACACAATATTTTAAGAATGGTTTTGATAATTTATCCTTTTTTTATTAAATCACTTTAATTAATTACTGTTAATATCGACAAAACTATTGCATATATATAGAAAATAGGACAATAAAATTACAAATGAATAACACCAAGCATTTATTTATTATAAACTGTTTAAAAAATAGTTATGCAAATTAGGCATACAAATAGCTGTGTTTGGGTATTTTCTCTTTACTATATTTACAGTATTTCAAAAGACTATATTGTATTATACTTACCTGGCACACGCTAGTAAGTGTAGTATCTGTTCCGATGGATACTGCACGCCTGTCCTGTGCAGTTCTAGGAGGTCCACCCTCCCAGGCTTCGCCTCCCCTCTTTGGGGAGGAGTAAGTTTATTGCTTACTGTCTGAGGCGCCCCTACCGGGGAATGCCGACGGGGCTGCCCAGGCAATTTTTAAATGGCCAGAGTGCTCACCTCTCGAGCGCTGGCTTTTCAAACCCCACTTGCTCGACCCGATCTTGGGTCACATCTTACTTGTGGGAGTAAGATAAAACTGGCCTTGTGCCTAACTCCGCGAGGAGTAAATAAATATTGTATTATACTTACCTGGCACACGCTAGGAAGTAAGTGTAGTATCTGTTCCGATGGATACTGCACCCTGTCCTGTGCAGTTCTAGGAGGTCCACCCTCCCAGGCTTCGCCTCCCCTCTTTGGGGAGGAGTAAGTTTATTGCTTACTGCTTGAGGCGCCCCTACCGGGGAATGCCGACGGGGCTGCCCAGGCAATTTTTAAATGGCCAGAGTGCTCACCTCTCGAGCGCTGGCTTTTAACCCCACTTACTCGACCCAAGCTGTGGTCACATCTTACTGGTGGGAGTAAGATAAAACTGGCCTTGTGCCTAACTCCTGCAGAGGAGTAAATAAATATATTGTATTATACTTACCTGGCACACGCTAGGAAGTAAGTGTAGTATCTGTTCCGATGGATACTGCACCCCTATAGATGGATGTCGTCTTGTCCTTCGGGGCTTGATTCCACCTGTCTGTGGGTTTGTCCTGTGCAGTTCTAGGAGGTCCACCCTCCCAGGCTTCGCCTCCCCTCTTTGGGGAGGAGTAAGTTTATTGCTTACTGTCTGAGGCGCCCCTACCGGGGAATGCCGACGGGGCTGCCCAGGCAATTTTTAAATGGCCAGAGTGCTCACCTCTCGAGCGCTGGCTTTTAACCCCACTTGCTCGACCCGATCTTGGGTCACATCTTACCTGTGGGAGTAAGATAAAACTGGCCTTGTGCCTAACTCCGGGAGGAGTAAATAAATATATTGTATTATACTTACCTGGCACACGCTAGGAAGTAAGTGTAGTATCTGTTCCGATGGATACTGCACCCCTATAGATGGATGTCGTCTTGTCCTTCGGGGCTTGATTCCACCTGTCTGTGGGTTTGTCCTGTGCAGTTCTAGGAGGTCCACCCTCCCAGGCTTCGCCTCCCCTCTTTGGGGAGGAGTAAGTTTATTGCTTACTGCCTGAGGCGCCCCTACCGGGAAATGCCGACGGGGCTTCCCAGGCAATTTTTAATGGCCAGAGTGCTCACTTTCTCGGGCGCTGGCTTTTCAAACCCCACTTACTCGACCCAAGCTGTGGTCACATCTTACTTGTGGGAGTAAGATAAAACTAGCCTTGTGCCTAACTCCTGCAGAGGAGTAAATAAATATATTGTATTATTGATTTAAATAACAGTGAGCTGTTTTGATGGTAATATAGAAATGACAAAACTTGTGTATTTATTCATTTATGTATATATATATATATATATATATATATATATATATATATATATATATATATAGGTATCCATAAACAGAGCGTTTCACTGTATCACAGCTCTTCAGTGAGGTTAGACATCGAACCTACGACCATCTAGTTGACAGCCTGCGATTTTAACTATTTGGCAATCAGGCAGATGCTATTAGCAAGTGACATTTCAATGTTTATATTTTAACGGTCGATAATACCCGACACATCTGAAAAATTGTATTCCTTTAGTTGGATGCAGAAACTCCTGTATTTTTTCTGGGTGATATATTTTCTAAAATTTCTGAAAATCTGAAAAATTGTATTCCTTTAGTTGGATGCAGAAACTCCTGTATTTTTTCTGGGTGATATATTTTCTAAAATTTCTGAAAATCTGAAAAATTGTATTCCTTTAGTTGGATGCAGAAACTCCTGTATTTTTACTGGGTGATATATTTTCTAAAATTTCTGAAAATCTGAAAAATTGTATTCCTTTAGTTGGATGCAGAAACTCCTGTATTTTTTCTGGGTGATATATTTTCTAAAATTTCTGAAAATCTGAAAAATTGTATTCCTTTAGTTGGATGCAGTAACTCCTGTATTTTTTCTGGGTGATATATTTTCTAAAATTTCTGAAAATCTGAAAAATTGTATTCCTTTAGTTGGATGCAGTAACTCCTGTATTTTTTCTGGGTGATATATTTTCTAAAATTTCTGAAAATCTGAAAAATTGTATTCCTTTAGTTGGATGCAGAAACTCCTGTACATTATCATGGAAGACATTTATTTGGTTTTGCTTAAACTTATTCCAGCTACCAAGTTAGAGTGATTATTTTCAATGAAAAGTTTCATATATTCGTGATTTAATCAAGTAATTAAATGGTCAAGTAATTGCAATTATATGTGACAATAACAAGATCAATCAATCTCTTTCAAAACATTTTACACTGTTTTTAATAAGCCTTGTTGAAAAATGGTTTGTACTTATTTTCTGACTATGTCCATCTTTTTAAAAATATTCAAAATAATTGAATTACTGAAACTTCCTCTGAATTACTATTTGATTCTGAATTAAAAAAATGCTCCCCCCCCCTTTTTTTTTTTACATATATTTAATTGGTTTTGTGTTCTTGTAAATGTAAGTTGATTTTTTTATACTAACAAGTCACACCTTATCAAGGCCTGAAAGCCACTCGATAATAAGGGTTAATGAGATGGTCAGTTTGCAATGAATAACACTTTTGAGAGGATTGGAAACGATGTCTTAAATGGTCAGAGTTTGATTATTTAAATAGGCGACTCGACAAGAATTTGTTAACATTGAACTTAAAAACGACCATTTTGTACTCACCTGTGAAGTTATTGGAAATAAACTTTGTTCATGGTAGTTCCGTTTCGTTTTAGGTACACAGAGGAAGAAAGGAAAATTCTTTACAGTGCTTGTAGATAAACACGTTTTTTGTGAATGTTTTACAGAGAGGAACCAGAGATTGGTGCTCAGTGAAGCACCTATCATGAAAATAACGATAGAGTAGAAGAGGGTCAGCAACGGCTCTTCTGTGAGAAAAAGGGGCTGCAGGGAAGAGAAGAGATCATCCCCAACCAGATTTCGAAGCGATTTTGTAGTCTGTCAAGGCAGGAGAGAGTGCTATGAGCGAATAAAACATACTATATATGATTTTATAATGATTAAATACATATTTTCTTCATCTTCTACAAAACAAATTGATTGTATTTTAAAACAAACTGTATTATTATTATCATTACAAACAAACTTTATTATTATTATATTTTCTGTATTTAGTTTTCAACAGCAAGTGTGTCAGTGAAGAAGTGGTTTTCTGCACAAAGCATTTTCCTGTACAATTCGAAGCTGTGGACACTAACTGAAACATCAGAATACAACATTGATGCTTTTCAAAGGAAGTTACTGAGAAGAGTCATCCAAATCAGCTGGCCAAAGACAGTCTTGAACAAAGAGCTCTACATTAGCACCAGAGCCAAACTACGGAGTTCTGTTATGCTAAAAGGAAGACTGTCATGGTTTGGTCATTTAATGAGACTGCCATCAGAAACACCTGCACGTCAAGTATTTCAAGCCTTCATAAAACCCACCAAAAGACCAACATCCTGACATGGCTCGACCAAGTAACAAAAGACTTTAAATTACTATCATACTTCCATCTTGAAAACGGCATGAACAAAAGCATCAGTATCTTCGAAGTTAGGTGTTGAGACAGAAATGACTGGGGATCTGTTGTTAACATCATGGTGTTAACTAAATTAACAAATATGCAGTGATGATGAATTAGTATAGAAAATTGACTCCTTATTTTTGGAATATCATATAAAAATCCCTTAATTCCTGTTGAATGGAGTAACTTTTCTGCATTTACTTCTTTTGTTCGTTTTTTGTACATCTTATTTTATTGGAATAAGTGAACAATCATAAGCTACTTTCTAATGATATGTATATTTGCTAATTAACTAATTACTACACATCACTAATAAATTCCTTATTAAAACTTTTTTTGAAGAATTATTTAGTAGTCATTTGGTATCCATATATTCGCCTCCAGCAACATGTTTGCCAGGCCTTGTATAAGGACTGTCTTGATTGTGTTGGATATGTAATAATAAGAGTTGATGAAGTGTCCAGTCCGTAGGCCCCATTAGGTAAGAAAAAAAAATGGGGACAAACTCTTCTTCTACATTTTTAAATCAGTTTTATTAATACATAGTTTCATCAACCAAACAGCCAGGGAACATGAAAGAGTTATGTAGGAAGAAATACAAAAGCACGCTGAGACGGCTGGTGTGCGTACATCCGACCATGGGTCTTGCATCCAAATGTATCACGCACGACTAGTCTTTGTTTGGGGCGAGACAGGAACATAGCCATCTCTTCTGTTTGACGTCAAAAACTTTGACTGGTGAAAAAGCAGGGAAACAGCATTTATACCTAGAAAAAAATAATGAGACATTCAAAATAGACATATTAAAGGGAGATAACTTCAATTGCAGAGTAACTTCCCATTTGGCTTCCAACAGAGATGGACATTTTAGAAAGACGTTGCCATATCAAGCTCCAACATAAATGTTTCAATTAGTAAATCCTCTTCCAATTGTAAAAAGTAAATAAATAATTAATTCTTGACCATACTAAGTTTTCTCATTCAAATTTATTCTCATATATTTGTTTATTAACTCACATTCACATATTTAAATTTACAACCACTCAGCAATCACTTCAGTATTAATCAGGATTAACTTGCTCAAAAGAAAATAGATCATAAGCTATACGCTTATGATCTATTTAGATAATTTTGATTTTTTTTTCTCTTTTCGTTTTTAACCAAATCAAGTCCTATTTTGCCATACACAAATTATTTTTGTCACAAGAAAGTATATATTGATCGGCAATAGTTTTATTTTACCATCAATTAAAAATTGGTCTTTTATTATTAGATAAGTATTTGGGTCTTTGTGAAGCCTTTTACTCTTCCACACTCGTGACGTCACCAGTCTGGCTGCTCCTGAGACAATTAGTCATGTGATACTGCTGGTGTAAAAGTTGCTGCTCTGAAAAAGGCTACGGTTGTCGAAGAGGCCGTTCCCGAAATCACTGCACTCCCACGTTGTGTTTGATAGATCAGTGGGTGACTGTAGGGGGGGGGGGGGGAGTCAGCAACTCGGTATCTCTGTGAAGTGAAGGGTCATTTAAAGAGGAACAATAGAATAAAGAAATGAAGTCCGTAACGACTTGGTCTGTGTGATTTTCTTAGAAGAATAATTATTTCAAACAATTAAAGAGAATAAATTACACTTGTTTGGTCACAAGGCAAGTCAGCTAGATAATATTAAAGTTCATTCTGGGATTTTTTTTTGGTTGGATCGATGGACTTGGTAATTCTGGGCGATTTATTCCTCTGTCAGCAAAATGCTGTTCTAAGCTTGGGCGAGAACGCACGTAAACAGACAGACGTGATATCTTCAATAGATGGGGGCAGAGACAAGTTCTTACGTCCGATTCTCTTGCTTACTAACTGTCTGTATAACGTAACTAACAGGCTGTTCCTCGCCCAATCTATTCATCTACTTATCTCCTGTATCTCCTCGTATCTAATCTCTAACTCACTACTGTAAGACGTTTTTGTCTTCTCTTTAATTAAGAATGCGCCGACCCCACTAGAAGGGGTGGCAAATTTCTTGCCAGAGTCCAATGGGATTCATTCAACGAGAGCAATAAGGTGTGCTTAGCTTATGGTTCTCGGTCAACTTGAGTGAGGGATAGAGGTTACCCAAACAAAAACAATAGGATAAAAAAATATGATCTTAAATTGATATTGCATTTGAGGGGAGAAAGTTTATTTTACTGTCACCTAATTCTTTCTCTATTCTATAACTGAAACAATAAGACTTAATTTGAAATTGACACTTGAGAGGAGAATGGTTATGCTATTCTCAAGAAAGCGAATCAGGTTATCAACCTAATTCTCACTTTATTCATACTAGAAACACAATATTGTATTTGACTCTTGTAGGCTCGCGGCTAATTCACACTAGCGCTGTATTCTAGGCTCCTACTTTCGCAGGGCCGCTCAATAGTGTCACATTTGGAATCGTCTTTTTCTGGCTACAAAAACAAAACAAAAGCAATCTGTAAAGAAAGAATGCATTCTTTTTTGTTCTTTTTAGATTTTAATTTTAAAAAAGTTTCAGTTTTCGTTTTCAATAAATAAACTTGTACGAATCTGACTGATTTCTTTTAACTTTATACTATGACAAGTGTAAACCCCCAGTCAAAAATTACAAAAAAAAATAATGCTTCGCCAGTGTTCGCACTAATATTTATATTCATATAAAATAAGGTCTAAAACGGTAAAGTTGAAAAAAAGAAGAAAGAAAACGTCTAAAACTTAGACGTTTTTTAAAAAGAAAAACGTATAAATCGGTATAGAAAAACAGAACAAAAAAAGAAAGAAAAATGTCTCATTATGGAAATAGATTGAAGGTGGAGTTTATCTGACTTGCTATTTGCTTTCTTAATTCCTCTAAATACTTGAAATGGATTCGTCCGGCTAACTTTTGCGTGACAGGACAAGTATTGTAAAATTGTCGATTCCCAACAAAAATGGCAGACTATAAATCGTCTGCAGTTTTCCGACCTCACAAATGAGTCAGTAAACCCAAATAAATTGTTTTGGATGAATTAAAAAAATAGCTTAAATTATTTTAAAGGAAATACAGTTGGGAAATTAGTCCAAAGCAATTTATTCGGGTTTACTGATTCATTTGTGGTGTCGGG
Source organism: Sepiola atlantica (assembly GCA_963556195.1). NCBI lineage: Eukaryota > Metazoa > Mollusca > Cephalopoda > Sepiida > Sepiolidae > Sepiola > Sepiola atlantica. Next base: position 17,072,234 of record OY744537.1, read on the forward strand.
GGGGAAAAAATCAGAAAACTGCAGACATTTTGGTTGGGAATCGGCAATTTTACCACAAGTATATATATAGAAATAAATACACATTGCCCTTTATTAAAGAAATGGAGGATTAAGATATTTGCGATCTTTCTCCAATGAACTTTACAAAAGGTTCCACCCGTTCTTTGCTCTGTCATGTAAATAAATCCGTTGCATTCATTAATCGCTCTTCTTATTAATATTAAAAACAAAACAAATAATAATAATAGTAATAATAATAAAGAAATAAAATAACATTTGTCATTGGCGTCTTTTTTTAAAAATCTCGTAGTCATCTCATTTGAAATCAATTACGATAATATTGTATAACTGAAAGTAAATTGTTTATTTCTAACGTGAATAAAAATGGTGTTGCTTTACTGAAAACTTCAAGATAAGATTCTACATTGCTGTATTTTTTAATTTTTTAAGGGACATTTATTTCAAGAATTATAACTTATGTTGGTAAAACTGTCTTTTCCCAACCAAAATGGCGGACAATAAATCGTCTGCAGTTTTCTGATTTTTTCCGACCTCACAAATGAGTAAGTAAACCCAAATAAAGTGTTTTGAACTAATTTCCCAACTGTATTTCCTTAAAAATAATTTAAGATAAATTTGAAATTAGTTCAAAACAATTTATTTGGGTTTACTTACTCATTTGTGAAGTCAGAAAACTGCAGACGATTTATTGTCCGCCATTTTGGTTGGGAAACGACAATTTTACCCTTATGTTTTGTTTCCTATCATGTTCAATGTTCACCGTTTAAAAATTCGGATATTTATGCAGTTAACGAACCGGGCTGAAATAATAACGTTATTATGTAAAAAGTCATTGTTACCATGGGAGTTTTGTTAACTATTCTACTTTCACTTAACAATTTTATAAACAAAAGATACCGTAAAAATGGAATTTAACTTGAAAATCCTATCTAAAAAATAGCCCGGTTCGTAAACTGCATAAGCACTAAAATCCGTTTTAAAAACAATGGTAATTAAAAAAAAAAAAAAAAACTTAGATGAAAAATTATATTTATTGGTGAGACATTTCGCCTCAAATCGGGATTCTTCGGTCAAGGCACCATATGCATGACGTCGCGAGTTGGAGTCAACGTTTACTCTTCTGAAACAATGTCTTGTTTTGAGCACATTCTTCCTTATTCCAGCAAAGACCTAAATAATAGTGGTTCTTTATGTTGCCGTCTCGACAAATACATGAGTTTTGATAACCAAAGGTAGGTGTAAAAATAATATCCAATTCTTCGCATTGTTGAATGAATGAAACCTTAAATTGTAAGTGAGTGTTTATTTTATTTCTATAATACCTAAAGAAATGCTACCATTTTTTTTTTTTTTTGTCGTAATTGGTCTTTGAAAATTTTCGCTGCAAACTCGTCGAAAGACTTAGTCATTTAAAAAAGTTTTTAAAATTTTTTTATTTATATAAATATATTTTTCAAGCCCATTTTGGACAACTGTCATAAATACAGTACTTCATTGTTGTGTCCCAAACTGTTTAAGTCTTGAACTAAATATTTTAAGATCCTGAAAGTGACATTTTATATTCTTGAAGACATAAATTAAATGTTTATTGCATGCCTAGATTGTCTTTCTTTTTTTGTCTTTTATTAAAAGAAAAACAGGTGCTTATGCAGTTTAAGGACCAGGCTATTTTCTAGATAGGATTTTCAAGTTAAATTCCATTTTTACGGTATCTAGTGTATTAAATTGTTAAGTGAAAGTACAGAATAGTTAAAGCCCCCGTACCTCCCCTATGTTAAGAATGGCTTTCTAAATAATAACGTTATTATTTCAGCCCGGTACCGAAAAAAAAAACACTTAAATCTCTTAAATTCTAAACAAAATATGAAGCTATGACAATTATTAAAATTAACAGCCGCAAACCCAATTTTTTGTCCAGATCTTTTTGTGAATTCGAATTGAATGAATTTCCTGAAATGGCCATTTTCATAAATCAAATAAAAATACCTTATTTGGTACAAGTGCTCGAATTTTTTTTTTTTTTTTTTTCAAAGTTAAGTGTAACCTTAGAGATATAATATTTTATTCTAAAACTATTACGAACTATTTCAATCTTTATTGGAACAAATGCACGTGTCTTTTTTTCTTTCTTGAAACTTATTTATAATTAAGTTCAAGTGCACTGAAATGTAATTTTAAAAAGTTTTTAGCTTTTACATCAATTCAAATACTTCAAGTAAAATTGCTTACTAATCCAGTTTAATTGTATTGGATACATTATTACATAATGCAATATTTGATAATTTATCGACGACCTGAAGGTAAAACGAATTTTAAAATCTATTGAATTTTTTTTTTTTTTTTTTTCCTTTTAAGTTAAAATTTTTTTTTTTTTTAAATAAGGTGAAATGTATATTATAAAAGCCGAAAATAACAAACATTTCCCGGGGACTAAAAACCCCCAACGGTTAATTTGAAAGTTTAAAAAGTTTATTTAATTTTTAATTTTTTTATTTTATTTTTAAGAGGTTTATTTCATCCAGTTAAGAATTGCGGATAACTGGACATTTTATGTTCCTATTTTTTTATTATAAAAATTTGAAAATACTGAACAATAAATATAATTCATTCCATTTCGTAAGCAATTGATTGAAGAAAAAAAATGGTCAGATTTATATTTACATGTTTGCTCAATATTATTCGTGACTGGTTCTTGCTTGGCAATTAATTGCTCAGTAAATGTGATAGAACTTAAATTGGTTATGTATGTTGCTGTTGTGAGCGGGTTACAACCGCCCCCCTTTGTAACAAATCGAACACTTAGGTTGCGTCACATTAATCTTTTCTTTCTGGTCCTGACCCCATCGAATGTGGACAGCTTGTTGAACATGAATTCAACTGCAAACGGACAGAAACTAATGGGAGTGCGTGTTCCTGCTTGAGCAGAGCGTACGCGTTTCTCTATCTCTTTGTACCCCAGCCAGTTCAAGGTGCCCTCTTAGTTAGCTGAGTGTCCTACCACGGCCATTACGACGGCCCCGTTTTATTTTCGAGGTACTTCTGCAATTTACAAACCGTACTATTTTTGTAGATAGGATTTTCTATCTCAAGTTAAATTCAATTTTTACGGTATCTTTTTTTTTAGGTGAAAGTACAGAATATTTAACAAAGCCCCCTCCCTCCCAATGTTAAGAACGGGTTTCTAAATAATAACGTTAGGGAATTTTCAAGTGGAGTTAACAGAACAAAACCGGGTGAAAAAACAAAAACAAACAAATATGCAGCAAATAAATGTTACCAAATTCAAGATAACTGGCTCTTCCAGATCAGTTTATTTGTTTAAAAATTATTTTAAAGCGTTTAAAAATTTTTTTTTTTATAAACAGTGTCCAGTTAGAACGGAAAAAATGGCGTCGATAATCAATGCACGTGTACCCCTGGGCCCCTGATAATCGCTCAAAAATCGAAATTTAAACAATACTGGTAGAACATTACATTTTCGCACGATTGGTGACATTTATTGGATATGTTTCTACCAGTATTTTGTTTAAATTTCGATTTTTTTAAAAGGTGATTATCAAGGATCCAGGGGTACACGTGCACTGCTAATCGACGCCATCATTTCTTTTCGTTCTAACTGAACACTGTTTGTTTTTTATCAAAAAAACAAACAAAAAAAAAAACGCTTTAAAATAGGTTAAAACACAAATAAACGTATCCAGATAGGTAGAAGAGTAACTTATCTTGGCTTTGGTAACATTTATTTGTTGCACATTTGTTTTTTCACCCCTTTTTGTTTTTGTCTTGTTAACTGCACTTGAACATGCTCTAACGTTATTATTTAAGCACGATCCGTAAACTGCAGAAGTACCATTTTCAATAATAGATTATCTTAGATGTGCATTCTTCATTTTTATCCATCCATTTTTTATTTATTTTTTTTTTTTATTTTTTTTATTATCTTGGAAGGACACTATCCACTCCTAAGCTCCAGCCTTATTTCAGTTCCTCCCACGTAAGCCCCACTCCCATTTAGACATCAACCAACTATTAAAAAAAAAAAAATTATTAATAGAAGAAAACGGAAAACAGTAAGGAACTTCTTTGTTTTGGTGGGTTTTTTTTTTTTTTTTTTGTTTCACTCCCCATCACTTTCCATGAAACTGTAAATATAAAATATTTTTGTGTAATGGATATGTGGTACTGTGGTGACTGCTAAAGTGATGGTGAAAGAATGAGATGAACAATGCTTGTATCATTGAGTAAAAATATGTCTAGTTAAAAGTAGGATAGACAGGATGACTACTCTCACAACTTTCCACACTTTTGATGGTCTGGTGCCTAATTTGTAAATGAAAATATTTTTTATTTCAAAGTGTAGTATCTGCTCCCCCCCCCCCCCCCGAACTTTGTTGATTGCTTTTCAGATAATGGTTTGTACCCGATACCTTGCATCTGTACAATGTTAAGTAATTGGCTAATTTATTTTTCTGTCTGGCAACAGAGCGCTTGTTGCAATTTTGCTAGCTACACTAGCTCACTCTATCGGCTGCTATGGTCATAACTACTGGAACTTTTCTGGCTGGTGACTATTGCCACTTGTACAGCCGTTGACAGCTGTTCTGGCGACTTCATTTGGCTGTCGACTAACAACGCTTGTCCAGCTGTTGATTCGACTAGTCTCTTGAGGAAAAATTTTTCTCAAGTTTGCCAAGCTGTCTTTTAACCACAGTGTGATGTCAACATTTTGGTGGAGAAGCAAGCTGGCTAGGTATTTGTCAAGGTTTTTGGGACGCTGGCGACTGAGCCTAACCGTTCATAACTGTACCTTCTGGCAAAGGAAATCGACTATTTTTATATACAACTTAATTCCGGTGTTTTTCATACTACTTCGCTCATTGCTGTATTGCCTCTTTGTGTCTAACAAGTTGTAAGACCGATCACCATTAATTGACCCCTGCAACAAATGGTCACTTTGACATGATTACAGACAATGGCTGGGCAGAGAACAATAAAGTTATCACCACAGAAGAACTTTCACTAATTAAAACCTTGTGCTGATTAATCAACAACTGGACATCGATTCACTCCTTGACAAGGGACTCCTCAACTTCGAGCAATGTGCATCGATATCAGTGTAGACTCACTTACACCCATCAGCTCTATAATCGAACCCACTTGCAAAAATGTCCCAACAATCATGCAGACAGACCTATCATTTAAACACTTTTACAGCAAGACAAAAAAAGGCTGAGCCCACTCTCCTCTCAATGTCAATATGACAAAACTTTGCCTAGCCTTCTAAACCCTAAACTCCAACTCCGGCTGAGCCCCCCCCCCCCCTCCCCCCTTACAACCCCCATAGCTTTACCCTGCTCTCAATCCTCAGACAGGAAATAAGACGGTACCAGAGTGGGTAAGAAGTCAGTCAACGTCCCCTCCACCCTCAAGAACTGTGAATACTTGGAAACTCCCTTTTCCTATATGGAGACCAGATTTGTGATGCAGACCTTCAACATGTAGTGGCGAATTTGACAGGGCAGCCGAGGAAAAACCTCAGACCGTTGCAGCTTCTGAGCCACATCCAGGACTTGGAAGTTAACCACTCAAAATTTTCCAAGCAATGCGACCACAATGTAGAGGATGGTGGTGGCTGCAAAGGAGGCAATGCTGGACCTGAGGTTCATGGATGAAGATCACTGTTCTCTGAAGAAACTGAACTAAAGTCTATTTATATTCGTCCTTCTTTTTATAGGGCTTTAAAACTTATGTTTCTTCTTGATGTCTGAGGTGCTGCCGGAAGCAGGCAAATTATGCCCAAACTCTTGAACAGCTTTTGACAGGCCTGTGGAATCTTCATCCCATAGAACTTTAGGCCTGTGTGTGACACTGAGTAGGTTCAGTGATCATGGCCTTGTATCTGGATAGTTTAAATGCAAGGAGGCATGAGATCTTAAAATCATGCTCTTCGCATTCAGAGAGATCGTTCGGAGTAGCTGTAACTGCGATGGAGATTTTCAGGTGCTAATTGAAGATTTCGATGTAGAGGAAAAGCATTTTCAAATCTTCAACGGCTGGTATCTGGTGATAAGCTCTGAAATCTATTTAGTGACAAGAAATCATGGATATGCGGTATTGGGTATCTGTCGGGTGTTGTAACCACGTTTAGCATGTGAGAGTTACTAGTCATTTTCACATTTCTTGGGGACCATGTGTAACAGTGATAACCATGGGCTGTTAGACGGTTGTATGATGCCCAAATCTAGCATATGCTGAAATTCCGCTTTTAGTGTTTTAGTTTTTTCTGGGCTCATTTGTCTTGGTTTTGTGTTGACTTGTGTGTCATTTGTCGTGATAGTGTTTCATTTGATTAATTTTATCCGTGTCGGGGGGAAAGGTTTAGTTAGTCTGGGGAAATTCCTTAATTAGGTCTGTGTATTGAGCGTTTTATGGCATCATCGTTCTAATACCAGATGTCTGAATGCCGGAAGTCTTTTCTTTTCGCTAAGAGATGAGTTTGTAGGTCTGTTAGACACTGTTTCTTCAACTTCATCATATTATAGTGTGCTAAAAAATGATGGGCAGTTTAATGTCGGCTACTATGAATTTTTTTTTTTATACTGAGGTCTAGCGTTAGTGAGTGGAACTGTAAGTTTCAATACTGCAGCCTGTATGATCTCATGTGACCATTTTATGATTTTTCTTTGAAATTATGCTAATTGAAGCACCGGTGTTAATAAGGAATTATTTTTTTAGTTTCTGTCTAACAGAAAATGTAGGTATTTATGCGCCCCTACTCGCCGGTTTACTTGTTTAAATGTTTTTGTTCAAATGAATGTGGTTATACAGATTAATGATTTCTCTCGGAACCTCCTTTGATACCAGCACCACTTCCCGTTAGAACTTGATCTGCCTCTATCCGAGGATTGTCTCTGATGATTTCCGCTCCTTGATGATCTGTGTCGTCTTTCGTTGAGTACTTGATTAAGTCTTTCGGTTAGTCTTACAACAATTGCTTTTAGTTTGGCAATTTCGGCATTTTCTTTTACGTATGTTCTGCATGATAAGTATCCGATCTTAGTTACTTCAGCTTGCTCTTGAAGTGATTTTTTTTTCACCTGAGGTGATGAGTTGTGCCATATTTACTGGTGATTAATCTAACTGGAGTTCTTGTAAAATGCTCTCATCCATATGCTGCTTTCCGAGAAGGCTTTTCACAAAACTAACTAGTTTAGAGGGTTTTCTATCGCATATTTCTATATTGTTGAAAAGTTCTTATATGCGAGCAATTTCCAATTTCCTAATCATGAGTAGAACCGGTTTTTTTTTTTTGTTTTTTTTAAATTTTAAATTTTTTTTTTTTTTTTTTTTTTAAGGATTTGGTAGGGTTTATCGTTTTGGTGGGTTTTCCAATAAGTTTCCACATCCTCTGCAATTTCCGTGGGTAACACTTCGACGACGTAGGCGAACATGCATTTCTGCAAAGTAATTTTTTTTGCATATTGAAAATGGCTTGTAACTGATGAAACCGAACTCGTGGTCTGTTTGAATTGAAGACCTGAAATTTTATCTGAATTGAGTTTCCATTCCCCTAGTTGTAAAGATGTAGTCTGGATTCGTATTTTGTCATTGTTTTTTTTTTTTATAAAACTATCCTGCCAAAATGTTTCTAAATAACGTAGCAACGGCTTGTGTTTTTTTATATTTTACTCCATGGGCAAAAAAAAAAAAAGAAAGAAAAAAGACATCTTCTCGAGTTTTCATTTTGTCTGTTTTTAAGACGTCAAAATGTCTCTTCCACGTTCGGATGACCATGCTTTATAGAGGAAAAGCATTATCAAATAAAAATGACAAAGGCATTTCATACAAATTAAAAATCACAATTTATTTACGGAACTCTGTTTAATAAACCAAGTACTATAATTCTGCAAAGAGACGAGAAAGTCTGACTGGTCATCGTGGAGTTTACGAGGGAAGAGTTTTACCAGTAGTAGCAGCAGTCACTATCACACCACAAGTGTTGCGGTTTCCTCAGTCCTGCTGCTGCCTTTGTTCTTGTTTCTCCTGTTGTGCTGTTTCTGTTTGGGTCGTAGGCATTCCACAATATCTTCTTGGCATATGGGAATCTCTGGGGTAGAGGTGTTTCCTTGCTTGTGAAATGCACCCCGTCTGCAATGGTAAACGGTCATAGCTAATGTTGTCTTGCAAAAATTAAGTTTCATGTTATCGCGGTTCATGCACACAACATAGTTCAGGTGAGGGTCATCTTTTTTCCTTGGTTGACGATGTTTGTCAAGGGTCAGAAGCTCATAGTTTGAATTGGGGATTGGAATGCCATTCATGATCTCAAGATGGATAAGGTTGGAGAGACTAGGGTTGGATAGATGTGAGAGCAGTCTGTCTGACCTGATAGCTAGATGTGATCTTGTTGACAGAATTCATGTCTATCACCTGAGGTGGGAAATGAGGACATGGACCAATAGTGTGCCTTCCTGTCCAAATATTTATTTGGATTGGATGCTAGTTAGAAGTGGCGATGTAGATTTTATATTGTGTCCTGTGTTCTACTGTTTCGGGCAATGAGACCATAAATTGATTATCACCTGATTGCATTTAAGTAATAAGACTAGGCTAGTTGGGTACTGGAAGTTGAATACCTCCTTGCTGGAAATACACACCTTTCGGGGGAAAAAACTAGAAACCCTTATTCAGCGCACTCTACTAAGTGGTGGGTTATTAAAAAAAAAAAAAAAAAAAAACGGAGATAAGACGTTTCTCGATCAGATATGGCTAGCACCTCACACTGGATAAGGCAAAGATGAAGAAACACTTGAAAGATAAACTGGCCGGAGCGGTGGCTGGGAGAAGGGGTTTCCTAACCATTGAACTAGCTATGGGGGATCTGCAATGCAAGGCTAGTGAGCATTATCAGTCAAGTAGTTTAGGTGAGGCTAAAGAAGGTAACAACTGAAGCCGTGAACTTCGATGCAGATGAGCATAAGGAAGATCTCTATTGCAGTTTGGATAGATACATTCGGAAAGTCAAGAACCAGGATTCATTTGGGAGATTTGTGTAGGATTTTGAGAACTTCAGAGATCACTTCACCTAACTGCCCAGACTGTGTCCAGGAGTTTGGCAACTATTTGGCTGACTCTCCCGGCTGGAGCTGCTAGTTGTGATGGCAGGGTTACAGAGTGTAAGGTCTTGGCTGTATTGAAGCAAGTTAGCTACAACAAATCACGAGGACTTGATAGTTTGCTCTACGAATTGTTCTGTACACATGAATGTTAGTCTTTTCTTGTTTAAGTACCTAAGAGTTTTGTGTATTAACTTCCGATAAAGAATTTCCGTCTCCCAATTTTTCTAATAAGATCGCTTTTTGCCATAGTATTTGAACAAATGATTTTATTTAAAAAAAAACAACCCTTTTTTAATGATTAATCCAAAATGAGCTCTTGCTTACTATTCATGATTTCTTTAACTTTCATTGGACATCGTCTTAGTACTACATATGCCATTATCCCTTGTCTTCTGTAGTGATGTAAACATGCACTAGGTGGCATGTTTAGTGATGCATGTAGCAGATGAGATGGTTGACCAAGAGAAATAGGGGGGGGGGGCACAGAAGTAATTGAAAATATCTAAGTAAGGCCACACAGAAATTGTTCTTTTTTTTTTTTTTCTTTCCTTTCCTTTTGTTTTTCCTTTTTTTTCTTTCCTTTCCTTTTTTTTTTCTTTTTTTTTTTTCTTTCCTTTCCTTTTTTTTTTCTTTTTTTTGCTTGAAATAAGTGCCTCATTAAACAGGGAATCCTGAGATCAACCCACTTAAGAAAAGTAATGTTCCTAGATAGTCTGCAGATAAGCCCTTTTGAATAGACACTGTCTAGCTGTTATCTCTAGTGGACATCAGGTTGTTTCTTCTGGGTGGTCGAATGGGGATGACGAAGATCAAGACCGGATGTCTAGAATTTCCGGTCGAAGGTGCATATATTCTAGAAGGGGAGGGCAGTTAGAGCCAGCCCTCTGAGCGTGACACAGGCAGTTTGTTTTTCTGAGCGCTGGTAGTCAGTTCGATCTGTGTGCCTCACCAAGCAAGATAAGTCCATGGGGCTTTTAGCTAAAGGATTGTGTTCATTGGACTTATCTTTTGATTTGGTCGGGCAAAAGTCTTTCAGCTGCAAGTCTGTTGTTCAGAAAACAAGTACCATTTCTAACCTCCCTCCCCAAAATACACTCTGTTAATTGTTTTTAAACTAGTGTTGTGGTTTTATTTGGAGGGAGAATTGCTTTATTACAGCACTAATTGAATCGAACAACAACTGTGGACTGGCACAACGAGTGGGGTGATCGTGCATGTTCATAGTGAAGACATGGTGTTTCTTTAAAGTTCATTATTTTATACTGATCAAAGCCGATTTTTACTTTTTTTAAAACATTGATAACTAAAATTTAATTCATATCCATCTTTTTTCTTGTATCTTTTTTTTCTACAAAAAGGAAATTGAAAAATATTGGAGTATTTTGTAACTTCTCATAAACTTAAAACTGGATATTTTCTCACTTTTTTTTTTTTTCTTGACTATAAAACTGTTTAATATTTTTTTAAACCTACCTGATTTGTATTTCTTCAGATTAGAACAAATACTTTCTCAAAGTAAGTGCTTCCCAAAAGCAAGAGAGAATTGGTCAACCAGAATCTATGAAGACAAAACTCCAAAGTTGTCAGACAACTCTATTGTCTTCCCTGATATGTCCAAGTCATCCATCATAAAATCTTCTGCTTCCGTTTCCCGTTCATCAATTAAAATCAATAGAAGAAAGCAAGCCAATCCCTGCAAAAGTGCTCCAAAAGTTGATCCTAATTTTCGAGGAGTCTCATTTTCATTGCAGACAAAAATAATTAATGGCAACTCTGAATTAAAAATTACACCATTAATCAAGTAAGTTTGTTTTTTTTCTTTTTGCAGCATCATTTATTTTATTTTGTTCATTTTTTTTAAAAAATTTTATTTATTTTATTTTATTTAAAAAATTTTATTTTTTTAAAACCTCCGTAAACATTTACCTTCTGGTTTCATTGATCAATACCCACCTTACTTGAAGGCTGGTCATGTTTCTATTCACAAGCTTATACAAAAAAAAAAAAAAAAAAATGAGCCTGGCTAATTTTTAACAATTTTGTTAATATTGTTTTCAAGTAATTTTATTGATATCAGATCTTTTTTCCAGATTCGTGTTGGCTGCAAAATTTATCTTAATATTTATCTTAATATTTAATATAAAATGTCATCTAAGAAGAAAAATAAGCATTTGGATGAAATTATAAAAACAAAAATTGAAGATGAGAAAGAGAGGCTTGGAGTGCAAACAAATTTTTACTGCCTCTAACAAGGAAAACGTTGCTACTTTTCCACAGTGAAAAGAATTGGTAAACAATTATAAACAGGTAACAGGACCGGCGGGACAGTTATAAAAGTTGGGGGCCCGGTTAAACACATGCATATATAACTTCATTATTGATGACCGTGGGGGGGGGGGGGGGGGGGGCAAGTCCATGGGTAATATGAAAAGGAATACTGGATGTTTCAAAACATCAACAAGAGATTACTTAAGGCTGTTGGTTACAGGAAAGACACCCTTACAAATTTGGCCAAGGAGTTTAGAACCGGAGACTGTAAGTCTTTCTTGAAAAACAATAGCCATGAGATTGAAAAAACGATATAGTATCAATGTGCAACGGGCCTTTGTTATCACCAAAAGAATATCATGAATAGGAGGAGCTTAGTTACAGAACATGCACTTTATCTCAAAATGGTTTCAGAGGGTTATTTGGTTGGATGAGTCGTGGTTTTTCTCTTGTGAGTGATGCTCTCAAATGGTGTCTTTGAAGATTGATATTATGCGTAAATACATAATTACAAAGTTTAATAACAAGGTATAAAGCAGACACGTGTGGACGGTTATAAGACTATATTGAAACTGCTTGTTTAGTAGACAGAGGCTTCTGCTGCTATGTACTGGTTACTGTGGTGGTGGTAAGTTGCAGTCAAGGGGAATGGTAAGAGATATAAGGGAGATAACCCATTATCTAACAAAGATCAGGTGAGAGATTCAGGGTTGTTTGTCTTCAAACAGTTATGCATGAAAATGGAGGAATTATGGTTTGGGTGCATTTTCATCACTTGGTATTGGAGAGATAATTCTGTGTGATATGAGCATCAACACCAAAGAATACATTTGTATTTTAGAAAAAGGATTAATTCCGACAGTTAAAAACGGGTTTTATTCATGTTACAGGGGAAAATGTATTAGTTTAGCTCACACTGCAAAATTAACCAAAAAAAAAAAAACGCTTGAATGATAACTTTTTTTTGGCCTGGACAAAGTCCTGATCTTAATCCGATCGAGAACTTGTGGGGCACAATTAAAAGAAAATTGTTTGATTTAAAAAAAAAAAAAAAAAAAAAAAAAAAAATTTTGCAAACAAAATGTCACTCTGAGAGAAAAGTGGAGAAAATCACTCGGCAACAATGAAAGAAGCTGATAGACAGTTTTTCCAAACTAGTACACTTGTTATGGAAAGCTCATGGAGCAGCTATCCTGTAGGAGTTAAATACCAATTTGCTAATTTGTGTTTTGTAAATTATTTTCAAAATAAATATTCAAAATTAGCCAAGCTCAATTTTTAAAATTAAAAAATTAATTTTTTCTATTGTCCTGGAAGCGTAGATCCAACTATGATACCAGGCCGAGCTTAATGTGAAATCTCTTCAAAAATAACCTAATTTCTCTAAGTTAGGATCATCCCAGGAATCTAGGTTTTACCATAACTCTTTATTGGTTCAATAGGGCAGTAGCTGCTGCCTGTAAACCAGACTTCCTAGAGTTGGAACTAATGTTTAAACCCTCACCAGAAATCTATGAATGGCAAGGGTTCAATTACTGAAGTCTGTGGAGTGAAAATGATCCTTAGGATCTCATAAACTTACCCCACTTGTAAATTTGTATTTAAGACAAGTCTACTGACTCTACAATTAATAGTTAGTTAATTTCTTTCATTACCCTTAATATTCATCAAAATTGATTTAAACTCTTTTTTTCGGGTATATGTTACGAGACTCAGCAGAGGCGCGAACGGGGTCCAAAAAAAGAACGAGAAAGGGTTTAAAAACATAAATTTGCAACAAGTGAAGTTGACCTACAACGAGAATAGATATTTTTCTACTTACCTATGTAATTTGTTTTTATTTTTACGTATTATAAATGGGTTTTCATTAGATGTAAAAAAAAAAAAAATTCTTGTTTTTTTTTTTTCCCCACCGTTTTCACAAAAACAATATGGCGCTCCTAGTGCATTTGTTAGTAATCCCCCCCAAATCGGCCATGTTTTTTTTCGAAATTACGGTGTCAAAACTATTGATTTCTAATAAATAGCACTTCAAACGGGTTTAAAATACAAACAAATAGCACATGCAAGTTTGAAACTAACTTTTACAGCTTACAGTTACTTTTATTTGTTGTAATTTGTTTTTTTTTTGCGTTTTTACTCTGCTGAGTCTCGTAAAAGATTCCCCTTTTTTCTTTCACTATAGATAATATGTAGAATAAAATACCCCTTCCTCTCTCCAGAAAGTTCAGACCAGCGAAATTTGAGGATTATATACAACCTCAATGTGACATCTATGAATGGCAAGGGTTCAATTACTGAAGTCTGTGGAGTGAAAATGATCCTTAGGATCTCATAAACTTACCCCACTTGTAAATTTGTATTTAAGACAAGTCTACTGACTCTACAATTAATAATTAGTTAATTTCTCTCATTACCCTTAATATTCATCAAAATTGATTTAAACTCTTTTTTCTTTTACTATAGATAGTATGTAGAAGAATAAAATACCCCTCCTCTCTCCAGAAAGTTCAGACCAGTGAAATTTGAGGATTATCTACAACCTCAATGTGACATCAAAACTATAGTTGTGCATCTTCAAACAATTACATCAGCTGTCTTCCTTCTCATTTTTGATTGTTTTAAATATCATTAGCTTAAGTTAAGACAAGAATAAACAAATTCATTTTTATGGAATAATTCCCAAGGAACGTATTTCAAGAACATTTTTTTTTATTGACTTCTACGGTTGACTAAACCAAAGGACATGACTCTTCTGCTTGACAAAATAGTGATTAAAAGACACTACATATCGCCAATTCAATTTACACCATGTCCTATGGTAAAGCTTAGAAAATATAAAGTAATTAATAAATATTCGGAAAGAAAAATGATCATTTTTTATTTTTTTATTTTTACTTGGTTCATTAACTATATTTTAATCAAAACATGCCAAAAAGAACTTTTGTCTTTTGTTTCCAGGAATTATAAGTTAAGAAAACGCTTGCCTCGTTGCCGAAGACATTGCTACGATACAGACTCTGTTAGTGGATCAGACTTGGACAATTCTCCGAAAACCAATTCTAAGCAGGCTCATATCGAGTCTTTTGAAAGTCTGTGTAAGTATTATTACCAATCTTATTCAATCCACCATTTGTTTGTTTTTTTTGTTTTTTTTGGGGGGCGGCTATAAAATATTTTTGTTGCAATATTCTTTAGCTTGTTTCAGAATATTGCAGTTTGTATATGATGTTCTTAAACTATAAACTGGATTACGGTTCGCTGTAGGTGTTAGTAAAGCTATTCTTTCAGAAGGCATAAATAATGATGGATAACAATGTAATCCCTTTTATTTGTGGTACAACAGTGAAATCCTAGTTATAAACAAGAACAGTTGGAAGTTTTCACATAGTGGAAAGTTATTTTGAGTGTATCTTTCGGGGATGATATGAAAAAAATGTGTTCTTTCAAACATTTGCCATCTTGACAGTAAGAAGTCGTAGAGCACACTCTGTTTTTTTTTTTATTATTATTCGATTCTGTTACCTTGTCTGAGTAGTTCATTAACTTGTATCGCTCCACCGGAGGTTTTGATTGGCTCACACTTATAAGATCTAATCTTAGCATAGACCGTCAAGACCAACTCCTTTTTAATATTATTTCTAACAACTAAAACGTTTGTCGCACAAAAGAAAAACAAAACCTTTTTATAAACAAGCAACAAATTGTATTTAAGTTACCTTACACCATTGGGTGTAGGTTGGAAAAAGTTGGACAGTGTCAGAATGAAGAAAGTTAAAAAGTCGTCTGCCACTTTTTCTTTTTAAATTTCTTCCAGTGGACAGAAGCAGGAGAGAAGAGATCAACGTCTTTATTGGCTGATGCCAGGGAACACTCAGACTGCTGTCTGATTTCCGAAGGGCCTGAAGTAGTCCTTCAGGGGATGGATGAAATTAACACGCCCTGCAAGCCGATTTGCTATTGTGTGACCCAACCATCTCACAGGTGCTGCTCTCCGCATGAAGAAATAAATATTAATTTTTATGACTGCTATACGCTACAATTTACTTCTGTAACAAATTTCTTCCTCTAAAGGAATATACATTTAATCACAAAATATACAGTTAATCACTGCTACAAAAACATTTTTTTTTTCTTTTCTCTCTTAAATTTATGTTCTGATATTTTGTGTATCAATTTCCTGTGGTGTAAGACAACATTTGAAATAGTTTAAACTCTATATATTCGATATATTGTTCCTATGAAAAACATTTCTTTGCATAAAAATGCTTCCACCGCCTCAGAAAATTAGAGACGCTATGTTTACTTTAAAAAAAAATATTTTAAAAACTGAAATTATTCTTCAGTGAAAGTATGCAACTCCTGTGGCACCAGAAAAACTCCTTTGTGGCGAGATGCTGAGGACGGAACCCCATTATGCAATGCGTGCGGAATACGGTTAGTAAAATTTCCAACTTGCTACATTTTAAGGAAATTTAATGGCGACAATAACATGTTCATAAAATTTTCTCAGTTTTGAGATGAGGATTGATAATTTGGATTATTCAGACTACTATTCTCATCTTGGTGGTTATTTTCAAAACGTTTCGGCCGATGTAATCTCAGAATTTTTTTAGGTGCATCTTTTTGAACTTTGAAATCTTTGAACTCCGAACCTATACGGAATTTAAATGGAACCCTTTATTTAATCTGCAAGGGTAGATTTGATTGTTTTGATTCAGTCAGCCATGACCGGGTAGAAGTGTTAATTATTTCATTCTTAGTAATAAGATATATAAAGGCAAATTACAATGCAAAGGTGTAACGGATAGACAGAAACTGAAGCAAATTAAGACACGGTGGAATGAGTTAAGCCGTTTCCACTTTTTTTTTTTTTTTTTTTTTTTTTTTTTTTTTTTTTGTGTGTTTTTGTTTTGTTTTGTTTTTGTTTGTGTGTGTTTTGTTTTGTTTTGTTTTTGTTTGTGTGTTGTGTGTTTTTTTTTTGTGTGTGTGTGTGTGTTATATATATATATATATATATATATATAAGTTCTGTATAATGATATTTTGGAAGTATATCCCTTCTTCAGATGAGTGTTCAAACCTTCATAAGAAGGTCGTTATAAAGTAGTTGAGGATGACCTGAAGGAGGATTCCTTTTCATTTGCTACTACATCGAGAGAATAGCACTGCTCCTTTCCCTGAATTGCTCCACTTACCCTTGATCCTCACTAGGAGGCATCAAGTAATACATCTCTCTCTGTCTCTTTCTTTTTTCTTTATATATATATATGTATATGGTAATATGAATTATTAAAAATAAGAACGCCATACAATGCATTTTAATTTTAACTTTTCAATTTTTTTTTTTTTTTTTTTTTTTTTTTTTTTCCAATTAAATTTTCAAAGATATACTTCATCAGAATTTAAAAAATAATAATAAAAAAGTTAATGAAATTAAAATTCATTGTATGGCGTTCTTATTTTTAATAATTCATATTACCATGTAAACAATGCTTTCAAAACAAGAACACCAATTCTAATATATATATATATATATATTTTTTTTTTTCCAGTCTTTGGTATTACTTGACCAAGGATTGAACCCCGATCTTCCGGCCCATTAGCGAATACTCTATGCATCTAAACAAGATTAGATTTAAACTCCAAAAATTTATTCTAAAATAAAGACATTGATTAGCAATCAGTTCTGAATGACAATCTTCTGGTGGTTAATGGTTCAATCCTTACTACAGGCGATAATTAAGAATAAAAGAATAAACAGTCATGGCTGATGGAACGAGGACAATTAACCCCCATTGATTAAATAAAGGATTCAGTTCAAAAATATGCACCACCCGAAAAAGGTTGGGTTACATTGGCTGAAACGGTGTGAAAATAACAACCAAGATGAGAATAGTAGTTTTGAGTAATCCAAAATAATTTAAACTATTGACTTAATGTGAAAAACTAATTTTGTGAAGAGATATTCTGCATATGCACTTTGGACATGCTCTGTTTTTACATATGGAACCTCCAAATTTAGAATTCTGACAAAAAAAATATGTCTATTTTTCAGCAAATGGAATGAAAACATTTTTCCTTTAAACTAGGAAGACAAATGAACTTTGGGAATAAAATAAATAAATAAAAATGAAATATTCTCAAATTTGAATGTAGAAAAATATAAACTTAAGAACAGAACTCTGATCTCTCAACTCTTACAGCAAAACCTTGGTGTACGCTAATTCTAAGTATGTATGTTAATATAGAAGCCCATCTCCGATGTCAACTTTAAAAGATAAACATTTTCGGTGTTCCGCAGGGTTCAGTATTGGGTCCTTTGTTGTTTTTGATATTTATAAATGACTTGCCTAATATAAATTCAGAAATAGAACTGTTTGCTGATAATGTTAAACTACTTGTGAGACCTTTATCAAAGGAAATAACACATAGATATAGATAAATTATCATATTGGGAGGACATTCGGAAATTGGGATTTAACCTAAACAAATGTAAAGTACTACATGTAGGATCCAGGAATGTTGGAGTTGAATATGTACTAAACAACAGAGAAATCAAAGAAGTAGATGGAGAGTGCGATTTGGGAGTGGGGTTGATAATACATTTAGGGCAAATAATCATATTTTGACTATTGTATCGAGGACAAATAGAATGATCGGGTGGATGGTTAGGAATATTATTTTGAGGGAGACAAATGTTGTGTTAAGGATATATAAAGCTCTAATAAGACCTGATATAGAATACTGCACCCAGACCTGGGCTCCAGCGACTAGATATGGAAATTGGAATGTAATATTGAAACTGGAAGGCATACAAAGAAGGGTGACAAAAGTAATAAGTAAAGTAAAGGAGTGCAGTTACAGGGAGAGATTGGAAAAATTGGGATTGACTACTTTGCTGGAGAGAAGAATGAAAGGTGATATGATTGAGACTTTCAAGATAATAAATGGCATTTCTAACTATGGTGGGCATTTTTTTAGTATTTCTCCTAGATCTGGAAGGCTATTGTCAAGGAAGTTTTCAAAAACTAGATCTGTTAACCAGTTATGTTTTTTTTGCTCACAGAGTAATGTTTTTGGAATAAGTTGCTAGATCGGATTAAGAACAGCAATAACGTGGATCAGTTTAAGATGAGGGTGGATGAATTCAGAGAAAAGGGTAGGAGGGAGAAATTGAGGGGCCACTTTTGGGAGTTATCAAATGAAATATTTAACAGAATTTGATCTGGATATCGATACTGTACTAAGAGTTTAATTTTTTTTTTTTTAACAGTTGAATTGAGAAGATAGTTAACAAACAAATAATAATAATAATAAACTGTTCACAACATATTTCATATTAAAAGAAACTGGAATCTTAAAATTTCAGTCATTCCAGTAATCATAAGAGCTACCGGGCTCATGAAAAAGTAATTTTTAAAACTACTTGGAAAATATAACCGATGAACAAAGTTCAAGAGATCCAAATAAATTGCGCTTAAAGGGACGGTTAGAATCCTAAAAATATCTCTCAGTTGGAGTCTCTGAAATAACAGGTTCATGTCTGGCATCTGGTAGGATGCCCTATCCCCAGGAAAAACAAAGATAAGAAAATTGAAAAAAAAAAAGTGATAGTTTTATGCAGTTAACCTTCGATAATGTATTACATTAAATCTTTGAATTTAAATTTCTTCTTAGTGTTATTTATCGCTTAAAAACTAATCCAAGTCACCAAAAAACGTTGTAGGCAACATTAAATTATAAATGCAAAATGCTCAACCGCCTCGCCCGTCGCGCAGGTAAACAAGGGGTGCTATCTGCTGAGGTTCCAACTCCTACCACACTAATAGAAAAGCCAACTACGGAGTCTGAAACAGTGAGACATAAGCCAGCACGTTTACTAGAGTGTAAAAAGTGTAAAAAGTATACTAAATTGTGATCCTTTAATGTACGCACACTTTGCTCAGTCAACCAACTTTCAAAGTTGACTGCCTCTTCTGAAGAGCACAACATTGACTTGGTTTGCATCCAGGAACATCACCTTTTTCACAATGAACTCTACCTAAAGCATCTCGACGCAGGAAACGGGTGGGTTTTCATATCTGCCTCTGCCTGGAAAACCTCCAACAATTCTATAATTAACGGTGTAGGAATGCTACTCGGTTCACGTGCATGGAAGGCGCTAAAAAGCATCGAAAAATTCAGCCTGGAATGATAGTGGCTACCTTCAATGGAAACCCCGAAGTAACAGCAATTTCTTGTTACAGCCCAACAAATATGGCCAATGAAGATGTCATCATGATCTATCTTCATTCATAAAACAGGTGCCAAAACACATCTTGATTCTAGGAGACATGAATGCTCAAATAGCTAAAGACGGTTTTGACCGGCGCTATGTGTTATGATGTTACAAACAGAAATGGTGAGCTCTTTCATGACTTCAAGACTGAAAATGGCTTCATGTGTCTGAACACTAGATGTCAAAAACGATCTGCTAAGCTTTGGACATTTACATATCCAAACGATACAAAGGCTCAGTTGGATTATATATTAATCAACAAGAAATGGGTGAACAGTGCCATCGACTATGCAGCATATGATACATTTGACACCGTCTCTTCAGACCATAGGATAGTATTTGCTAAGATCTGTCTTAGTCTAGGAAAAAAACAAAAAGGAAAAAAGTACTCTAAAAAAGATACGAATGATCAAGATTGTCAGACCAAAATGTCTGCAACCAATATGCTATCACACTGAGAAACAGATTCAGTGTACTTCAAGAAATGGCAACCTCTGCAAATGACACATTTGAGAAACTTGTCATCGCTCACAAAGAAGCCACAGAGAAACACATCCCATCGAAGCCGAAAAGGAAATGGAGAGTACCCTAGGAAATGGCTGCAGTTTCAGAAAAGAGAGAAATCTTAAAACAGACCCCCCCCCCCCAAACTGAAAAGGAGCAATCCAACTGCTATTAATCAATTTAAATTGTCAAAAGTCCAAAAAGATCTGATGAACATCTATCAAAAGGAGCAAGAGGCATATGTCCAAAGGAAGATTGATCTGATTCGGTCTACACTGGAAAACGGTAAATCAAGTGAGCGGAAGAAAAAGTTCTACAAAATTTCTCAAGTGAGAAAGAAAGGTTTACACTATGGAAAAATCATTTCAGCAATCTTCTGGGGAAAAGTACCAACAGTCCATGCTCTGCCAATCGAAAAAGTCATTGATGAACAACTCGATATTAAAACTGGAAACTTTACCATAAATGAGCCCGAAACAGTTCTACGAACATTAAAAAAGATGGTAAAGCAGCTGGATTGGACGAATAACTCTAACAGCCATTTCTACCAAAATATACAATGCCATGTTATTGAACCGAATCCGACCTGAAATTGAGAAAGTCCTTAGATGGCTTTAGGAAAAATAGATCAATATCTGTGCAAATCTTAATGGTTTGGAGGATTATGGAGGGCGTACGAGAAAGAAATTTGAAGGCAGTCTTGTTGTTCGTGGATTTCTCAAAGGCTTTCGATTTGATACACAGAGGGGAGATGAAGAAAATTCATTTGGCATATAGTATTCCGGATAAGACATGATGCAATAATGATCTTGTACAGCAGAACTCAGTCTATGGTATGATTGCTTGATGGAGACGCCAAATGTTTTAAAGTCACTGCGAGTGTTCTTCAGGGTGATACTAGAGCTCCCTATTTATAATTTGCCTTGACTACATCCTCCGTATGTCAGTTGACAAGTTAAAAGAAAATGTCTTGACATTGGTACCTGCAAGAAGCAGAAGGTAATGCTGATGACGTTGCAATTTTTTCTGACACAACTAGACAGGCAGAAGTCCTACTACACTGTCTTGAAGAAACGGCAAATTGCATTGGGCTTTCTGTAAACACAAGCAAAACAGCACATTCAAAACCTAACATGGAAATATCTCTTCCATAAGTTGGACATCTAAAAAAAATGTCGACCAAGTTTACTTATCTTGGTAGTAAAGTTGCCAAGAAAAATTCCAGAGTGTGAACTGAAGGTGCAAATCAGTAAGGCCTGGGCAGGAGTGGATAAGACGAAAGCGATCTGGAAGTCGAGTTTTCCTACCAAGATAAAATGTGACTTCTTTGAAACCATTGTTGCATCGGCACTTGTATATGGAAGTAGCACTTGGAGTTTCACTTAAAGATTGGAGAAGAAAATTGATAGTGCATACACCAGAATGCTAAGAGCTGCTCTTAACATCTAGAGACAGCACTCCACGAGAGAGCAACACTATGGACACCTCCCTTAGATTTCAGCCCTGATCAGAGAGAGAAGAACCAGATTTGCTGGATATTGCTGGAGGGTTAATGATCAAATCATCAGCGATGTTCTTCTGTGGATGTCAAAACAGGGATGTGGCTCAGTGGGTAGACCGCACAAAATCTAGATAAAAAAACAAGACTCACAATGCACCTATGAAGACTTACCAGGTGTAATGGAGGATAGAGCGAGATAGCGTGAGTCAGAATCTGTGACACCATCACGACTAGATGATGATGTGACTACTTTATTTCAATCTTGTTCATGGGTTACGAGAGATAATCCTCGTGTTGTTTTGCATATTCTTCTCTTCACCTTCAATGTCATTTACACTAAGATTATAATGAAGAAGCGATACTTTTTTTTGAAAAGCGTAGCATGTTGATGTTTGAATAATCAGTTATTTGTATGATAGGCATAAAAGTACTCATGTAGGCATAATCCAATGTAAAGAAGATAACTATCATTTAGCATTTTTTTTTAAATTTCCATTTTTTTTTTTTAAATGAACGAATATAGATTTTAATAGAATTATCTATCATGTAATGAGGTCTTCATGTGATATTAGTTATAATGGTCTTGTTGGAGGGGGAATAGGCCTTGGAACAAATATTGAAGTGGATCCAGGATTTATACTTATTTTAACATAGCCAGAGTATATATATATATATATATATATAACTGTTGTCATTTTTGTTTACGACTTCATCTATGCCATTGATAAGCCACACCTTTTTTCCGTAGTGTAATAAATCCAGACTTCAAAAATTAGGTTTTAAATTTTACATCTTGATTTTTTTTTTTTTTTTTTTTTTTTTTTTTTTTTAAACCAAAAGGAAGACACATTTTTCTCACCATTTCATGAAAATTTTTTTTTTAATTTTCATTTTATTTTTTGAAGTTGATAGTGGAGTGAGTGGTTACTCTCTTGTACTAACGTTTTTATTCTTAGCAATAAAATCAAATAAAACGGTGTCCTCTCACATTAAAAATTCCATAACGATTCTAGAATTTGATACAAGATACCTGAAGAAGGCCAGAGGACAAATCGTCGGAAACCATAAGAGTAAATCAGTTTGAAAATGTGTAAATGAAAATTCCTTTCCTCCCCAAAATACAAACATTAAATGCTTATTTCTATCATTCAACACAAGAAACATTTTCACAAGAACGTTAATTTGATTTAAAATCTTACCTTTTACTTAATGTTATGGTTGCGTGGTTAATTGTGAGAAAGTGTTAACGTTTTTGTTAGCCATTTTTTTTTTTTTTTTTTTTTTTTTTTTTTTTTTTTTTTTGTAAGCAATAATGTCTAAAAAAAGAAAAGATGCATTTACAATTTTATTCTGAATTGAAAATGAAATTTTGTCAAATATTTCTCTCAATCTGAACAATATAAACTAAAATAAATTATGCAGAAAAAGACAAACAAAACGATATTCTGTGTTTGTGTTCACTGTAACTTTAATGCCAATCCAGTCTTTCGTTTCCCACTGATCTATTATTTATGGCCATTAGGTGACTCTGTATTTACATCCTTACTACTTCAGGATGACGTGGCACAAGGCCAGAAGGTAGGGAGATAAAGGCAGCGCAACAAGAGCACTCTGGGCTCCTTAAAAATTGCCTAGACAGCCCAGTCGGCATTACTGGTGGGGGCGCTTCAGGCAGTTAGTCCCCACAACAGAAAAAAAATCTCTTATACGGACTTAAAACCCAAAACTAATACATGTATTCTCAAAAAGTGGCAGGAATAATGGAACTCCTGTATAGAAAATAAATTCTACCAAGTGACACAGACCATCAGGATAAGAGTAACCAATACAAGGATGTCGAGAAGAGAAGAGGTGACAATAACTAGACTCAGAATAGGACACACCTATGCCACCCACTCGTACTTGCTGAAGGGAGAAGAAGCACCAATCTGCATATCATGCCAAGAACCCTACACAGTGCATTATATACTGGTAAGCTGTATAGACTTTAAACAGATCCGACTGAGACACTACCAAGAAAATAACCTGAAGGAAATCTTCAAAGTTGACCCAAATAAAATGTTTTCATTTCTAAGAGCAACGAAGCTATATAACAAGATATAGTCGAAATGTTCCTCTGAAACGTTTGTAACATTCAACTCTCATACTACAACTAATGTTTCGGCATTAAATGACCCACAAGAGATTGATATGCCGTAAAACAAATCGATCAATAAGGTAGTTAGTAATTAACTAGCTCCCTCCTAAAGAGGGAAGGCAAAGCTTGGGGGGGGGGGGAATCTCCTAGAACTAATACTAGAGTTTGACAAAAGGACATCAAAATGGCCCAGTCTTTGCTGGACTGATTGTTGAGGACCGAATGTAGACTGGTATATACCATGTTAGCAAGTAGCGTTGCTACTCGACTTTGGCCATTAGGTGACTCCATAGAATCAGTTGAATTCAATAAATAACTGGTTGAAAAAACAAGAACTAAAGATACGCAACAAAATTAAATCTATCGACTCTAAAAAAATACTTTTTTTGTATTTATGATTATGGTGTATTTTGCTAGACATGTAAGCCACAAATGCAAGTATATTTCATTTTTTTTCTGGCAATTAAAATATTCTCTCTATTAGCATAGACGAAAGGCAAGTCTTTGGTTTGTGTCAATATATCGCTTAAAAGAATTTCTTTTTTAATAATAAAACTAAATTTTTTAATAAACTAAACTGTAAATGAGTTTTTACAGTTCAAAAAGCCTACAAATCGAATGCTAAAACCCAAAAGGGTCGAAACAGCCGTTTTCATTATTAGAGTGAACTGGTATTTAATTGTAAGCTTAAATCACATCTATCTTTAAAAATGTTTTTCTTTCAAATTTTCTGAAAAACTCTGGTAATAGTAGAATAATCTCGGTGATCTCCCTTAGATTACATCAGTTATCTCCTGAATTATTTTTGCTAATGTTAGAGAGAATCCATTTTTCTTTCATTAAAAAAAAAAACTAAAACTGATTTCAATTCATTCTACAATCAGTCTTATTCGCAACCTTTTTAATATATCCACTGACGTTAGCGTGTACAACAGAGGTGGTGATATTTGACTTGCATCTTTAAAAAAAATATTTGGTTTAATAAATGCTTGTGCTGTGCATTCTCTTAATTTGATTGTATTCGTAACTTCATGAAAATAAAAAACATAGTTTAAAATCATGGTTTCTAAATAAGTTTTTTTCTAAATTATTTTTCTTTTCTTGTTTTTCTTTAGAAAGATTTTTATAGCATTTTCATTTAGTTAAGCCGTGTATTATTAGCCATATTTAAAAAAAATCTTTGTTACACGCCTCGGAGATGCAACATTGTATATAATCCCATTATACACGTCGCAGCTGGCACCTCCTCATCATCGTCGTGACCAACTTGCACGAACACAAGGCTACTTTTCAATAGAGGTTTTATTAGTTTTAGACAGTAACAAATTAAAGAGATCAGAGAGATATACATTAAAAGGTGGGTCATTGTTAGAGAAAGACGGCTTGGGCTGCCATGCTATGCGAGCTCACGTTGTACACCCGCTCAACCCCCACTGAGGTCTTTGGGAATGAGCAGAATTTTTGTGACTGCTCCATTCGAGGGTCTGGTCAGAAAGAGATCAGAAATCACATAATATTCTTCACCTCGGCAGATAAGTGAAAGTTATCTTTTTGACCCCCTGGTTTGTCAATCATTCTCGCTACCTAAACTAAGGGCTTTGGTTATGTAATAATATCCGGACCAGAGCCTTGTTCTTTCGTTCTAATTATTTGATAAGCTTAAATGAAAACAGAAGATGCACAGAATTCAAGTCTATAAAATAAAAATAAATTTAGTTAAATTTATTCAGATTTTTTTTTTTTTTTTTTTAAACATGTATGTAGGACAGTTATTTAAATAGATATAATGAGTTTGAATAAACAAAACATTTTCTCTGCAACTTGCTTTGATTTGATAGGTTTTGATTGTTTTTGTATGATGCCAACTATAACTTCACCAAACAGTTTCAATCTTGAAGTGAACTTATTAAGAACCTAATTGATAGCTTATATTTAGAAAATGCAATATGTTAAAAAAAAAAAATAAAAATTTTTTTTTTCAACATCTTTTCTTATCTTTTTCTCTAAACAGATACAAGAAATACAGACTTCGGTGCAGTAGGTGTTGGTATATTCCTAAAAGAGATGACAAAACCTACTCAAAGTGTATTCGTTGTAACGCAATAGTTCGTTGGAAGGACCGAAATCAGACTTTGAAAGATTATTTTTAATTATTTACTGATTTTTTTTTTTTTTTTTTTTTTTTTTTTTTTTTTTTTTTTTTAAACATTTTTGTTAAGAGAAACAAACTGTTTTACTGTTACCTGTAAAGGTATCGAGATTTTTTTCTTAATTTTTAAAGAGAATATGAAGCCATATTTTGTAATGAATTTTCGGATTAATATATAAGCACAAAATCTTTATATAAAACATTTTTGTTTAGAAAAGAGAAAAAAAAAATGAAGGCAATGGTGGAGATTAATTTTGGGACGTTTTATTTTAATCCTGCTTTTGCCGAAAAAAAAAAGAAAAATGAAATACTGAAGAATCTGAAGCTTCTATGACAAAATTTGTCAAGACTTCAACAAATATTTTTTTACTTTATACTTTTGGTTAAGGGTTTTTAAATTTATAAACACAAATTATAAATATAATTATATTTTAATTCTCTGGCAAAGACAATCTAAATGTGCCATTTTTAAAAAAAACATTTTATTTATTTTTTAAATTTTTATTTAAATTTTTTTTTAATTTTATTTCGTCAACCATTCTTTTGCTTGGTGTAGCAAGCAGTTATTTCTGCTGTTTCTGTTGTGAATAACATCATTAATATATTTATACATCCCCATAGATGTGTCCATAGTTTTCGCACACACACACACACACATATATATATATATATATATATATATATAGTAAGCAATGAAAATATATATGGCAAACATATATATATATATTTTCATTGCTTACTACCTAGCTCTACTTACGTATGGAGCACTGTTGAAGTAAATACTGAAAACTGATACATAAAAAATTATATCTCCTTATAATATTTTATGTGGATACATGAAGTACTAATATATATATATATATATATATATTATTAATGACAATATATGTATTAGCATATACTATCAGGGCCTTTTTTTTTTTTTTTTTTTTTTTTTTTTTTTTTTTTTTTACTTTACAGTCTCTTTAAAAGAGTCAGCTCGATGATTGTCAATCAGTAATAGAGCATATATAAGTCGGGTTCATTTTATATTCCAATAACCATGTTTTTATTTAAAAAAAATTTTTTTTTCACATTTCCAAAAAACATTTCTGTGAGATGTATTTTTTTACGGTCCGTTTCATTTGTCGTGAGCCAAACATTTGTTTGGCTCACGACACATGAAATGGACCGTAAAAAATACATCTTACAGAAATGTTGTTTATTGGAATATAAAATGAACCTGACTCATATATCTAATGAAAGTTATTTTGGCAGTTAAAGATACAAAGCATAACTAAATTTAAAGTCCATCTTTTAAAATGTCTCTTCCATACCAGATGTGGGTTGCACGTTGGCCATAGCAGCACAAAGTAACTTTCTCCATGAAACTCTATTATTGGTTTTGGTGTGCCATTGCTTGAGGCCATTTTGACTGAATCATTCAAAGTCTTTCTCAGCCTGCCTTTTCCTCGCTTACCCCAAATTGTGATTGTACTATCTAACCAGAGCTTCATTCAACATGTCTATACCACCATAAGCGGTTGGACTCCAGTCTGGGTACCGTCAGTCTCAATAGCAGGGATTCAGAACTAACTCGGTTGTCAAGGTGGACACTACAAATCCACTGAACCGTAGTCATGTCATTCCTCTGCATCCTCGGAAAGACCAAGCTATCGGGAGGCCAGCATTCACTCACCTGTAACGTGGCCTCCCACTTCCCCTATCTTCAGCTTATTTTATTTATTGCTGGAAATCTGTGTCTTGAAAAAAAAAAAAAAAATTTCTACCACTGATATTGGTTAGCATTTATTTATTGCTTTGGTGAGTAATGTTTTGAAAACCTACACGCTGATTATTGTTAAAGAATAGCTTAAGTTGTGAACAATTTCTTCTTTCATTTCTTTCCATTTCTTCAAAGGTAAAATTGAATGAAACCAGTACAAAAATGTGCAGATGAAACCTGTCTAAAAATTCCATTTTGCTGAAGGCCAAACGTGTATCAGATCAACCATTTTTTTTTTTTTTTTTTTTTTTTTTAACGTATATTACATTATATATGTCTAGGGTTTGTCAGGAAAACCTGACATAAGGATACTTTACCTCACAAGTAAACCCTGACCAAATATTCAAAATAACATAGTATTCGAAGCCCAAATAACATCTCCACGGTTTGGCTATACACCAGCTTATACGAGGAATGGTACACCTTCTCCTAGTGATGTTACCTCAAGTAACAGCACTTAGCTGGATACTCCACCAGACTAGATGAATTCTTGTCCTAGTATCCGGTAAGACCAAGAGACCACAAGAAAGATATACTATAACATAGTTAGCTGACCAATCAGAGAGAAGAAAATCAATATTCTTAACTTCTTTACAAACTCAACGTTTGACAGGTAAAGGAGAACTTTAATGGAATATTCGAAATTCGAATATCTATGTATCTCCATATAGAGATCAAGTCTTAGCCCCAGGAAGGGGGGGGGGGGCTTGATTTCTGAGAACTTCGACTGAAGTAAAATGAAAAGGGGGGGGGGAATTTTGAAGGTGCTTTACGATAAAAAAATTTTTTTTTTTTTTAAATAATTAAAAAATTTAGCATATTTATTTCGGTTCATTACAAAAAAAAAAAACGTTAATCTGTTGATGAAATTTATCACATGCTGATTTCTATTATTAGACAATGTTAAAAATGGAAACATTTTCACATTATTTATTTTTGATTTCAGATATTCTTAACATTGTCTACATTCAGATCTTGGCTGAATGTAATGACTAATTCAATTTCTTCATACAAATTAACTTTTCTTTTGTTAAAAGCAGAAAATTGTCATTTTTGGCAATATTATTTTCTTAAAAAAAATGTAACTTTTTGTTTATATTTCGTATTTAATTTATTTGACATTTTTTTATAATTATTTTATTTAATATTAATAACTCCCGAAACTTACATTTTGTTTACACCTTAACAAGAAAAATAGTAAAAATGGACATGGCAAAAAATTTGCTCTAATGAATTTTTTTTTTTTATCGCTTTATTTTTTTTATTCCTCGTGAAATTGTAACTTAAGAAAAATATCAATAAAATTAAAAAGAAAAATCTTGTTTGCTTTTTGTGTAGTAAAAAAAAAAAAAAAAAAAATTTCACAAGTGGCAGCTAATGTTCTCGATAAGTAGTCACCCACGAGTGTTGAAGGTAGCATAAAAAAGGAAGCATGGTGGGTTTTCAGCTGGGTCAACTACTCAAATTCGATGATACAGCCATAGTAGGGACACTGAAAGAGAATTATAACCTGCGTATCCAACCATTGTCTTTTGAGAAGAATGCCAAAAAAACTGTTTGCACTTTTAAAGGAGAAAGTGCAATCTGATTTGAGAGTGAGCAACTGGTATGATTTTAGTATGGTAGGGAATAGAAGGGGGGGGGGTGTAGGATGAAAAGAGATGGAAACTGCACGTATTCACATAAGCTATTTGGTTTTCTTTACGAGAAGTAAGTTATAAATATGAAAGTTGTGTTGGATTCTGTCAGTGTCATGGAGTGACTTTCACTGATATCATTGAGAAAGTTGGTGAGGGATGAATTCATGCCTGAGTAAAATAGTTGACAAGATTTTCAAACCATGAGAGGACATCTAGCTTGACTAGTGAGATCTGTAACATATCTCACAATGAATTGGTAATAATCACTTGCCTGGTAGAGAGTGGATAGTGTTCTGCACTTTTTTTTTTTTAAACGTCCACATTGAGGTCGTTTGATACTTATTCATGATGGGAGAATCCTTAATTGTAGTATGATAGCTGTTTAGACCCCCCCCCCCCCCATAATAAAGTAATTATTGGGGTAAAAGCATTTTAGGAATCTGAATACAAAAGTTCTAAGATGATAAATATTTAAATTAAATACAGGGGTGTAACATTGTGGTGATGGGACAGGGACTGGAGCTTGGTGGATGGTGCGGGACTTGTTAAAAGGAAGAGTTTTGTCTTGGTAACATTAAATGTTACCATCCATTTATGTACCCCATTCTACTACAGACTGGAAGTCATTTTCTAAGGATTCAGCCATTGCCTTGGATAGGTGCACATTCGTTTTACCCACAAGTTGAGAAAAGAGCTTGGTGTCATCAGTAAATATGCCCATCTCTGACACAATTTCCTCAGGGAGGTCGTTTATAATAAAGTTACTTTCAGTTTTTTTTTTTTTTTTTTTTTTTTTTTTTTTTTTTTTTGCTTCGCATAATTTGAACAACTTCATGTCCCGATTTTTCAAAATTTAAATTAACTGAAAAATATAAATTTACCTCAGATAATCTTTCTTCTGGTAAATAAAATTGCAATATATTCCTTATTTATCATGTATGTTGGTGCTGTTATTAAACATATCATTTAAATATTCAATAGAGACTTTAAATTTCAAAATGTGCATGGGAAAAAGAAAACAGGACCATTGATAAAGATGCTGTCAAAAAAAAAAAAAAAAAAAATTCAACTAAAGCAGAGATCAGAAAAGCCGATTGAAAGACAGAAACAAGATTGTTTCACACAATGCTTTCTCTACATTTTTTTTTTTTTACATACATCTTCCAGTGAAGAAACAACTGATAAGTTTTCAGCCAGTCTTTTAAAAAAATCCCTAGATATTCTATAAAACTTATTAAAGATAATGTAATTATCCAACCTTGAAGCCTGCCTAGATTAATGTCTTTCTATTAGAACTACCACATGTGCGCCTTTTTCATCCAAATTTTAATTTAAGACATTAGAGATAAGTGAAGGTAACCACTTTCGCCTTTTCCCTATTTTTGACTTCAGAAACCTGTTCAAGATGATGAGCATCTTATTTGCATTGGAGTTGACTGCAGAGTTGCTAACTACACTTTGCAATACAAGGAGATTATGGAAGAAAAAAAATCAAGGGACGAGAACGCCACTTAACATTCATCAGATAAATAGGAAGATAATAACACGAAGTGATACCCAACGTTGGTGCAACTGGTGTTCTTCTAGCAGAGCATTTTGCTGCTGTTCTACAAGAGTACAACCACTGGTTGCGAAGCTGGGCGTGTGACAGCTCTTGAGAAGAAAATAAATGGAAGTTGCATGTGATTGGTTGTTCACTTGATCAAAATTAACTGCCATTTGGAGCCATCTTCAAGTTAATTGATGGAACTACTTTCACTGGTCCTCTAGGGCAATGTCAAGTAGTGTACAAAGTTGACCTTGGCTTTACTTTCGGCAGCCTCGTAACGCTCACTTCTCTTATTTTGTCCTTTAATCCTTACGTTTCTGACAAAGGGGGAAGAATTGCTGTTTTCTGTTGGAATCTATCCATCTAGACTTATCGTTGGCAAGTTGGAAAGTAGTATTTCTTTTTAGCTCCTTATGTCAAGTGGCTTCATGCCTTGTCTGGAGTGATTTCCATAAAAAAAAAAACAAAAAAAAAAACTTTATAGAAATAATTACCAGGATTTGGTTTCAGGCAGGATTTCCTAAAATCAGTGTCCCTCTGGATAATTTGTATCTCACTGCAGAGGCAAGGAATGATTTTAAGTGGTGATCAGCAACTACTTTTAGAATATGTGGTAGATTTGCTGCCTGGAAAATTGGAGCCCTGAATCAAACTAGATTTTCTCACTTGAGTCATCAGATTAATGTGCTTGCGAACAAGAGGTGCCTATCCACCAGAACTCTGATACGTTACACACAATTATCAAGTTTATCATAGAAGTGTATGAATTCTTTAATAAACAACTTCAATATGAAGATAATTTGGATTATTCTGACAACTGTTCTCATCTTGGATGTTATTCTCACAACATTTTGGCCAATGTAACCTCTGCCCTTCATCAGGTTTATCTTGTCGAACTCGGGAATCTGTACAGGGCTACATGATTGTGTGGGGGAGGGTCAGATTTATAGGGGCATCCTAAGTGGGGAGTTATGCAGTGAGTTGTTTGTTAACATTACATTTAAATTTCTGCATGTCAGTAGTCAGGAAGCACAGAGAGAATTCCAAGGGCAAGTGGTCCAAGAAAAGAAGCTAAAAGTTTTCCGGCATCTAGGGAACTCTATGCTAATTTGAGTTTCATTCAAATTACATCACAAAAATATGACTAAGTATAGGTAAATTTTATAATAAAAATATTTAGTTTTGTTTTAGATATAACGAACCACCAAAGAAAAGATTAAAAAATTACTGCCATCAATTTAGCAGCCAAACGTTGGTCAACTTTGTTTGCCCTCTCACAAAGTAGAGGCTGTGTCCATGCGCTTACAGAAGGTTTCTCCAGCAATAGAACTCCTGGAAACTTCAAGGGAACAAAATTGGTATTTCTAAATTTACCCGTACATTCAAAAGGCGTGGAAAAAGCTATCAAATTAACAATTGAAGCTTTCCAAATAGTGTATGGACAAGGAGCAAGATACAGGCATATTATAACCAAATAAGACTTTCTTTTATTTCAAAGGGAAACTATACCGAACTATTTAGTTATAAATGTAATTCTATATAGCGCCCTTTGTTATCTCCCTTGAAATGAATAGCATTTTGGGAAATCAGAGTTATTTCCCTTGCATTTGGTTTTATAGTTGTTTTATTATCTCCCTCCCACGGCGGTAAGATGTGACACAAGGTCAGAAAGTGAGATTGAAAAGTCAGCGCCTTAGAGATTGAGCACTCTAGCCTACAAAAAATGCCTGGGCAGCCCCGTCAACATTCCCCGGTAGGGGCGCCTCAGGCGATTAGCAATAAACTAATCCCTTCTAAAAGGGTGAGAAGGCAAAGCCTGGGAGGATGGATTATACAGGACAATCCCTAAGACCGGCGGAATCAAGGCCCAACGGCCAAGACGGTACCGGTCTACAGGCTGTAGCATCCATCGGAACAAATACCACACATTGATCTCAGCCAAAGGCTGAGAATTTTTTTTTATTGTTTATTGAATACAATTTTGAAAAAAAAGGCATATTTAAAAACTCAATTTTCTTTTTATTCAGTAAGAACTACGTAGCCATTGTGATAGGCGCCAGATTTAGGGGATGAACGAATGGGCAGCAAGATGTTTGTTCACATTACATTTAAATTTCTGCATGTTGGTACGATTGGAGGAGCAGGTAAGGGATTCCAAAGGCAAGCGGCCCAAGGAAAAAAGCTATTAAAGTATAAAGTTTTCTGGCATCTAGGGACTTCTACGATGAAGGGGTGGGATTTTGCTGTTAGTTCGGTGGGTCATAGAAAGCTATCACAATGCAAGAAGTGAAAATATGTCGGTGTTGAGAACGAAGACAAAAACGAAATGATTTTTTTTTAGTGAATCTTACTTGATTCAGTCTCAACTTCTACACAATGATCTAATGTGTGTAACCATGTTCCATAATATATTTCGAGGTAAGACCTCTTTATCAAATTGTAAGTGTTTCAAATCTCTTGAAACTCATGTAGTGGGTTAGATTAATTTTAATTAATTATATTAATTTATTCGAATGTTAAAATTAAAATTCAATCCGTTAACGATAAAAAAAATTAATATTAAATTAGTGTGGAGAATAAGGGGAGGTAATTATATAGAAATTGTGAGTTATTTCCCGGTTGAAATTCTGTGGATGTTTTTACCTGGATTATATATATATACAGGGTGGGCAAAAATAAGGGTCCTATTTTTAAAAATTCATAACTTTTTTATTTATTGATTTAAAAAATTTTTTTTTTTTTAGAATAAGTAAAGGACCCCTTCCGAAGCAAGCATGAGCCGTATTAGCCCTAAGGAACGTACCCTCATTTAGAAAACATTATTTTTGCTTAAAAAACTCAAAACAGTGTAAAAAAACAATACTTTAGTTTTTGTAAGTTTTAAGAAGTGTTTTTCGGCTAAAATTTGTTTTGTTTATTTCAAAAAATCTCGGAAGGGTCAGTCTACACACACATAAAGTTTGGTGAGTTTAACTTTTATTTTGTGGAAGTTATTCAAATTCAAGTTATTCAAATTTAAAGATAGGACCCTTATTTCGGCCCACCCTGTATATATATATATATATATTATTAATGCACATCCTGTCAAAAATGATGGTAAAAAATATGCTTTGCCAGTGTTCACATGTATAATCATAAAATCTTAGAATTACGTTAGTAATTTAATTTTTTATTTCTGAAGATCTAGAAAGAAAAACTCTACCAACCGTTGACTTTTTATTTAGATTGGAAACTTTCTTTCCAAATTCATTTCAGGTGGCAGGGGCTTATCTGACTTGCTATCTCGCTTTTCCTTGACACTTTAAATCTTTTGTTGGGCACATTTATGTGACCGAAGGGCAGTACATACATATATATATATATATATATATACACACACACACACACACACACACACACACACACACACACACACACACAAAAATAAATAAATACACATTGGTCTTTATCATAGAGTGGAGGAGAGGTAGTTCTGGTTTTTATACAATGATAACTCTGCATCAATTTTGGTATTTAACGACTGTATTTGTTTTCAACTTTGCAAGTGTGTATAAACAGGGGATGGATGACATTTGTTTGCAGTTTTCAGCCATTCATTTTATGCATCTCTTTTCAACTTTCGTTATCAGTCTGACTATATTTTCATTATTTCTTTGTCCATAATCAATTGATTATGGACAATGTTGAACCTCTATATTTGTGGAAGAGACACATATTTCTCCTTGGAATCCACACCAGTAAAGAAAATAAGGAAATTCAAACTTCTTCAGTGTCACCAGGAGGATGGTAAGAAAGGAATTGAAAGATTCAGGATTCGACTACGAGGCGACATCAGAAAGAAAAACACGTGATCAATGATCTGACGATGGAATTCGTCGTTGAAGTTCTGAAGATTATCGATAATGAATCTAGCAAGTCAATGAGTGTCATTACAAGAGAGAAAGGGGTAGATGAAAAGTTCATCAGGTTGGTGTTGCATGGGGACATCCACTGCGTTTTATACAAGATGAGGAAAGGTCAAAGGTGATGCAAGAAGCTGATCAACAAGTTCAAACACTATTGGAATCAGACATACTGTAGTTCTTCTCCAACAAGAGAAAACTCCTAAGACCAGAAGATGAACTCCCAGAATAACAGCTGGTTTGCTGCCTCATCATGCACCGCGTCATGCTGACAAAGTTTCCAACGACAACCAGGCTTAACATCGTAGTTAAACCGTGTATTCACTAGGTAGCTGCCAGTATGTCACGTGTGTAGCAGCAAGACTTAAAATTCTGCCATACCAGCTGGAAAACCCAAACCTGACTCCCAGAAAACTTTTTCGACCACACTTCACCCGACAGCCCCCACACCCCATGACATTTTATTTCCCCGATATAGCTTTATTGAATCGGTACTAAATTTTTTTGCATTTTTATATTTATTCTTACTTATTATCATATTCGGTTTAACGTCCGTTTTATATGCTGGCATGCGTTGAACGGCTTTTAGAAACATACTTCCAAATTAATGTAGCTCTAGCCAGGTCTTTATTTGTCCCTCTATCTCTCAAATCCATCTTTACCACTTCTTTCCATATTTTCCCTGTGAACTGAACCTGCTACCTCAACTGTACTACATCTAGTAACCTAAGAACTCTCATCTATTCTTCCAATGTGGCCATACCATCGAAGTCTCCTGTTCTCCACACATCTCCCTATACTGTCCAGATTTAATCTTCCTCTGAGGTCATCAGATCTAAGCTTGTCTTTAAGACACATTACACATCCATTGTATCATTATCATATCATTTCTCTCCATGCAACGCATGTCTGCAACCCTCACTGGTAAGGTTTCACTTCCATGCATCATCACACTGCATACACATGCCTGATAGACTATTCCCTTGGTCAACAATGATAACGCTCTGCTAAAGTTTTTTATCCACTCATAACTCTTGCAATCCCATTAGCACCTGCTCCACCCTGTGCTCCAATGGTAGCACAACGATGATCAAACATTTTTTTTTTCTTTGAAGAAAATATTGTGTGCAAGTGTATTCTCACAGTTTGTACCAGGGTTTCGGAATCGAGGGTTGGGAAAAAAGTCTGAGTCGGGCTCATAAGAATGCTAGGAGTCAGTTGGATTTTTTTAATCTCTGAAGAATCAAGAGACAACCTCAATATTAGAAGACATTAAAATTCGAAGTCTGAATTTTTGTAACCCTCAGAGTCGAACCTTATACTTTCCGATTCTGCAACCCTGGTTGGTACTGCATGAGATGCATACATAAAATAATACCGACAACAAAAAAGAAAACAAAAACAAATATTCAATTGCACTTACTTTATTCATCTCTATTTGAAGAGTGAATCAATTTTTACAGCAACCACATATTTCAAATGGCATAAATTACATACAATGTACAAATTGGAGACTCATTGCACTGTCCAGTGAGGGAGGAAGGGGGGGAAAGAGTTTGGTCATACATGTCTGACCACTGATTGGACAGGCTTTACTAAATTATCATCCAATAGAATCACTGCATTCTGTAGGATGAGAACAGATAGAGAAACTTAGGTGGAAGAGAGATATGCAACTTAAGAAAAAAGAAAAACAAAACACACACATACATCCACATTAATATACATACATATAAACACACATATTCGTACATGCATGCACACACACATACGGTGTAAGTGAATTACTTTTGTTCCTTAAATAAGATTTTTCCTTCTCACATTTATCAAAAATTAGACAAAAAATCCAAGTTTAACAAAATCAGAACAGCCATTTTTTTTTATATTTCTTTTTATGCATTCATTTTATTAATTTTTTTTTTATTTTTAATATTTATTCCTTAACCTTTTCAAGTCCAACATATTACTTTAAAGAAAATACATTCTTCCAAAGTTACATGTAATATTAATAAGTTTTAACAGTTATAATAACAATAAACAACCTTGTTGTATTATTATTATTAATAGCAGTAGAGAGGATTAAAAAAAAAATGGCGTAAGGAAGATGGGTAGTTATCCAAAGTCAAATATTACAAACATATGCAGATTATTTTTTTTTCTCATTGTTTTTAATAAAAATAAAAAGAAATTAATACAAAATTTGGTTTATTTTGTTTGATGAATTTTTTTAAAAATTATGCAACTTAAATGAAAAAATAAAAAATGATTTTTAAATAATACTAAAATAAAAAATGGAATAAATTTTTGCTATCAAAATAAAAAAACTCCACAAAACATTGCACATACAGAAAATAGCAATTTTTCTTTCTTTTTGTTAGTTTTTTTTTTTTCTTCCTTTTTGAAAATCTGATTATCAATAGATTAGCAGAAGCAGGGGGCAAGGATTCTTTTGAAAAACTTTTTTTTATCATGAATAGACGCCATATAGATAAATACAAAATTATAATTCATCAAATGGCATTATTTTGAATTTTTTTCAATTTTTATTTAAAAAAGGATATATTTTGTTCATTGCAGTGGCACAAGAAATGCGAGGAGAGGGGAAGGGGGTTAATTATGTTATCCAAACTCAGACAGGATTATGGCAAAGCTTGCATGACAAACATCTGCTTATTGACTTTTGTTCTAGTCTATTAAAGCCACCATGTTAACTTTTTTTTTTCAAAGGATTTAAAAAAATAAATTAAAATAAAAAGAAATCTATCCAATTGAAATATTTTGGATAGAAGTATCAGTCTAATGCCAACACAGGATTTTGACAAATGGGCTGTGTCCGTTTCCATAGCTGGAGGGGGGAAGGTCCAAAACCAATTCAAGAAACAAGCAGTAAAAAGGTCGCCATTTATGACTCAAGCACTCATTTTTACTCGGGTCATAAAACAGCAGAACAAGCCTGGCCTTTAGCAACCAGAATAGAGGTAGGTTAGAAGTAAAGAAATGAGGAAGTCGTCAAAAAATAATTGCAATGACAGTAATAATAATAGTAGTAGAAGAAATTAGAATGTTATCCACAAAATATATTTATGCAAGTGACACAAAATATTGTGCAATTAAAATCTTGGGAGCATCCTTAATAAGGTGGCTTTTTTTTCTTCTTTTTTTTTTTTATTTTAAAAACGGACCAAATTGTCCATCTCCAGGTACTTCAGCTACTGATTCACAGACACGCAGTGTACAATGTCCTTATTTCTAATAATGAGTGAAAATTGCTGAACAATTAAATTAACATTACAGCAAGAATATTTCGGCAGTCTGAATTTGTATCTCATGCCAATTCTTCATTAGTGAGCGCACACGTAACTCTTAATGGAGGTGAACCCTGCCCCTCCCTCCATCATGAGAACATGTGAATGTCAGCAGTGCAGACTTCCACTAATACTTTTGTTCCCCCCTACAACAGTTTTTGATTAAAAAAATAAAAATAAAATAATTGTTCAGCAAAAATGTCAACTCATGCGTCTTTGTTCTTTCCTTAAAATAAACAGTAAATAATATATATATATATATATATATATATATATATATATATATATTCCTTTTTGTCTGTTTAGCAATTCCGTTCTAATTGCTCTGCACACAGGTGAAGCAGGTGTGAGAAATTCGTTTTCCTTTTTCATTCCACCTGGAATGTCCAGTCCTGAGGATTTTGCATTTCCTATATTCAATGCCTTTTTTATGATTTTATTTTTTTGTCTCCAAAATTTATATTCATTTCACCACGAAATGAGAAGGAGGAAAATGTACATGATATTTGGATATCTCACCCGGAGACATCCAAATATCAAATACAAATTTCTCATCCCCTACAAAAAAAGAAGATATATATATATATATATATATATATATATATAATAAACTCAAGCTGCTAAAAAGCGGATCAGTAAAATTTATTTATGGATCTTTCCAAGTATCCAATATCAGAAAGAAACATTTATTAAAAAAAAAAAAAAAAAAAAAAAAAAAAAATCATTCTTCCTTTTCAAAATTTGTTCAAGAAATCAATGAAAAAAGATGAATGACAATTATAATGGAATATTCACAAGAATTTTTCTTTCTGTTGAAGTAATGTAGAATATTATTCATACTTATGTTGTGATCTATAACATCTTGATTCCGCAACAGATGAGATGGTATGGGTTTATGATGTTTGTGAATCTCTTGATTGCATAATGCTTTACTTTGGTAAGGTGAGAAATAAAAAAGGTGAAATATATTTTCACTAATTCGAAATGGGGAAATGATTGTAGAAAAGGCAGGTGAGACTTGAAATTTTACAGAAGAGAAGATAGCCAAAGGTAAAAAAAAAAAAAAAAAAAAAAAAAAAAAAAAATTGGACTCAGAAACAACTAGAAAAAAAATCCTTGGTACAGAAATAAAATCTCATTGTATGTATACAAATTCGTTTTTATTTTTTTTGTCCATTCAGTTACAACATGAAAAAGAGAATTATGTGACATTTTGTTTGACACTAAAATGTTATTTCTTACATGTGAAAGAAAATTTTTTCTTTTGTGCTTAATTTTAAAATTCAGTTTTATTTTTGCATCAAATATTTGTTTGAAACCTAATTAATATAATTAAAAGGTAATCATAATTTTTTATTTTTTTTATCTCGGTGGGATTTTAAAGAAAATTATTTAAATATTCAGTAATGAATGTTGTTTAATAGTAAATTTTACCTGAAAGCATTTTATCCATCCATTAATTCTTAAAGCTGTAATAAATTAAACATATGATGAAAACATACGGTTTGTCACAGGTAGACGAATAAATAAATAAGATGAAGTCATTCTTTAATAATTTTTCTGATTGATTAAATCTAATATTCTGGATCCAGATAATAATCCAGATTTCACAGATTTTATTGCTAATCGCCTGGGGCGCCCCTACCGGGAAATGCCGACGATAAACACTAAGAATAGAAATATTCACATAATGAATTTAAACTATTAATCGCATCATTTAATTTTTTCTAAAGAAAAAGTCGAGGATTAAAAATGTATCTATGGTGAGGAACCACTGTCCAATGGTTCACACCGTTTCTTTTAAAACAATTACTAAAATTAGAAAAGTTCATAGAAAAGTACATGAAGTGTTTTTAAATTTTATGTTTTCTCTTATACAGTAATTTGTTTTATGAACTTTGAGTAAATTCGCCTATAAATCTATATCTATAAAGTTATCTTGTCGGATTTTCAAAGTCAGACCTAAATAGTTTTTTAGCTGACAAATCAAACTTTTTTTCCGAGATGCCAATTTTCAATTGATAATGTTGTACCATGTTATTAGACAATATAAGAATATACTTTGCTAAAATTTATTTTTAAAATTACTTTGCCTGTTCAATTTGAACTAGTCACCGAAAAAAAAAAAGAAAAGAAAAATCTAAATCTGAAAACTCATATTTTTAATTGCAGAATATAAGAACAGTTGTCTCCCTTAGAACTAAAAATTTGTTTCTTTTCCTGTATAACATTTAAAATGGCATCACTGCATCCCGGGCAATGCCGGATAGGTACAGCTAGCTTGTTACCAAAGAAATTTCAATGTACATTCCCTAAACTCATTAAACAAGATGCATTCACATCGGAAGGAACACTTGAAATTCCAAACTGAAATGCAAATAAATCAAGTAGAAATTTCACTAACTAAAAGATAAAAGATACAAGAATTTCTGTAAAAAAAATCCTATTTCACCACAAATCACTTAATTTTTGTTTTGTTTTAAACAACTTTACAGCAATAGAAAAATCTAAATATTTATGAATGATAAAACGAATGAATGGTTGACAATTAGGATTTTATAATTCTTGAACATCCTTCTGTGCGAATCTGAGATCCTTTCATTTTTTTTTCTTACCCTGGCTACAAAAAGTTGTCATCAAATTGTCTTCTTTTCAAGTCTTTTTATTCTTCTTTCTGTTAGAGGCAATCTAAGCATCTAAAGACGCCACCATCAGGTGGTGGTGGTGGTGGCGGAACTGCTAGAAGCGAATTGCTACCAAATGTGCAAATGGAACAAAATCTTATGAAGTTTGAATTGTAAAATGCACTTAAGCAGATGATGTCTTCATAGACAAGAATGTATGTAGAGTTTACGCATAAGAAACAGGATATGGCGTTCAGGATTTTGAAGCAATTTATAAGTTAACATAAAAAACAACAACTTTGAAAATGTGTGTGTGCATGTTCTGTAGTTAGAAAATAACTGGTTTGCTTTCACAGCGTATTTTGGGAGTCATTCAATGTCAAAAATTTACTTCAAATATAAAGCAAGGTATTTCCTTTCTGAGCTCTATAGATGCATTTATACTGCTATGTAGGTTTTTTGTGTGTGTGTAGAGGGAGGGATTGTGTATTCATATGTTCCAAGGTTATTCAGTGCATATATGATGCCACATGAAGTTGGTTAGTTTATTCCCGCCCTCATTGTGAGTAATCATATCATCTACTCCTGTTAGAGAAGGTTCCCGTTTGAATGCATTGTGACTAAACACAATTTACTAATGCAAAATTATTTTATTATAAAAATCTGATACTGTCAGGTAATCAATATAAAAACGTATCTGAATCTATTTATCGATCAATATCGAATAGTAACATTATTCATTTGTTTGGTTGATGGCATATCAACCTTCTGTGTTATGTAATCACAAAATACCTATTTTAATCAATTTATTTTAGACAAACTCTCATTGTTATTTTAGCTGAAGAGATAATATCATTTGTATAATAATATACATGCGGTAGCAGGATTTGAACCCTGCTTGCTGATTTCCCAGTATATGCTGCCAATCATGAGGGTCAGTTATATTTCACTTCCAGAATTCTTAATAAACAAATTGAATACAAAAAGAAAATAAAGTTTTCCTTTTTATTTAACTTTCATTGTAATCGAATGATAATGTTGTCTCTAGCGAAGATTTTAATGTTCATAAACCTTTGAAATAAATTAAAAAAAAGAAAAAATGCTAAATTTACGGGTTAAGACAGAAACTAAGTTTTCAAGTATTAAACGAGCCTAAACGAGTGTTTTGTCTTAACAATTGTAACGGAAGGGGGGGGGGGCAGTATTCACAGGCCACATCATTATGAGAGTCAAATCAACAAAGCCTGTAACATGTAGCAAACACACTGCTTTATTTGTCGCAGCAAAGCTTGCAACATGATGTACTGTCACAAGTACACCAGCAGCAAAGCCCGCAACAAACG
Source organism: Sepiola atlantica (assembly GCA_963556195.1). Lineage (NCBI taxonomy): Eukaryota > Metazoa > Mollusca > Cephalopoda > Sepiida > Sepiolidae > Sepiola > Sepiola atlantica. The sequence goes on from OY744537.1 coordinate 17,114,342, forward strand.
TACACGTGTAGTTTGGCACACTGAAGCTTGTGATATGCATTGTGGTGCTTTACCGTGCGGGCAAAGCGGAGAATGTCTATCAAACAGGTTACTCTTACTTGCCACAACCGAGCTTGTTGTAAACCGTACACGATTAACCATGCACAAGAGAAAGTTCACGGTGCATTGTTCGTTGCACTAGAAAAATAATCTTCCAATGTGTAATACAACACCTTGAAATACAAGAAAAACTGCATTATTAAAAGAGTTCATTATGAAACATGTTATACCATACAGAGGTAGGGAGATGGCCAAAAAAAAAAAAAAAAAAAAAATGACCGAGTCAGTTTTAAAAAACCTGAACCCTTCACAACAAAAACTACTGACTCTCGATTTTTAGTCGAGTCGTCTGAAAAAAAAAAAAAATTGCCAACTCTCCACTTCTGACATCATGTTCAATGTTCCCTTTAAGCTTGTGGCAATATATAAAATTGGACTATTTTGGCCTCCATATATCTCTGCTCAAATTCCAAAACCAAAGGTCGGTCTACTTCAGTGAAAAGTATGTTCAAGCATTGCTTGCACTGAACACCATTCTGCGGTTATACTTTGAGTCTACCCCAAAGTAATGATGTCATACAGATTTCCAATTGGAGCTAGTTAAAAAGTTCTTTCCCAAGACGATGAATCTTGAAATGATGCAGATTTTATGCTTGTCATAAATTTATTACAAAATTTCCATAAAATACTCAGAGTAGAAGGACTTTTGGATTGGAAAAACATTCACTGTAGCTTTGAACTTAAAATAGATTTGTGTTCAGAGCATCAAAATCTCTGCTGATTGGAAAAGATTAAAGGAAACATTGATCAAAGTGATGAGATGTTACAAAGCTTACATAATATAAGCTTTATAATAGCTCAGCTTTCAGTATATATTTATATAAATAAAGAGAAAAGGCTGAAAACTGTTTTGACCCATCCAAAATTCAACCAAAAAACAATCTATAAAGGAAAACATGTTGAAACAGTTTTCTGCGTTATCTCTTTTATTTAATTCGGTTGGATATATTTATCTGGTTTCATCATATATATATATATATATATATATATATAGTAATCAGATAAAGTCTCTTATATGCAGCTGAGTGAGATATCTATAAAAATTGAGATGTGTAACAAATATACTGCCTTGTATATACATCAGCAAAATGTATAGCCTTCTTCGTCAGCAGCATTACAGAGACTGATTTGTTACAAAATGAAATCTTTTAATATTAGTTTTGTTCAAGCAACAAAGCTCGAGATGTGAAAAATATTCAACCTGGTTTGTAACATCCATGTAGCCTGTAGAATATTGTCCCGAACAAACTTCAACATTAATTTAAAGAAAAAGAAAAAAAAAAAAAGAGAAAAAAAAAAAGAGAAAAAAAAAAGAGAAAAAAAAAAGAAAAAAAAGAGAAAAAAAAAGAGAAAAAGAAAAGAAAAAAAGAAAAGAAAAAAAAAGAAAGAAAAAAAAAAGAGTAGATACATAACACCTAATGGTCTTGTTTAGTAGTATTTAATGCAAAACCCCTCACATCTCACTTTCTGTCATCATTTCAAATGTGTATGTTTATATATATATATATATATATACACACCCACACTGATAGCTGTGAGTATCGGCTTTTAAAACCGACTCAAAGTTTCAGATTTGCACTTATATAGAGTGCTCAATGCCTTCTTGGACAGAGCTTTGTAGTGCTTGAATAAATTATGTTTTTTAATTGGTCATTACCAATGGTTTCAAACTTCAAGTGATTGTCAAATAACCTATAACACGATTTTGTAGTTATCTTTGTGCGCTTCCAGTTTCACGCAGCAAAACAAGAAGTAAACAAAGCAACAACAGGATTGTTATTTTGGCCGTCTGATCATCGCTCAGGGAATGAAGCCATTGATTAAGATTTATTAAAAACGTCATTTATTCAAGTATGTGTATATACATATGTGTAAATTTGTCATATATATATATATGTATATATATATACTATTTTGTCTATAATTAATAAAATTAATAAATATATATGTACATGTACATGTGTGTGTACATATATATATATATACGTACATGTTCATAAATATATTGGGCCGATATAGTGTATGTAAGGGAGTTAACTCAAGCGCTAAGGAAGCGCATTACTTGTAGCTTTAACACAGCTATTATTGCTAACAATAACAACAAATTACGAAAACATTTATAAATGATATATCATCATGTATTTCAAACAGGCCCTTCGTGGCTTACTGATAAATCACCTGATTACAGTCTCTGTGGTCATGCTTTTGAATCCTGTCATAGTTAGCCACGCTGATGAGCTGCAGTAACGGTGAAACATGTCCGTGGATAACTATTATATATATATATATATATATATATATCAATAATGGCCAGCTTTTCTCTTTTCAATTCCATTTAAGTGCGTTTGGATTTACTTATATTTGAACATTCTCTCCATACTGCCCCTACGAAAAAGCTTTTTTCGTTTTCTACAATTTCTCCTATTCATTGGACATCTTTTCAACGGACAACTACCACCCGGACAAACCACATATCTTTTTTACGGAACTTTTCTTTCACTACTTTTTTAAAAATATTTTTCAAATATTTGAACTTTGGCTTTTTCGAAAGCCAACTTATCTATCTGTATTTCTCCTCTGATGATAAGATCTTGATCTTTGAAAAGCCTTGGCTTAAGGAAAGAATAAACACTAGTTTATTACTGAATACACCTTGCATTGAACAATTGAAATTTGAAATAAATTTGGACAATCGTCGCATGTTTATCACTCTTTTTTCTTCTATCTCTATATATATATAAAATGGCGCATAGTTTTAAATGTGTGTTCCACTTTTTTAACACTACCAGAAAAGGCAGAATGGACAAATCGTATTTCTACAACTTCTTAATTGGAGGTTAATTAAAGAGGACTGCAATAAGCATTATTAAGGATTAAGTCGGTCTTTGATATTAGTTTCTGGTATGTTGTCAACATTTCTAATTTAAATCCAGCACCAGTAAGTGGCTATCTTTAAGCACCGAGAATTGGAGGGTCAGTTTTCAGGCGCGAAGGGAACTGTAGTTATTTGTTTATACTGCAACGTGCATGTGACTGTGCTGGAGGCACAACTTTAAACTGGCCTTGTGCCATACCTTGCTTTAGTCGGGAGCCAGGTAAATATCCATCAATTCCAATCGTAAATACGTACTGATTTTACAGGTGAAAATGTATTAAATGAAGAGACCGTGTTAACATTGTCAATAGACGGAACAATATATAAAAGCATATGTGCGTGCGCGCTTGTGTGCTACGAAATGGCGATGTAAATATTCTTAGATATCAATGTGCAAATCTAATTAAATAAAGCCTTGCAAAAGAAATAACGTTTTGATAAGCATGTGTGAATATGTGGTCATATGAAGACATTGAATGGTAATGAGTTGATAGAAAATAAATGTGTGAAGAAATTTAGGATGGTGGACAGGATTTCGACGTGAAGGCGGCAAGGGTGGTAGATAAGAGCTTCAAATTATTGTGTTATGGCAGGTCATTACATGTAAAAAAAAAACGAACAAACAAACAAACAAACAAAAAAACCCTGATTGCCAAAATGTAAAAATCCATCTGCTTCCATATTTTACAACAAACCAGCTTTTTTTTTTTCTTTTGGGATAAAAATAAATAAATAAATAAATGAATGAATGAATGAACTGTTCCCGACATAACCTGAAAAATGCAAACGCAGGCTGGATAAGGTGGGATTAAAACCATTTTTTTTTAAACCTGAATTTCTCACAACTGAACAGCAGAGCGCAAGATTGAAGGAAGTACCTTAAAGTTTTGACTTCTTTTTTCAAGGCCTTTTTAGAATTATTTTTCTTAGACATTTTTTTTTTTCATTACATTTATTTTTTTTATTTGTAAAACTTACCTTTCTCTTAAATGTTTCCTTCTTATGAGATATTTAATAAGTCTTTGTAACAAGATTTTAAGCATGAAGGGGAGAGGAGAAGGGTTGGGATATATTCATCTATCAATTAGATTGTTTATTCAATTGTCTTTTCAAATTAGCATTTTTCAGAATTTTTAAATACTAATTATTATCTTTATTTGTTTAATAAGATTTATGAACATTTTTTTTATCCTTTCACAATCATTAAAATTCCATTTTTTCTTTTTAAATTAAAAAAAAAACAAAAAAACGGTAAAATCTATTGTCTTTACAGTTCTTAGAATAATCATCACGTTTTTAAAAACTATCTTTTTTTTCTTTTCTTTCTAAAATCCCATTTTCAAGAATGTTATACAGTTGTAACCCGACATGAACGCCGCGTCTCATCCTCTCCGCCATCCCCCCCTGTGTCCTCCATTTTTGTCATGTAGTTTTGTCGCCGCCTGGCAAGTAGCATTTCAGTCTTTGTGGTATGCTTGGAGGGGGAAGGGATCGACGAACGTTTACTCCCGTTTGTGACAGACTTTTGAAGAATCTTGCTTTGCTCTGCAGAATTCATGTTGATGTTGTTGTTGTTGTTCAGAGTGTTGTTGTTTTGCGATTTGGCACTGGGAGTATAGTTGAAAGGGGAGACAATCGCTGCCGATATTGAACACTGGGGGCTTGTTCGGATGTCGGAGCAGATTGTTCGCTTCAGTTCACTCCGTGGAGAAATCAGTTCCGATTTCCAAATGATGGTTTCCGAAGGAAGAGAATCTATGAGAGTTTCTTTTGAAGCAGTTTTGTTTAGTGACGACATTTTGGAATTAACAACTTTCTTTTCCGAACTCTCCTTCAAGTTGCCATAGCCATCGTCAGTCAGCAGCTTCCTGTTCTCGTCTTCATTCTGCTTCTCGTCTTCCTTACGCTTCACCCAGATATCTTCATTATTCGTGCATGGCGCCGTCTCCTCATTGTCCCAAGCGTTGCCATTTTTCCAGGTGCCAGGTGGAGTCACAGCAATTTTCGCAGTACTCTTCTTAGACTCAGCCATCTTCTCCTGAGCACGGCAAGTCTGGTCAGCGTCAGGCAGGCTACGGGCCTCAGAACGCGATTTCTGGGTTTTCCAAGTTCCAGAATTGGTCTTTGTCATCATGCGACCTTTCTCTTCATCTTTGTTTCCAATGAGTTTTGATGCTGGTGGCACACATTTTGAGCTTCCGTCGGGGCTGCCAATCTTGGACTCGGCAATAGCTTTATCTCCAGATTTTCCCGGCACAATGTGAGAGTTATCACTGAAAGAGCTCAGCTTGTCGTAAGTATGGGTTCGGCTTAGACCTTGGGAAATGGGCGACGCAGTTGCTGTCTTTTTATTATTACTATTATTATTGTTATTGATCCGAGGTGGAATCAGCCGACTTCTTTGACCCCCTCCGGTCGAATGCGATCGTTGTTGACGAGGAGGCTTTGCAGGCTTCACTTCTTGCGGTGATCCAGAATCCTGAGACTCGCTCCGTTTCCACAGACTGGCAATTTTGCTAGTCACAGGCTTCTTTCCAGCGCTGGAAGATTTGTTGCTCTCTGCAGCAGAAGACTGCGGAGTGCTCCGTACACTGCTAGATATCTCAGAGCGTTTTGACTGGTAGCCACCTGGAGAACTCTGATTCCGTGCCAATCCCAAGCTTGAAGGTGTCTTCTTACCGGTTGGTGTTGAGGGACGAGAGCTATCATTTAATTTCTTTAGGCTGGCATTGCTGTCCGATTTCTTCAAGCTCGCCTTGCTGTCCGATTTCTTCAAGCTCGCCTTGCTGTCCGATTTCTTCAAGCTCGCCTTGCTGTCCGATTTCTTCAAGCTCGCCTTGCTGTTGGTCTTTTTCAGATTGCCTGTCGAATTGCTATTACTTTTATCAAGATTACTGTTGCTGCTGCTCGTAGTGGTTTTTGATACACTGGACAGGTTGCTCCGTTTTAGGCTGCTTATGCCAGACTTACTAGAAGTGCTACTCTTGCTGCTTTTGGGAGCAGGAGATGTTTTGGTGACGGGACCCTTTGAAGAATTAGCATTTGTCTGGCGTAAAGCTGGAGGTGGATCGCGGGAATTTCTTTGCATTTGGATCTGTTCAAACGGTGCATGATAGCCCTGCTCGTGGGACGTGTCAACAATAAAGTTGAAAGAACCCAGAGCTTTCGTCCATGACTCGGGTGGAGTCGTATCAGAGTTTCTTTGGCTACCCCCTGTGGAACCCCCTGAACTTCTCGGGCTGCTCGACGATGTTTTCTTTTCCCTCATTTTCACAACGGGGACATCAGCATCGATCTGGTCCTCTTTATCGGTTTCACTAGTCCCATTTGACGGTGGCGTTTCCTTCGTGAATGTGCCCTGCTTTATGGGGGGTTTGGGTCTTTCAACCTGACTAGACTGCCCCCTAGTGGTACTGTTATCACCGGTTGGGCGATCACCGTTGACAACAGGCAGCTTGGATCCTGCTGATTGTTTGTTGCTGTTCTGAGATCGAAGAGGCCCACCTGGAGATGTGCTTCGAGCCCCACTTCCAGAGGATCGGCGTACATTTGAAGTTCGAGGGTTAACCTTGTTGACAGGGATATCGGAGGAAGAAGAAGTGGAACTTTTTATGCCTGTTTTCTTTGGGCTGTTAGGATTGGACTTGTTCGTGACACTTTGCTGACGGGTATTAGTTGAAGGCCTCACGACTTTAGTTGGCGTGACCTTCACAGGAGGGGTTGTACTCTTACGACTGTATAACGGTTTTCTTCTACCTCTCACAGACTTTGGGCCTTCAGGCTCCTGTTTTACCTGTATTTCAGGTTGATTTCCAGTCGGCTTTATAATGCGTGCCCTCCTGCTGCTTGTATCTGACTGGGAGACAGTGGAACCAGAGTATTCACTTGTGTCTTCAGAATTCTTTGACCACGTTATGGAAACCTCAGAAGCAGTATCCGATGTGTAATCATTTGAAACTAATGATATGGTCTCATTTTCAATTAATGAATCCTCGTCAAATGTGCTGCTAGACAGCTCTCTTTTGGTGATGAGTTCACAGACCACGAGACTAGCATTCTCTTCAAGAGCTCGTTCCTCTTCAGGAGAGATTTCAAGTTCAAAAGAGCTTCTGTCTTTATCTTCATCGGTCAAGTTCATCTCTTCCCCTCGTAACTTGATAATGGGAAGCTCTTCAGCATCCAAATCATCAGACATATTAGTGTCGTCCGAAACGAGTTCTTCCGGGAAAGAGGCAGTCATGCTGTCGTCTTTTGTTACCATTCTCTTACGCTTCTCAAAAAGACCATCATCAGTAGCTTCAGATTTTTCACTATCGACCTTCTCGATGCTGCCGTTGGAATCGGCATCAATTGAGCAAGGCAAGGAACTAATCACTTCAACTTCTTCTTCGGACCTCTGCTTCTCTTCCAGCAAACGATTGTCTTTGGAAGACGCAGCATCCTGCGTAGCCGTCTCCAGCAAGCCGAGAAATGGCCGGTTTGAAAGTGAGCTAGCCTGAGCAATTTCGTGGTTAGAGCAGTCCTTTTTGTGCTTGAGAAATCCGTCACTGTCCTGCGATTTGGAGCGGCACCAACCAAACCTTTGGCGAGCTTCTACGACCGAGTTGGTGGAGAAGTCACTGCAGGATTTGGTAGACTTCCGCAGACTTTCGTTTTGCAAGTTATTAACATTAGAGTACTCGTTGCCGTCAATGTCCAGCGTTCGTCTTCCAGATGGTGGCTCTGACCCCGGGGAAGCCTTTGTATACTGCTTCAAGTTGTAATCTTCTGATGAACGAGACATCAAAGATTCTTTTTTTCTAGAGACTCCCAAGGATTTATTTCCTGTCTCAACAGGTTCTGGACTTGTTACTGATCCAGGAGAATTTAATTTGGGTAGCCGGGAAGGCGTCTTAGAGGTGCTTTTGTCCATTTTTGTCTGGTCTCCCTTGGGCATGGCCGAACTGATGCAGGCCTCAAGCAAAGCTTCTTCGGTCATAGAAAAGTCGTTTGAGACAGATTCAATGCTTAGTGAACTGAGGGAGCTATTTCTAGAGAAACACAAAGGTGTACCTTCAACTTTGAATGAGGACTTCTGATCAGGAATACCAGCCTCTTGACAAGCCCCTTTAATTGAGGACATTTTTCTTTGGAGACGCTCTTCACCACGATGCTTACCCTTCTGCGAGCTCAGAGAAGAGTTCTTAGAAAATGATATAGGGGTATCTTCAACAGCAAACTCTTTCGGCACTTCATCACTGAGGTAGCCTTCTGGGTCCATAACGGCGGGCCTGACCTCATCTTGCGATTGACCTACCACCTGCCGGCTAATCTCTGAGCCACCATCAACCAACTTGGACCCACTACCGGGGATGGTCTTCCAACTAGAGCCAAGGGGTTGCAATGTTGTCCTGGTCTTTCCCGACTTGCTACCTGGCCGATTGTTGAACGACACATCTTCAGTATCATCACAACTGAGAGAGCTGAGAGAGTCGTTGCGAGAGAATGTGATCGGTGTTCCCTCCATCATGTAATGTTTCGGTGAATCGCTTGCACAGTTCATTGGGAAGATTGGAGATTCTTCATTTGGAATGGCGTAATTTTGGTGGTCCGTCTTCTGCTTGGAATCTTTCAGATCAAGACCAACCATTGGACTCTCAATGGAATCGATAGTTAAGTCACTGAGAGAGGTTGCATTGGAAAAGTTGATGGGTGTGCCTTCTACAGCATAAGTTTTCACAGAGTCAGTGCTTGCTCCTGGGTACTTCTTTTCCTTATACGATAAGATTTGGAAAGGAAACTTCTCCTGGCTTTCCGAACCCTCAGCTGTTCGATCCATAGGAATATTGGGTTTTCGAATCACTTTGCTTTTTGGCTTAGCAGATTGGATTATTTCGGACAGAAGCTTATCATTCTCATCACAAACAGAACTGTTGTCAGATTCCTCGGCATCCTTGCTCCCTGGGGCTTTCGGGGAAACGTTATCGTGGATCAGAATGCTCAAGTCGCTTAGGGATGTGGTGCGCGAGAAATTCAACGGAGTGCCTTCAGTTGCATAAGACTTCACCGCATCAGAGTTTAGCAGCTCATCATCATCTTTCTGGACTGATGTGCTGCGCAAGCAGCTCTTCAACCTCAGCGAACCAAAATTGGTCCTATCCGTACTGAGAGAAGGTTTTGTCAGAAATTTGGACCTGGCATTGCCAACATTCTCATTCTTCCACGAATCAGATTTCTTTTTGAGAGCATTGTCTGATGTACTACGACGAATCTTCTTACTAGAGTTGCTCGGCATAGCAGAACTTATGCACTGTGCCAAAATATCTTCCTCACCCTCTGATACTTCTGACATGGAGGAGTTTTCTTTGTCATCCTTTTCAGACAATTTATCTGACTTGCCATCTTTGATAATCGGTTTCAGGCGTGACTTCTTGCCCATCGCCAGGGAGTCTTCGTCGCTGAAAGTGAGTGCGCTCAAGCTTGTTGTTTCAGAAAAGTTTGGAGGAGTACCTTCCATATCGTAGACAACAGGAGAGTCCATTTTTCCGATGTCGGAAATCATCTCCACCTTCACAGGGTCAGGAATAACCACTTTTGTGGCTGGTAAGCCCTCGGCAGGTTTTGCAGATGTGGCATCATCAGGAGCTTCTGCTGTGAAATCTTTGATCTCATCTGTGGGTTCAGCATCATCCTGCTCCTCAGTAGTAGATGACTTCTCAGCAGCCCTTTTCCTCGTAGGGCTTGGCGGGAAAGTTTCACTTGGAGAGTCGGGCAACTCACTTGGAGATACAACCTCACTGGCTCTTCGACTATATTCACTAACAACCGAGCTGTGCACAGAGTGTGCCTCAAAACTGCTCAGCGAGCCAAGAGAACTACACCTAGAAAACATCAACGGTGTCTCCTCCACCATGTGATTGTCATCAAAGGTTACCGTCTTGTGTTCACGATCACTGGGCGAACCAGTTTCTGGCAGAACCACCATGTTATCGGAAGGCTTTTCGGAATCATCTTCTTCCCCGGGCAGAATTCCTGGTTCCATGTCATTGATCCCAGGAGCTATTTGTTCTGTAATTGCTGTCTTGGGGTTTTCTTCAGGGCTGCACTCATTCTCTTCAATGCTCTGTAAAACGTTTGGTCGAGGTTGTAGCTCATGATCGGTTGCATCACTACTGTGCAGGCTGCTTATCGAGCTGACCCTCGAGAAACTCACAGGTGTCCCTTCTTCACAATAAGTTTTTATCTGGTCAGGAGAGCCTTCACATGGATCTTCAAGAATCTCAACTGGAATCGGACTGACTTCGTTCGTCGGTTTTGTGGATACGAAATCTTTAACGCATTGTGTTGGAGGTCTAAATGTTGGGATGCCACTTGGCGCTGAATGAAATGGTCGCTTTCCCTTTTTAGTAGTGTTACTCATGCTGCCGTTATTCGAAGTGGCACTACTACCGCTTTTCTTGCCAACATTTTTGCCCATTTCCTCGGAATATTCAAGAGTGTAGTTCTTGGTCTCGTCTTCAGCGCAGGATTCCAAGATATCTTTCTTAAGGTCACCCTTTTCATGTTTGCCCGTGAGATCAGTCAATGAAGTTGCAGTGGATAAATAATTTAGTGGAGTTCCTTCCGTGCAAAACGTCTTTATGGAATCATCATGAACCGTGTGGACTGTCTGTTCCACACGCTCGTTCGTTCGACGAGCCTCTTCAAGCCGGCAATCAGCGCAGTTAGGATCTGGGTCATTATAATTAGATGCATAATTCAAGGCCCTGTCTGCACATGGTCCGTCAGTACATTCAGCATACCGCTTTCCATAGTCTGTCGGTTGGTCAATGTTATCGAGGTCTGTCTCCGCATAGACCCCATACGTTGATATCAGAGGCTCCGTGCTGTTTTCGGCATTGGCAGAGTTAACTATTCTATCATTATACATTAGTCGTTCTGAATAACCCATATGTGGGTACTGACCAGGGACCATGTACACGAAATTCTGTTGCTGGGTTGGGTAAACGGCTGACCCAGCAGCATAATTGTTAATCTTTACATTTTGACAAGAGCTCTGCTGTTTGGATGGTTCCATGCAGTTTTGCGTTGCATGATCGACATACTTGCTACTATAATTAATGATCTCATCACGATTTTCTTCCTCACTTTCGAGCATGTTCTGCGGAGGATTCCTCAGTTTTTCCATGGCATTATTACTGCCTTCTGGGTTAAACCTTGTTAGGCTAGAATCTCTTCTCTTTTCAAGAACTCCACCTTGGCGTTCATACAATAATTTTGAGCTCTTAGCCAGCATGTGTTGTACCCGAGCGCGGTCGTGTGAAATATCAGAATGAACACTCCCTACACTGTCTTGACTTCCTGAACGAGTGACCCGGTGTGGTGATCGCATTCTATTATCAAAAAGCATCGCCCCATCACCGCTGCCCGTCCGCATAAACATGTGAGCCCTCATCAAAGACCTCCGCCCTTCCAGATCGGACATCAAAAACCCATCTGAAGAGTATATATACCGAGAGTTTTCACCATCTGGTTTTCTTGTTTCTGTCGGGCTGTTTCGCGGGCTCTCCATATTCTCACACGTCTCAGAGAGATTCTGGTCAATTTCAGCCTCTATTGCCCGCTGTTTTCTAGCATGCAGGGTAGGCATGTTGGATTTCATGTGCTTATCTGAATCGATGTTCAAAGTCGCAGGTTTAGCTGCCAGCAAGTTCTTGAGTGCTGCGGCGCTACCCATTGAGATCATTCTATGTTTAGAGTGTACCAGATTCCTGAGCATACAGACAGCACCCATCTCCCAAAGGGTACGCTGATCCTCAGGGCACCGGGCTGATAAATTCCATAATGTTCCACATGCATTGCTGACTATAGTCAAGCTCGGAGACCTCAGGTGCTTCAGCAGAATCTGAAGACAACCATGTTGTCGAAGCAGTTTTCGGTAATCCTCCCTGACAGCAATGTGGCTAGACACATTTCGTAGTACTCCACCCCCATTTTCAATAATCGCTAAAGTTTTTGACGGACTTTTGTAGGTGAGAGTACTCACCAGGAACTCCACTGCCCCCTCCACGGTACAAATGTCTGCTTTATTCTCGCTGCAGTGTGCCGATAAGTTCCACAGAGCGCTGAGGATACTTTTCAAAGTCGACTCCTTTTGGACGCGCATTGCTGCCCGCATCAACGTAGTCACAGCACCGACCTCCCGCAACATCTTCTTGCTGGCAAGGTCGGCCCGCCATGACAGGTTCCGTAGCACACTAGCTGCGACTTGGCACAGGTCTTCATTGGTGGAGTGCAACTGGGCAATCAGAGCATCCATGACGCCTCGCATTGAGCACAACAAGGCTTTGTTTGTACCATCACCAAATGTAAGATTAGTCAGTGCCATGCAAGCATAGCGTCGCATTGTAATGTTATATTGCTCGGTAGTGTTGGCATGTACCTCGTGATCCACCTGCAGCAACTCCCCAATTGCTTGAAGACCACCTAGGAGAAACAAAAAGAAGAACATAGTTAACTAAATATACAGCTGTCATGTAAAAAGAATTTTAAAAGTCTGTGGCAAAAATAAAATAAAAAAGAAAATTAATTTAAAAATAAATAAATCACCATTTGACATAAAAAAAAAATGGTTTCCAATTTTCCTTTCATTAATACATTGGTGTAAGTTTAGATTCCTTTTAAAATCTCATCTGAAAGCTCCCAATATTGTCAATGTAACCAACTAAATTTCTGATAAAATGTTTCAATTAAATCTCCATATAATAATAATAATAATAATAATAATAATAATAATAATAATAATAAAGAATGTAATTCCTCGAATATAATTTAGTAAAATCATTAAAAAAGTTTTCCAATGTTTATGACCCAAAATTCTAACTCTTGTTTTATATTTCTAGTCGATAATATTTTATTGCTAACAAATTGTTAAAAATGTTGCCGACACGTGGACATAAAAGTTAAATTTTATATATGTTCAAAATTAAATTAGAATTCTTTTCAGAACAAACAAAACGTTTTGTTATACAGACTTGTTATTGTGTAAAAAATATTTCAAACTTTAATTGAAACAAGCAAGTATTTGTTTTTTTATTTAATATTTTTCTATCAAGACAAGTTTGTCATCCATCTTGAATTTTAGTCTAAACGATTTATTTTGTTAAAACAAGTTTTAACTTAAAATCACTATTAAAATTCCACCTTTAAAACGACATGAACAAAAACATACTTCTTAAATACCAAACAATTACTAGATTAAATAATTTAAGAGAAATTACCACCGTCATATGTCTACATGTAGTGCGAAACCGTTCCCTTCAAAGCGTCTTGTTTATCTTCTTAGTACCGACTACTCTGACGTCAGCAGAAAAACGAGACTCAGTGCAGTGGCTTTCTCTTTACGACGACCTTGGTTATTCGGAGTGCCTATTTTGGTTGGAGATTGAATTTATCAAAATTAAAAATCGACCTTTCATCCAACGCTGGCCATGATTTAAATATATGGCAATGGATGTAAGGCATTTGTTGTTATTTTGTTTTCACTTTCTCGACTGTTAACTAATCTGTGCTTTTACCATTCACAAGATCTACCACCACTGTCACCCATGAACACTGCGAACAAATTTAATAATGGACAATTTTTCGAAATTCACCAGTAGTAAATCATATTTTAAGCATTTTCATTGGCTTAAATTGGCTTGATTGAGACTGAGTAAAATGGCTGATCTTAAGAGTTGTTTTTTATTTTATAAAATAATTGTTTTCTAAAAAGTGATATATCGAGTTTTCTTCATTTCTTGAGCTTTTGACTAACTTTACTCATCTTATGGAGAAATCGTAAACATATGCATATGGTGCAATGAAATATGCAAATCAGGCCGAAGAAAAATCAAAACGCAACAGTATTCATTTAATTTATATATCACCCTTTTCCCTTTCTTTTTTACTCAGACCAAAGGGAAATTCTTACCTCACCTATTAACTTGTAGGTAAAAGTTTAAAATATATTATGACAATCGAATCCTTTTTTACTTTTCCTTTCAAAATGTTTATACTCGATCAATAAAAACAATACATTAAACTGTACACATCAATGAATAACCAATTAACACCCACCACGACAGTCCATATTTATCTTTTCTCTTCTTTTTCTTCATTCTTTCTCTTTTTTCCATCATACGTCACACCTCATGATATCATTGTCTATTAATCTGGAATATTTTCTGAATAATTATTATATTACATCATGAGCTCTAGTCGTTTTGTACACTATTGAGCTACTACATAAACTTTTGTGTGAACTTAAAGAAATATATATATATATATATATATATATATATATATATACATATACACACACACACTTTATATAAACATTAAAGATGGTCTACACAAATCATTTAATGTTTCGGTACTACCGTGTACCTTGTCGTGGCCACGAGTTCATACTTTACAGCTCTACCTTGTATTGAGCACTTTTGAAAAATATTAGTTTTTAAGTACATTTTATTAATACATTTGAACTTGTTCAATATATATATATAGTCTCGGAAGTTTCTCAACCATTAAAACTATATAAAAAAACAACAAAAAAAAAACTTATAGTCCTAAGTCTTTCAGTGGAAAATCACTCATGTAAGTCAATTTATTTTTTACAGTTATTATATTAGCTTGTTTCTAACACTATTTTAAGGGATCATCAGTTGTTTACCATGAAAAACTGTTTCGGGAATATATATATATATATATATATATATATGTATAGTTATCAACAGACAGTTGTTTTGCTGTATCATGGCTGTTCAGTGTGCCTAGGCAGGGTGAGTTTTTCAAGCTGAGATTCAGAACCTGATTGCTTCAACAGCAGTCAGCAATTTTATTTGAAACATCATGTCTATCATTAAAGTATTTAAAAATTGTGTTTGGAGATAAAAATGGTTGTAAAATGAGAAAAAAATAGATAAATGTAAAAAACAA
>OY744537.1:17134273-17144273 GCA_963556195.1 Sepiola atlantica
AGATTTACATTGAATTGTGATTAAAGTTACATTTGTTTTCCTTCTTTAATTATTAACAATTTGACGTGTTACGGACAAACAAAGATTTATACTCGCTTATGGTTAAAATTTATGTGGCAATTTAGAGTTAATTACAGCGTGAGAGTATATATAAATACAATATATTTATCTATTATTATACTAAATATGAGTCAATCAACGTTTGTTCCCTTAAGACTTTTTTCCTATGTACTTTAATAACACAAAATACAGGCTAAAATATACCTGAGTACTGGAATTTAGTAGGTTTGAAAAAGAAAAAAAAAAAAAACTGTTTTAATTGTACTAATTAACTGTAATTTATAATTAAGTGAACAAGTCATCCATCTCTCTCTTCGCTATCTACGTATTTCTCTCGCCCCCTTTTATTATGTTGATTTAACCACTCTCTAATATTTCTTAATGTCTTTGTGAGTATTTAGAGAAAGAGTGTCTCTCTTTTCAACACCATTATCTAATTTACACAAGTGTGTCTGTACACATCACAAACATGTCACTTAGATGGCAAAATAATAAGTCTCTTTACTTCTACATAATAATATTTCTAAATAATAATAATAATAATAATGATAACATAGAATTAAAATGATTTATTTTTCGTTATGCAAGAAGGATGTCTTAAAAGATATGTCGCAGAATTTTCGAATAAAATCAAAGTAGAATAAATAGTAGTAGTGGTTGGGATGTGGTATTATTTATAATTATTTACTTATTTTTTTAAATTTTATTTATTTATTTATAATTATTTCTTTTATTTATTTACTTATTTTTTAAAATTCTATTTATTTATTTATAATTATTTCTTTTATTTACTTATTTTTTTAAATTTTATTTATTTATTTATAATTATTTCTTTTATTTACTTATTTTTTAAATTTTATTTATTTATTTATAATTATTTCTTTTATTTATAATTATTTATTTTATTTATAATTATTTATTTTATTTATAATTTATTTATAATTATTTATTTTATTTATAATTATTTATTTTATTTATAATTTATTTATAATTATTTATAATTTATTTATAATTATTTATTTTATTTATAATTTATTTATAATTATTTATTTTATTTATAATTTATTTATAATTATTTATTTTATTTATAATTATTTATTTTATTTATAATTTATTTATAATTATTTATTTTATTTATAATTATTTATTTTATTTATAATTTATTTATAATTATTTATTTTATTTATTTTTAAAAAAATCAGGACTTAAATAACAAAGTAAACATGTTTGCATTTGGTTTTTAGAGTTTATAAATTGACACTTTTCCTCTAAACATAATTTCAGTGTTTCCATGAAACTGAAGCTATCAATGGAAGATCAAACTAATTTATTGTGTCAATTGAGATAAAATATAGACATGCTCTTGAAAAAATAATTGAGCACTCTGGTTTTTTCTCTTATAATAAAACATTGCACACTAATATATATATATATATATATATATATATATATATATATATATATATATACTTTACCATTTTAAGGGAAGGGACACAATTAAACTGATCTTACAGAGACTAACAAACTAATTGCTTGAAAAAAGAATTTTCTGTCATTTGTAATCAATAAGTTGATTTTTATATTTACCACTTTCAGGGTTACATCAATTAGTTCAATATCATAGAAATAAGAGAGGAAACTTTTTGATTTATTCCCTTTTTTGGCATGTCCCCTCCCTACAACCGCGTGTGAAATTTAACATAAAATGATACCCCTATTTCCGGGCCATTCCAGCTTTTTAGGGCACTTAACCAAAATAAATATTTCTATGGGAGATAAATTCTGTGCATTTTAATTTGGGAAGGGGGGGGGGGGGTCATGGTGAAAGGTTGGTAACAAAAATTAATAATTAGTTACCCTACCACTAATCCTAGGTCCGAGTAGCCCCCTAATCTTCCTTAATATTACCACTTTGAGTGCTACCCCCCCCCAAAAAAAAATTAAAAATTAAAAATAAAACTGAACATTGATGCACAAGTTTTGTTTATCAGAAATATGTTCATGAATCTGAAGCTGCTTTAAGTTCTATTGATTTTAAAACTATCCAGCTGTTATTCTCTCTTAAAAAAAAAAAACAAACAAAAAACATCTCCCATCTAAACAGGCAATTTATTTACGCATATTTTGACATTCAATTCAGTGAATTCCGACATTGATACAAGAGTGGGTGACCAGTCAATGCTGCCATGCTCGACTGAATAATGTGATAAAAATAAACAAATACTACCAATGCCCATATTTCACACAATTCCATCTACTGTCATCACAGTTTGATTGGAATGACTTTAGTCGTTTTAATAATTATAGTTCTCAATACAAGGATGCTAATGTAAAGAAAAAAGCTGAAATCAAGATGAATCCTCCCCCACCCCCACCCGTATGTGTGTGTGTGGAGAGGGCAGTGCAAAAAAACGACTTTTCCTAAACAGCACCAATCAGTTTCAACTAAGAAAGTCAAAATGAAGAAAAAGACATTGAGTGCGCATGTGGGGAAAGGAGACAGGAAGTCATTCTTTCATGAAACAAAAGTCACCTAACTCCCGTACCCTATTCATGAATCATCTGAAGTCTTAAGTCTTCACGGCAAAATTACCATTTTCAGCTTCAGAAAAGACTGCTACAAGAGGGAAAAGGAGGGCAAGACACGACGGGAAGATGAAAAGAGAGAGAGAGAGAAAAAAAAAGCGGGAAAATAATAAGGAAGATAAAGCGAGAGGTAAAGAGAAATAAAATCCAGCTAAATAGCACAAAAAAAATAAAGTAGTAAAGCTCTAACCGTTTAGCATAAATTAGATTTTTCTTATTTAAAAACAAGCAAAAATAGGTTTCAATCAAAAAGTGGAGAAATATCTGGTGTTTTAAGCAGAAATTCGGCCTTTCTGGATTAAATACAAAAAGCAGAGAACTCACATATCCCTACCTATAATAATTTAGATTATCCCCACCCACCCCAAAAAATGCCCTTATAAGATATAAAAGTTGCCTTTTATATTGGCTTGATATTAAGTGACAACCCTAAAAGTTTTTTTTTTCTAAACAAGGAACCTAGCGCACTCTACTAGTTAAATTGTAGGTTAGCACAATACACATTTGATCTTTGTTAGCAACACGTGAACAGCTGAAGGCCACATTGTCCCTCAAAGGGGTGTTCATTCTTTCTTGTCCAAAACCAACAAAAAAAAAACCCATTATGAATTAGAAAATTACCTAAGATTTTCATTCTAAAACATTTGCTCTATTGATAACAAATGTTCGTTTGAAAACGGACATTATTTTGTGATAAAAAGGCCCCTTGAAATAGAAAGGATCTGCCAGTTACAATGTAAGATTTGGTCTGTTATCAACTATTTTTTGTACACAAACTGCTATTGTACCCATAGATGGGGGCAAATTGCAGGTTCATACCTTTCCCCAACGGCATTAGGGCCTAACTCACCGCAATAGATCCGATAGGGTTTCAACTTGGAATAACCAATTTCATATTTCTCAACATATTCCATACACCCCCAATGACACTGTAAACAGTTTATCAGAATTAAATTATTAACAGATATTTATTATTATACTAAAGCTGAGTCAATCAATGTTCCAGAGTTTAACAAGATGTACTTGAAGATGGTCTGTGGTTAAATCGAATGAAATGTGAGAATAATATCCAAATAATGATGTACATCGATATATCTTATCAATTTCGAAATATTCTTAGTTAACTTTGATCGGTCATATCTTCAGTTTTAGTGGTCATAAAAACCCACATCACATGGCACTTGTACTGTTCATCTAGGTTTAAATAGCCTGCAAAATCTCAAGAATATCCAATCAAATCTAATCCTGTGGATTTTAATCGGAATCTAAGGTATTAAATATTAAAAAAAAAAATGTTTCCCTATCTGGTTCGTCAGTTTTTAGCTTGGAGTATAAAAATATTTAATGTATAAAGGCACATTAAATTAACATCATTGTAATGTTTATTTCATTCTCTCTCCATCGATGTAATAGTTTTACAAATTGGCCCGCAAATAAAAGAGATACACAACTGGTGTTAAGTTTTGCCGTTGTCAAACAAAAAGACGTTATCGGCTTGTAATGTTACACAGATTTTAAAAAAACAAAACAGATCTGGATTTAAAAACCCAGGAGCAGCAATCTTGCACAGAACTTAACATTTCATCAAACGGTATGCTTCGGTTGCTGTTGGCGTGGTTCAGGAATCAAAATTTTGTTAAAAAAAGAAAAAAGAAATCGAGGCATTTACGGCTTAAATTTTTTGTTCGAATTCTAAATTATTCCAGTTCCGAGACGTTAATGAACCAAAGTTTTACTGTAGTAGTACAAATAAATCTTATAGAAAATTATCTTTTAAAAAGCAACTAGAATCGTGTGAAGATTTATTATCAATCCAAGAATTGCTTGAATTATTAAACCCATTCTTTATATTGGTGAGTACAGATGTAAAAAAATTCAATCAATCTATTATTACCTGTAATCACAAAAAGGTAAAAAGAAACAAAAACATACCTGATTTTTTCTCTTCATCATCTTCATCAGATGAAGAATCCCTCAATTGATCACAGTGTGCCCGAATTTGTTCAAGGAGTCTTAAAACTCTTGCCTCTCGACGGCCCCTTTTATCATCTGGGTGAGAGTGTACAATATTATGTAGAGCAGCCGAAGCCCTGGCCCGTGCAGCCTTGCTACCCCGAGTATTGCCCAACAGACTGGAGTCCTTGTCGCTGCCATGCAACAGCTGGATGAGCAAGGGGAGACAACCTGAAGGAAAGAAGAAAAGGAAAAAAATTACATGTTGATGTTGTGTAAATGGGTAACAAATTAATATTCTACCCAAGCACAAATTAATCTATAATTGAGAGAATGGTGTAGTTTGTTTGGAGCACTTTGTGTAACACACACACACAGATTTTTATATATATATATATATATATATATATATATATATACAGTTTATATATAGTTTAGCTCTAGCAATGCGGAAATATACAAAAATTATTTTTATGGTAGGTTTAAAGTTTTTATATTATCAAAGCTTTAAAAACTACAATGAATACATATTGCATATCAATAATTACAATTTTGTTTTTCAATTTTTTTTTTGATCGATTTCACATTTCAACCAATCCATATATGAACATCTTGCATAGAACACCTCAGAAATAATAAAAACTAGTTTAATTGTTCAAATAATTCTTTTAAGGGAGGAAAATACGTCAGACGAGAATATACATTCTTCTAATGATATAAAAACTAATGATCGTAAAATAGCCACTGTAAAATTTTTTTACCTTGATCTGAACCTTGAGGGAGGGGTTGGGGAGTTAGAATTTGTGTATCTTGTGTAGTTACTTGTATGCAAGACTTTTTATGCAAGACAACATTTTAAAACCATATCTTTTGGAATTTTAGAGATGAGGATTGATACTTTATATTATTTGGACTACTATTCTCATGTTGGTTGTTCTTTTCACAACAGTTCGGCTGATGTAGTTTCCGACCTTCTTCAGGTGCATCTTTTCAAACTTTATGGACCCGTGGCGCAACGGATAAAAGTGCCACATGTCAATCAGTTCTAAGTGACAAACTTCTGGTGTAGGAAGCTTCAATTCTCACTAGACAATAATAACTAAGAATAAAAATAAGAATTACTTTACACGTCTACCTGTTCATGGCTGATGGAATGAGAACAATTTACCCCCTTGGATTAAATAAAGATTCCAGAGTTTGACAAGATGCACCTGAAGAAGGCCGGAGGTTACATCGGCTGAAACGTTGTGAATATAACAACCAAGATGAGAATAATAGTCAGAATAAACCAGATAATAGAAATTGTAAAACTATATTTTTTAAATGTTAAATATTAGTTAATCAGTTGATTTAATCAAGGATTTCGAAAGCTAAAAGTTAATTTATTAGAATAGAGAAAATAGTTATGTTTTGGAAATTTTGAGATGAGGATTGATTGTATTATTCAGACTACTGTTTTCATCTTGGATGTTATTCTTACAATGTTTTGACCGATGTAACCTTCAACCGTCTTCAGGTGCATCTGGTCGAATTCGGGAATCTGTATGGAATTTCGAACAAAACCTTTTATTTAAATACCGGGTGTAGCTTGCTCTCATTCCGTCAGCCATGACTGGGTAAAAGTCTTAAGTAATTCTTAGTATCACCCGCACTGAGGATTGAACCTTCAACCTCAAGAAGACTGTCACTTAGAACTGATTATTACTTAGCACTTATATCCATTAAGTCACAGGACCTTCCAGAGTTCGACAAGATGGACCTGAAGAAGGTCAGAGGTTACATCAGCCGAAACATTGTGAGAATATCATCCAAGATGAGAACAGTAGTTCAAATAATACAAGAAAACAGTTGTATGATGGCTGATATTGCCATGAAGATAAAGGAGACATTTTTAATTTGGAAAGAAAAATAATATATTGCAAGTAGCGACTGTGGATAACAGGTATTTGTTGAAACTGGATTTGAAGACAACAAGTTTGTAGTCTGCAGGGAAGCAGTCCTGTAGTAATGTGTTTTACGTATGAGAATTTCTTAGAACAAAAAAACTCTGTTCATGTAAATTCTGTTTAATATTAGGAACATGGAGAGAGAAAGGAAAGTCATTTGCAATTGTGGTAGAAAGACACGTTCTTGCTGTGAATGTGTTATAAGGATAAACCAGAGATTGAAGCTTAGTCGAGCACTTTCGATGAAAACAATAGAAGAGTAGATAAAGACTAGCAACGTCTCCGTGAGAAAAGAGCCGTAGAGAACAAAAGAGATCTTTAGCCACTCGATTGCAAAGTCAATTTGGCACTTTGCTAAGTCAAGAAAGAGTGTTCCGAGTGACACCTCCCCAGATGTGACAACAGTACTCCAACTTAGGACATATCTGACTCTTATGTAACATTTTGAAAAAACAAATGGCTGAGACCACTTGCGGGTTTTGATACTTTTTTAAATTTATTTATTCTCTTTATAAACTTACTGGCTAGTTTTTTTTTCAATAAGGTTTTTATTTTTTACACCATTTTACCGTAAATGGATAGAGTCTCTTTGGGCTGTTAGCAGCTACCAAATCAATGTCTACACGGAGATAAGGCTTTATACACAGAATTTCTCAGATTTTACTCACAGCAGGATAGAGTCTGAACCTTGCTCCCTAAAGCTGTCAATCATGTAGCTGATCAAACTATGTGCTGACACCCACATTTTCTAACATCATATTTTTCCCCTAAAAATTTATAGCATCCAAATTTTGAATTCTTTAATTAACATACTGGGAGGCGGTTCTAGTGAAGTGTATAACGATGCGGACCGACAAGCTGGTTGTACCAAGTTCGAATCCAGTTGGTTCTATAGTACCACTTTCACTTATAGATGCTGGCAACCTTCACGTTGTCCCTCCTGTAAGTACCTGATTCTAGAAAGAATTCAGGAACCCAATGCTAACAAGTCGTACAATTCTGACTCCTACGAATTTACTTTAATTAGCATACTCATTACTATTATTATTGCAATACTTATTAAGTCTTTTTTCTAAAAAGGAAAAAAAAGAAGCCCCCCCCCCTCCCGGCTGTAAGTGTAAACCGCATTAGTTATATAATTAAATGACCCATTTTTTTTTTATATCTAATTAATATAACACAAAATAATAGTCTAACAGCATCACCAATGACTAAAATTTTGACAATAACCACGGTCTTTCTCCTTTCTTTGTAAATTACATGTTTATACTCGGAATGAATATACTCAGTTGCTGAATGATAATTATGACATGTAAATCAGTAGTTTAAATGACACTACAAGGGAAATAATCAAACAAGGGAGGCAATCCAAAATAAAAGTGAGAAAAAAAACAAAAAAAATCTTTCCAATTTGCTTAGAAAAATGTCCAATGAAATAAGTGTTTATAGCATTGCCAGTTTATTTTGTTCACCAAAAGAGGAAATTACTAACAGAATTTATTTATATTCTTTTAATAGTAATAATAAAATTTAATTAAAAATATTAACATTGTAGGGCGTCTGCTTGTTATCCAAACATAGTAACTTTAATTGTCTCAGCACAGAAATAGAAAAGTTTGTTTTTTTAAAATTATTTTTTATTGCTATTTTCTCTTAAAAATACAAAAAAACAACTTTCATTCAAAATTTCATGCATAATATTCCATTTGCTTTGGTATCTACCACTGATACTATTGAGAAGGACATCCAAACTGGCAGACAATTTGTGATATGGAAAATTGTCCAACTCGTAAGGACAACCTATTCCAATACAAAGGAGTTTTAATGTAATCTTAATATTTCGGACAGTCCTGTTCATTTTCCAAAAAAATGTATTTTTGATAAAAATCTGAATGAAACTTATGAATAATTAGATATCAGAGACATTTAAGAGTCCATATATATATATATATATATATATATATATATATATATATATGTGTGTGTGTATATTTCGGCAGCAAGTCATTTATTATACATGTGTTGTTGAAGACCAGAGTTTTCTTTCTTTGCTATTTTTCTGGTTAATTTCTCGACGCGGTGAGCGATTCGGCGGTTTTCCGGTCTCAATTGATGGATTATGGCGCCTAACATTGCATCTTGGGCCATTTCTCGAGCGCTTTCGGTCTCGCGACCGTCTTACACATCACTTAAATGATACTAGTGCCATCCAGTGACACATTACCACACATAAAAAAGCATAAAATCAACCGAACTAAGACAAATACTAACAACTAACACTAAGATCATACATAAAAACTACACCAACAGACTAAAAATCTTCGAAGCCCTACACATAAAAAAAAAATTACAACCCACAATTAATAAAATAGCATTTACCACCGGTACTAACGCCTTATCAGTCTTCAACAATTAATACATAATAATAATAATAATAATAATAGATAGATATTAATTTATTTATTTATTTTTTATAAGTAAATAAAAGAATAAAGATATATATATATATATATACATATGTAAATTAATAGATATAACCAAAAATAAAACCATAAATACGGCTCTTTACTAATAATAAGACACAGCCTCCTGAAGACGGTTGCGAGACTGAAAGCGCTCGAAAAATGGCCTAAGATACAACGTTAGGCGCCATAATCCACCAATTGACACCGGAAAATCGACGAATCGCTCGCCGTGTCGAGAAATTAACCAGAAAGATAGCAAAGAAAGAAAACTCTGTGGTCTTCAACAACACATGTATAATATATATATATATATATATATATGTATATAAAATAAAATATGAGACTAAAAGTATGCTTTTAGAGAATTGAACCTATAGTGAAATGATTTAAGCTCAATATACGGGATAGAGCAATTATAAAGATAAATGAAGGAAAAGAGAAAGATGTGCAGATGACAAATCTATTTTATCTACGATTGCAAGGTGTACTCGATAAAAACATGTTTATTTATTTTTTCCTTAATCCATGCTTTTCAAAGATTAAAATCTTATCATCAGAGGAATTACATAGATAGTTGGCAGGGGAATAGCCAAAAATTCCAAAATTGAAAAAATTTAAGGAACAATATAAAGTAATGGAAAGTAAGAGTGTGTGCATAAAAAGGTTATCAAAATATGGAGTCTGTCCAGTTGGTGAATGTCCGTTGACAAAGTGTCCGGTGACGAAAGATTTAATGATGGAAAAAGAGATTTTGGGAAGACTGCGTTAGAAATGTTCAAAATGTAGTAAATCCAGTCGAATGATGTTCATATATGCATATACAGACTAGAAAAATACAGGTCTCTGATATTCATACTTTGAATGTTTTTATTGGCTGTATTTGTTGACATTTTACCAAACAGCCGATACTTTTTCACACAAAAATCATTAGTTATAACATCAGGAACTTCACAAGTTAAAGACCCGGATTACAAAATAATTTATCTGGAA
>OY744537.1:17146773-17156773 GCA_963556195.1 Sepiola atlantica
AATTGGAAGGTTACAAACCCAGTCAAAGTCAAGTTTTTCCTCTCCCAATTTCCAGATTGTAACACTGAAGATTAGCTATATGTATTTTCTCTGAATCTTGGGAATCTGGAAGCAGTATGGCTATAAAACCTTGGGTTCCTTTCTAAATCTTTTGTCTGTACCTATTTATACTCTGGTCAATTTTTCTTAAAAAAAACAACAAACAAACCCAAAAACCTATACATGTAAACACACACACACACACATAGATATATATATATATATATATATATATATATATATAAAATAAAGTAACACGAAATTACATAATCATCGATGTAATAAGTTTCAGTTTCAAAAATGTAATCGTCTAAATCGGATACTTGAAAATACCACAAGGTTGAAATAAATTATTGCATTGATGATTATGTAATTTCGTGTTACTACTGGACGTCTAGGAAAGACTGATCACGATCATAGCATGAATAGCATAAACCTTTTTAAAACTTGTATTTTCAAAGAAGTAATAAGAAAAAAAAATATCAATAATAGTTTAAAGAAAATAGTTTAAAAACAAAATAATAAATCATGATGTGCCGTAGTAAAACTTTGGAAAAAAAAAAGTAGAATTTGGTTTGTAAAGTAAATAATGAGTAATAATAGAAATATTTCATCCAAAAGTAAACATGGTTATTCCATGATAAATGCCAGTATACTGAAATAATATGCCCTTAATAGGGTTAAGATGAAAATTCATATACACTAAATGTACAAAAGCAAGGAAATTCACAAATTTTTACACTTTTATTGTCATTAATTAAGGGTATGACTACATATCAACCAAACCATTACAGTATAAATCTCTATGCATGAGTGGATGAAGTGTGTGAGGTGCGCTGAAGAAAAATTCCTACCAGTAAAATACATAGCCCTGTTGTGCTCACATACCCTTAATGACAATAAAAGTGTAAAAATTTGGGAATTTCCTTGCTTTTGTACATTTAGTGTATATGAATTTTCATCTTAGCCCTATTAAGGACATATGATTTCAGTATACTGGCATTTTTCATGGACTGTCACTACTTTTGTAAAGGCTATGCCTCAATACAATGGTCATTTTTAAGGTTTTTTGGAATTTTCTGGAAAACTAAGGTATATGGTAAACTGAAATTAAAATGCCATCAACTAGACCCTAGAACCTCTATCTCTGCCAAAAATCAGCTGAATTCATCAAATAGTTGAGTAGATACAGGGTGGCACATACGTACGTACACACAGATAACATGATTTCATGATTGAACTTTCTGGATCTCTGGGTTGCCTTGACTAATGATGCTGAAATTCTACACACTTATAGAACCTATCAAATAAAAATTTTGTGCAAAGTTTTAACTAATTTGGTTTATTGGTTTTTGAGTTATAATTGATCAAAGAAATGAGATTTCCAGCATAGGCGATTCGTGAAGTCTATTAAGGGATAGAGCGTTCTCGCGCCTACCTTGATTATATAGTTAATGGAGGTATTTTTTTTAATACTCACTGTTTATGAAATATGTTTTACGTCACCTGAAGCGACAGCGAAATGTTAAAAATTTCATGTATATTTTCTATGCCATCATTTAGTATATAAATAAAAATCTAATATTATTAAACTGTTAATAAATACTAATAAACAAAGAAAAATGTAATGGTTACTCTTAACAGTGAAATTTGCTGCTGATAACAAACATGACTTTCATTTAAAATTTACATTTGCTGCTGAAAATACCAGATGGTCTACATCATAGTTTGAACATTTGTTTTTCTTTTGACATTCTCCCATAAAGTGATCAGAACCCTTCTCTCCACACCTTCTACATACAATTTTTCTGTTACATTTGTCCTCGTGATGTCCAAACTTTTAGCATTTATGACATTGAAAGGGATTAAGGATGAACTGGTTCACCCTTTCCACCGTGTAGGCTATTCATAGTTTAGTTCGGATTACTGAGAGATGAAAATCTATATCTATATAAAGTTAGGTGTATGTAAATGTTTATATATTTCTATGTATCGGATTCCCTCCTAAACTAGTTAACCGATCATTATAGGTTTTTGAAAAACAGCTGCTGGGCGTAAGTGTGGGTAATGGGGATTACATTTAGTTTCTTTTAGTTTTATGCAAAGGAGGCAAAGAGAGGGTGGAATCCCTTCGTGAAAATTCAGATATCTCCTCCGATTTTTGTGAAAACTTAATAGGTATTAAAAATCAATTAATAAATATTCCCCAAATTTTAGTTTCTTTTAAGTATTTAAAAGGGGTTTTAGCGACCATAATATGGGCACAACCTCTCATTTGAAAACTCAAATATTTCAGATTTACATTAAATTTGATCCATTAGACACCAATTAAGCAAGATTCCTTGAATTTCAATTAATTCTAAAGCTTAAATTTTATATATTTTCTAGAATCAAAATCATGTAATAGATTTTGATCAAAATTGAAATAAGGATTCTAGACATAAGGTTTAGTAGCATTATATGTTGATTTTAATCTTTGTAAGCGGGCATAAAAGTGGTAGAAAACTGTTCTGTTTGGGGGATTAATTTAACCCGTC
The DNA here is from genome assembly GCA_963556195.1 of Sepiola atlantica. NCBI lineage: Eukaryota > Metazoa > Mollusca > Cephalopoda > Sepiida > Sepiolidae > Sepiola > Sepiola atlantica. The sequence continues at coordinate 17,149,350 of OY744537.1, forward strand.
CTAGAATGGGTATTCTTCGAGTTCATTACATATGTAATTGTTTTGTCATCTCTTAATGTTTTTTTCACAGCAAGTAATTTTAGTTCTTTAGCTTTTGGCTTCTTATCATTCCCTTGAACATAAAGTTTTTTTTTGTGTGAAAAAAAATTTCATTTTAGGTAAAAAAAAAAAAAATCTGCATGTTTTTGGTATTAAATTTGATAAGATAACGTTTTCTATAATAAATGGAGACAATTTTCGTCAATAAAGTTTTAAAAATATTGGTCTCTCTACACTATGTATCGTCTCTAATACAAGAACATTTTTTTTGTTGAAAATGCTGGAAATATAAGACTTGTCTAATATTACTATAATTGTGAATTGATGGTTAAAAAATAAGACGTATTTATTGAAGAAACTATTTTTGTAGATCAGGGAAAATTGTTCTTAGGACCAAGTGCTGACATTGACTCATGGGCCAGAGTTTGCCAACCCTTGGCCTAGGCCATAAGTTCAAATCATGAAAGAAACAACAAAAAAAATAGCATGGAGTATTGTTGCCATATCTGGGTTGGTGCACCAGCCATTAGTCTCTCCACCATGGACAGGGTGGAAAAAATAATTTTTAACTTAATAGGTCGTACACTGTCTGACAGGCTCTGGCCCCTGTCGGATCGCCGCAATATTGCATTCCTGTGCTTGTTTTACATGTACTTCCACAGCATGTGCTCCGATGAACTTGTGTCCCTCAAAAATATCCCCGAACCATGCAAAATCCCACGTCCCACTGTAGAGGTCCCTAGATGCCGGAATTTTTTTTACTCTGATAGCTTCTTTCCTTGCCTATGGGAATTCCCTTTCTGCTCACTGTTTCCCCCTGACCATACCAATATGCAGAAATTTAAATGCAAGGTTAAGAAACATCTTGCTGTCTAACTCCCTCCTCACCCTATAAATCTGGCCGGCCCTTATCACTGTAACCCCTTCTACATCAGTGGTAATGTCTTGTTTGGGGTGAATAAAAATACAAAAAGTTATTAGTTTCAGTTCACACTGAGATAGAGAATGATTTAAACCTTTTTCAGCTAAAATAGACAAAGTAGTCATCTAATCTATAAAGTAAATCAGGTCTGTTTCTAAAAACTTTGTGTTTAATAGCTTTCTTCTTACAAAATCAATATTTGATTCAAATTGACCAATTTTTTTGCGAAACATGTTCTTAAAAAATGTCTTTTGATTTAATACTTTTCAAAAAATAATTTATTCGCCTCAGAAGAATTTTAGATGTATGCCATCTGAAACAATTTTTGATAATGACCTAAATAGTAGTAATAATAATATGACCCTGTGACTGAAAAAGAGGGAAAGGAAGTCTTCATGTCTTTTTTGCTTCCTTTTCCTCCTTAAGAGAGAGAGAGAGAGAGAGAGAGAGAGAGAGAGAGAGAGAGAGAGAGAGAGAGAGTCTGCTTTATGTAGTGAATCAATAGCATCACCATATTATATTTGTCCTGTGGGTTAATCGCTTAGTGTGCCATTAGTAAAGACTGTCTGTGAGTTCAAACCTCAACGAGGGCATAATTATTTTTATTCTGATTTTGTCTCTAAATGAACTTAGACATTTCAAATTATAATATGTAGCAGATTGTTTAGTTTAGAATAAAATAAAAGTATTTTTAGTATAATCTATGTAATTTATGTAAATTAGGACTGCGGGTGATGCTGGATATCTCATCTAGTTTTAAGCAAAATACGATATTGCTTCTATGCGTTCGAAATAATGTATATGATATTTTTAGCATATTATCTCACCTTAGTTCCAAGTTGTGGCTGGGTAGCCTGAGTACGTGACACAGGAGGAGCAGAGGCATTGGTGTTGCTAGAATTAAAGCTGAAAATACTGGCTGTGTCATGATTTACCAGGCTGTCCAAGCTACCATCACTCTGACTGGTTGGAAAGTCTGCAACAGATACAAACAAACAAAAACAAATCATTTCAATAAATTCACTTGAATATAAAATCGAAACTAACAATCAAAATCATCCTTTGTAAATAGTTATAAAGCGTAGTTAGTAATTCCTTCATTTTATTAAAAACATTCAAGAAATGTATTATTAATGTGTGGTGACGATGAAGAGAGACCAAGGGATAAGCGGCCACAACTAGCATGCGCCCGCTGCAAGGAAACAGTGGCTGCATGCGGGAGTGAACCCGGAACAGTTTGATTTTGAGGTGATGGTCGTGATTATGCAAAATAAGTGCTTTTGGCAGACCAAAAAAGCTGAATAAACGGAGTGGCATTTTTGTTCAAGGCAGAGATCTTTTTTGGACGCCACGCAGCTAACGTTGTTTGCGTGTGTTGTCGGCAACATTATTTCGTTTTGGGCTGCTACTTAGTTGAATTAAGGCAAGGACTGCTGCTGTTGTTAAAAACAAACGTTTGATCTTTTGTTGGTGAAGAAAAGAAAACAATCCGCCACCAGAAAAAAGGTGAATACACTGCGAACTGATATTGTGTGTCTTTTTTCAACTCTAAATAATTTACGTAACTGAAATAGGAATTAATTAACCAAATATATTTTTCATAATGCTAACATGTAAATATATTGGTACCGATATAGAATGAGACCCAATTTTCGCCAACTTTGCATCGGCATCTTTTGGCAGTTTACGTAAGCCGCCAGAAAAAGCTGACGCAAAGACTGACAGGCACTAAGACAAGATTAGCCAATCAGCTGTCAGTAGACGACCAATTTTCAAGAAATCTCAATATTGAGTAAATCAAGAAAAATTTGTCGAATCAGAAAATGAATTTAAACGATCTAGTTGAGCGAATTCAATCTGCCGAACGAGTCATCTCCTTCTGTCAAGACCTACGTCGAATAGCTAAGAAAAAAAATTGCAAAAACTGAATATATGTGCAGGTTAACCCTAAGGAGCAAACTGACGAACAAATATGCATGGAGATGAACAAATACTAACTGCAGAGCGTGGACATTTGTAAGGAAGGACACATTTTTCTTGAAATAAAAAAAAAAATGATTATTTACAGCTTATTAGCTATGTTCTGTTCATTTTATCTAAAAAAGACAACTTTTTTCGAAAAAAAAATTTGTTTATTAATAGTTCATTAGCTCTGTTTTTTTCATTTTATATGAAAAAACTTTTCTTGAAAAAAAAAAAAAATTTGGTTATTAACAGACGTTTAGCTATTTTTTTTTTCATGTTATAAAAAAAAAACTAAAAAAAAAAAATACGGTTTACCAGTTGTTTATTTTTTTAGTTTTCTAAGTATAAACAAACAAAAAATGTATTTACTTGAAGCAGCAGCGTCCTTATCGCCTATCAGTCTTCGCGCTGGCTTACGTAAACTGACGGAAGATGCTGACTCAAAGTTGGCAGAAATTGGGTCCCATTCTATATCAGTACCAATATATCTATATACTACTAAAACTCTGTGGATCTTTTTGTTTGCTTGCTCTCATGCACAAAGGATAACTGTGCACAGTGGATGACGTCATCTATTAGTGACATCATCTCCACCTTTGTTTTTTATTTCAATCAATCATATCTATTAGCAAAAAAATAGCAAAGTGCAACAAGCCATGTAAAAAGACAGAAGATGTGTACACTTATATACAGTCTGAATATTTTCCAAGGAGCCTTAAAACTTGGATAGGGTAGGCATTGTCACTATCTCCCCTGACAGGCAGTTTCACTGAGCAGAAACACGGACAGAGAATGCTACCTTTCTTCTATTGAAACAAAAGCGCTCATGGTACATCTTTTACTGGGTCTGATGGAGATCACGACTTGGTGCGGGATTAAAAAAAAACTCCTCAAAAAGTCGATTTCAATTTCCGTTGATGTACGTCAGAATCAAGTCCACTCGCATCCTCCGCTGCAATGATTCATCCAGCATCGTCTTGAACGGTTTGGATGTGTGCAGGTTGACCACCGCTTCTGGTAGTTTGTTTCACAGTGCAACGACCAAAACCGAAAAAGAAGTCTTCTGACGATTCAGCCGGTACAGTTTCTGATTTCCACGAAGCCCTCTCTGTGGATGTGTTGCGAAGAAGAGGTCACGAGGCACATTGTAGTTGCCGCACATGATGTTCAAGGTGAGGATGAGATCACCACGCAGCCACCTAGACGACCCGTAACCGAAAGAGTCATAGGTTGTCTACTATACGAACAATTATTTGAAATATAGCAGATAATTTGATCACTCACCCCAATAAACAGTGGGATTTCTTTACTAAGAGAGTAATTATTGGAATAAGTTGCCGAAGAATATCAAGAATGTAACTAGTTTTTTTAAAATAATATGGTCAATTCCATGATTATCGTATAAAGAGTGGTGTTTTCAAACTTATTTATTATTTGAATTGTTCAAATTATTCTTCTTATCCTTTGTTTTGTTTTGTTTTATTTATTCCCATTTCAAGTTTTTTTTAAAAAAATTGATCCCCCTCCCCCTCTTTCAGTAAATTCATATATTCTGGAATTTTTTTAGATGAGGATTGATAATTTGTATTATTTTGACATCTGTTCTCATCTTGCATGTTATTCTCACAACGTTTCGGCCGATGTAACCTCCAACCCTTTTCAAGTGCATCCTGTCGAACTCAGAAATCTGTACAGAATTTCAAACTAAACCCTTTAATTAATGCACAAGGGTAGATTGTTCTTGTTCCAGAAGAATGTCATTTTGAACTATCTTGTACTAACACCTTTATCCGTTGCGCGACGTGCCCATGAAGATTAAATCCCCACTCCAGACAATACTAACTCAGACTAAAATTAAAAATAAAAATTACTTAGCACCTTTATCCGGTCATGGCTGATAGAACGAGAACATTCTACCCCCTTCGATTAAATAAAGGGTTCGATTCGAAATTCTATATGGATTCCTTAGTTCGACAAGATGCACCTGAAGAAAGTCGGGAGTTACATCGGCTAGAACGTTGTGAGTAAAGGATCCAAGATGAGAACAGTAGTCTGAATAATCCAAATTATTAATCCTCATTCTGAAACACATAAATTTACAAAACGTTACACTGATGAGTACACAAAAAAAAAATTTCTTTTACATGTTGAAATGGGAAACTCGCAAATAATTAAAATTTTTGCATATGAACTTGAAATGATAATTATCACAAAAAAATTTAAAAAAAAGAAAAAAAAAAGGAAATTAAAAAAAAAAATAATATAAAAAGTCGATTAATGTATTTACCTTTCGCAATTGGCCACGTGCCATGGTAGATAGATGAGAGTGGTGGATGAGGGACCATCATTAGTCCGTTACTATGACATGGGTCTTGTAACACTCCATCTGGTTCGTGAATCTCTACCTCTGGGGTTTGGGTTGCCATTGTTATTAGCCTTTCTCCTTGAGAATTATTTGTAATATCCCTGTCACATGCGTATCCGTTGTTATTCGTTCCTGGTTTAAGAACAAAGACCTGCAAGAAAAAAAAAATAATTTAAAAAAATTAACCAATATTTTTTTTTTTTTTTTTATCTATTAAATAAGTTTACTAAAGAATGATAGGCAATGTCAACTGACCAACCAAATTAATGCATCCATTTTTCTAAGTAAGATTTAAAGCTGCAAAAATGTGGTGCTTAAAACAGATAAAACCTACAAGAAAGTCATATAGTTTGCTTTGTCAAGTTTTGGTAAAATTTTCGAGTTTCTCTGTAATAATTAATTGAATTCCGAAGATTTTTTTCTTTTACTAATGATCAGCACTTCTTAAGGTCAAAAGCTACTCAAGGATAAGGGTTAATGAGATGGATGGATTATCAGTTAAATGATGAAGAATATTATGAAAGGATTAAAAATGATGAATTGAATGAACAAAATTTGAACAAGTATTTGTTAACATTGGATTTGAAGATGACCATGTTGTAGTCTGCAGGGAAGCAGTCTTATGGTTACGTGTTCTGCAGATGAGAAGTTCTTGGAAAGAAACTGTTTGTGGAAATTCCGTTTGATGTTAGGCACATAAAGAAAGAATGGAAAGTTCTTTGCAGTTGTGATAGCAAGACCCTTTTTCGATAATCGTGCTCTGAACATGGTGATTTAGATAAGAGAAAAATGTAGTATCTGTTCTGATACTACACTTCATTTTTCTCTCTTTTGTCCTCAGTCAGTGAAGACGTAATCCTTCTAGACTGAGACAATTCTAAATTTTGTCCCAATCCAGAGTGCCCCTTTTTGGAGAGCTGAATTTTCTCCACATTAAAAACCGACTTTGTGTCTAACTCTGCCCTCGTGGGGAGACAAGTATATAGGGATAAAAATCTGCATTTTTTGTTGGGGAGGGGCGGGGATGTAATAGCCCAAAATGAGGCTGCCTCTATTCTAAACATTCACCTTGATCACTTTTTAAACATGACTACAACAAAAACTAAACGATTTAACAAAGTGGGAACACGAGCCCCGAGAGGTCGCTTGGATGTTCCAGTGCATCTCTTTAGCTATCATCTGAGGCAACGTCATGTTTATTATCAAGTCATTCCGCAACGTCTAAGTCTTGATGAAGGAAAAAAAAAAAAACTTTGCCCTCGGGTGGAGGCAAGTAACTATGGACTTGAAATTGAAATACACTTATTTCCAGTGAAATAATGTTTATAAAGAAGTTATTTATTTAATATATAGTTTTTATTATAAGAAATTAAAAAAACAAACATAAATGATTTGAAAATACAGACGTTTTAACAATTGAATAAAAAATTTTTTTTTGTTATTTAACAAATATAAAAGAATAAGAGCAATTTGAAAAACGACTTGAAAGTTATAACAATTAGAGAAGAATTGTCATCATCATCATCATCATCAGGTTTTGGTATTTAAGGCGCTGCGAATGTCCTGGACTTTGGGGTGAGCAACACTAGGCAACATTTCACGCCTGCTCTTCATGCAGTCCGATCCAAAGGATTGATACCAGTCATGTTGCAAGCAGTCAAATTACTTTCTATACACTCAAGCCATGTTTGCCTTGGTCTATCATGCACCCTCGTGTCTGTGGTATCCATGTGTGTTATGGAGTTGATGCAGGAGGCGGCACGCTGTACATGGCCAAACCACTCGAGATGCCGAGAGCGTATAGTATCCAAAATCCCACCAATACCAAACTTCTGATAGAGCACGGCGTAAGAAATTCTTTCCTCTAGTTTGATGCTGCACATCCACCTGATCATGGACAGTCATTATGTTAAAGTCGTTGCAAATCAGAAGTGTTTGGGGCCCACATTTTACTGCCATGCCAGATGAAGGAGGGAACACAGGCTGAAAAGACCTTGCCAAGAATCCTGAAAGAAATGTGCCTAGATGTAAGGATAGGCAACAGTTTCCTGAACGTTCCAACACAACAGCGAGCAGTGATAGCACGTTTGCAACCACCACCAGCTTCAAAATGTCGCCCAGATAGCAGAAGAT
>OY744537.1:17161773-17194273 GCA_963556195.1 Sepiola atlantica
ACTCTCCCCTGTAATGTTCTGTTGGTTAGTAATAGCAAAAGTTCCCTCAACTTACTCCATCCACTCCTAACTCTTGCAATCACACTAGCACCTGCTCCTCCTTGTGCTCCAACGGTATCAGCCAAGTAACAAAACTTCTGAACAACTTCAATAGCTTCACCATCCAAATATACGCTCTCCACATCTGAATTTTCATCCGTCTCCATTGTCTTACACACAAACTGGTTATCATCTCAACTAGTAGGTTGATTCCACTGCACTTTTTGTATACCCAATGCTTTCAAGTATCATAAAAAATGGAGTTGCATCTGTTGATTCCCTTTCCACAAACTGAGCAGTAAAACTAAAATGAGAGATATACTGCAACCATAATTCTAAAAGGTAACAATACTTTTCTATATCTAAACAAATAAAATTGTATAAAGTTTATTCCACGATATTTTTACATTCGTCAATAATTATATTCTGTCAAGGGGAGATAATTGTGTTAATCGCAAGAGAGAGTACATCCGGATGAAAAAAGAAAACAAAAAGATACTCGAGTTATTAAGCAATTGATTTTCGGCTCAAGAGAAAATAGCTAGCAAATTCCAAAGTAAAACCGGATCATCAAGCACCTGTTTTCAGTTCAACAGATTAAAAGGAAATCATCCCTACCCACCTCAAACAGTCAATGCAAAATTTTCTGATTGATTGAACATTCAATAATTTTTGTTTTCTATTGCAGTAAATTGGTCTAGAGACTCATAATTATGTATATGTGCGTGTGTGTGTATATACATATATATATATATATATATATATAAATAAGTATAAATTTTTATTTATACAAACATTATTGGTTACATATGTGCATACATGTTTCGGTTGCACTTTTCCCAGAAAGTCAACCTCATCAGACCAAGAATTTTCGAGAAATAGATGGATTTGAATTTTCTCTCCTAAATAACTCTTTTTGGAATTTCGTATTTTCTATTTCTTATGAATTAGTATCGGATTACCTATTCCACTTGCTGACCTTTTCTGCTAGTGGTTGTCCCTTTTATTACCCTTTATGGCGTCTCCGTATATATATATATATATATATATTATCCACAGGCAGACTGTTTTGCTTTATCACAGCTGTTCAGTGTGGCTAGACAAGCAATTGCCTCAAGCCGGGACCGAAACTCGATTATCTAGACAAAAGTCAGTGCTCCTACCCACTTGACTATCATTCGGCATTTTTCAAGCAAAGGAGACAAAAGGGAGGGGGAAGTCCTTTGTGAAAATTCAGATACCTCTGATTTTTGTGAAATTTTAACAATAGGTATTAGACATCAATTAATAAAGATTACCCAAACTTGGAGAATTTTAAAGGGAGTTTCGGGGGGGGGGGTAATAGGATCCCAACCTCCTATTTGAAAATTCAAATATTTCAGATTTGCATTAAATTTGATCGATAGTCTTTAGACACCAATCAAGCAACATTCCCCGAATTTCCTTTTCTTCTCATAACCTCTTAAACTCACGCCTTTTCTAGAATCAAAATTGGAATAAGGATTCTAAGAATAAGGTTTAGTAGCATATCTTGATTGATACCTTTGCAAGAGGACATAAAAGTGGTGCAAAACTGTTTTGTTCGGGGAATTCATTTTACTCGTTCTGGAACGTGTATTCATCTAATACATATATAAGTTGGACCATTTCTCGCACAAACGGCTTCTTTTTAGTAAAATATCTTTTAACTAGATCTAATCTCAACTTAGATTCATCAAATTATTTTTCATCAAATTCAATGCTTTCATGTCAATTATATTTTGATGATGTTCCTCTGATGAATATAAAATGAAAGATCTTCCTCAAGAGACAATTTTAATGTCAGGAATCCGTTTCAATGTTTGGTGCTCATCTACATTTGTATAAGAGAAATTGGTACAAATAACAACTGTAAACCTGCACTTAGGTGGTATATTTGGTGTTGCATGTTTGCGGCGCATGCAAATGGCAGACTTGCTGCAAGTGAGTAATATTTAACAGTAGGAGGAGAGACCACACAGAAGATTGGAAATATGTCTGATCTGTAAGTTTGTTCACTTGAGAAAGTAAAGTTTTTCAGATAAGGGGTTCCCTGCTGTGGTTATGGACCACTTCAGTTTTTGCCAAGAATAATGGCTAGTACCCCCTGGGGATTGTGCCTTTGATGTTCATGGATAAGACTATCCATTATCCTGTGTGGTCGATTTCAGGGTGGTCGAATGAGGATGATCTGACCAGCTGAGAGGGGGGACCGGACATCTAAAATTTCCAATCGAAATTACTTATATTCCAGCTTATGGGCAGCGGAAGAGAGTTAGAGCCGGCCTTCCGGCGTGGGACAGTCAGCTTGTTATTCTGGGGGCTGAGAGTCAGTTGCATTTGTGTGTCTCTCAGAGAGAAGTGGGCTCTTAGGCTATAAACAAGGGGCTTGTGTTTTTTTATTTGGTCGCGCAAAAAATCTCATTTTGCAAGTCTGCTATTCAACCTAAGAAAACGAGTACCATCGTAACCTCCAAAGGAAAATGAACCTTATTAATTGTTTTTAAACAGGTGTTATGATTTAACTTGGAGAGAGATTTCCTTAGTTGCAGAACTGACTGAAGTGAACAACCACTTTGGACCGGCACAGCGAATAATCCAAATTATGTAAACATGCAAATGGCAGACTTGCTGCAAGTGAGTAATATTTAACAGAAAGAGGAGAGACCACACAGAAGATTGGAAATATGTCTGATCTGTAAGTTTGTTCACTTGAGAAAATAATGTTTTTCAGATAATGGACCACGTTAATTTTTGCCAGGAATAACGGCTAGTACTCCCTGGGGATTGTGCCTTTGATGTTCATGGATAAGGCTAGCCATTATCTTCACATGGTAGAATGGGGATGGGCTAACCAGCTGAGAGTAACTGAGAGGGGAACCGGGCATCTGGGAGTTGGACGTCTGAGAGTCAGTTGGTTTTCGGTAGCCTTCGGGGGGGGGGGGGGGGGCACAGAGGGTCTCTTTGTGTCGGGTTAGATTTATATTTCGCTTTGGTCAGGCAAAAATCTCATTTTGCAAGTCTGCTATTCAACCTAAGAACACGAGTATCATTTGTAACCTCCAACAAATAAACATGTTATTTAATAACAAAGATATTTTTTTAATAAAATATTTAGAAAACCTTGCACAACGCAGATTATTTGTTTTTAAAAATAAATTATTTATTCATCGTAAAAACATTTTTTTTTTTATAAACTTGAGTACTTTCGGTAAATATACCATCTTCAGAAGAATATTTTTTTTTCTTTTTTTTCTTTTTTTCCTTTTGGTTGAGACATTCTCGTGGCCAAGTTGAAAATCCGTCTAGGTGTTTTGACGAAGAGAGAAAAGTGTTGATATGGCTGTGCGTCACGTGGTCGGCGTGGAAGGGTACTTTGAAAAGTCACACAATTTGAAGCGCTGGGTGGGTGGCAATAATAACGAAGATATTTTTTTTATAAAATATTTAGAAAACCTTGCACAACGCAGATTATTTGTTTTTAAAAATAAATTATTTATTCATCTTAAAAACATTTTTTTTTTTATAAACTTGAGTACTTTCGGTAAATATACCATCTTCAGAAGAATATTTCTTCCTTTTCTTTTTTTCCCTCTTGGTTGAGACATTCTCGTGGCCAAGTTGAAAATCCGTCTAGGTGTTTTGACGAAGAGAGAAAAGTGTTGATATGGCTGTGCGTCACGTGGTCGGCATGGAAGGGTACTTTGAAAAGTCACACAATTTGAAGCGCTGGGTGGGTGGCAATAATAACGAAGATATTTTTTTTATAAAATATTTAGAAAACCTTGCAGAACGCAGATTGTTTTAAAACTGGAGTTGTGATTCTGTTGGGAGGGAGAATCCTTCTGTTGCAGCACTGACCAAGACCACATTGTGACCGGCGTCAGAAGCAAACAACGAGTTAACGATCACAACCTGTGCAGTGGACGCCCAAATGCACATTCATACGACAACTTGTACTTTACAGGATTACAAACTAAATCATAATATAGTAGAATGAATTGAAAATGACACGAATGCGAGTAAAATACTAATCTCAAACACATACAAAAGTAGGAGACGGTTTGCTCTCAATATTTTAAGTGACAAAAACAGGTAAGCGATTAGGCTAACCCTCAATTACAAAAATAAAGTTAATATCAAAAGACAATATGAACATCAAACGTAAGGATTAAGTTTGATTTGATTTTAGAATTGTTAAAAAAAGAAATAAAAAGAATATTTCTCAAATGAATTGAAGACATCATAAGCCGAACAGACACAATGAAATGGTTTTCAAACAGTAAATACAGGTATAATTCAACATATAATATATGCCGAGAGGGAAAGCTGTAAAAGATTAGCAGTTGGCACACATTCAAGCAGCCTTCTTGGATAATAATCACTGCAGAGGATCATCTTTACTAGATTAACTCATATATATTTGTGGTGTCTGTTCGAGGATGCAATTGAAAATAAATCCCAATACCAAGATCAACTTTTTGAATAAAAGTTTATGAATCAAATCAAGGCATTAATTTTGTATGAGTTTTTTTTTCTTCTTACAATAATATCGTGAGAGGCATTGTGCATTTTTAAAATTGGTACTACTCCAGGGTTTGCGCCTACTTTCCGTGACTGCTCGGCCGCATCGATCCGACAGATCACGGAAGCGTCCGAGACCTGCTGAGTCGAAAACGAGGCTGTCGAGACAAAAACGACGCTGTATAAACAAAACCGCAAAAATCATGCAAAAAAAATGGAAGGTTGGCAGACGACAATATGAGACGATGAATATACGGAAAGAAAAAAAATGCATATATTTTTATAAAAAAAATGAAAAATGAACAAACCCATAGCTGAAGAACTATAAATAAACTTTTTTTTTTATTGTTTTCGTGGGGAAAAATGAAACATTTTTATGTTTTTTTTTTATGTGTTCCGTGTTACGTAAAGCAAAGAAGTCAATTTTACAATTGGGCAATTTTTTTTTATATATATATTTTTTTTTTGGGGGGGGGGGGGTTACGTATATTTTCTCGTAGATGTTCAGGGTTTACTACTACTTTTGCTGCCGCTTGTTTTGTTAGGCTGAGCAAAAGACTGTTATAAGCCCTCCAGCAATTGCATACTACCGTCGTCCCAGGTACTGGCTTGATTATTGGAAGGAGGGTTTCAGCATCCCTGTTAGGCACTGTCACCAGGAAACCCCTCCTTCTCTGCGGGGTCGTATCCCCCCCGAAGACCCAGAGCGGCTGGAGAAAACACGGCCAGCATTGTTTTTGTTTTTTTCCGGCGGTTGAATAGAGATTGGTCTATTTCCACCGTATGCCCTGGGCCTCCGAGTCGCCGAGGGTTGTGCGACAGACATTTTTTTTTTGTTGTCCAGTTTTGCTTACAGCCTCGTTTTCGACTCGGCAGGTCTCAGACGCTTCCGTGAGCTGTCGGATCGCTGCTGCCGAGCAGTCATGGAAATTAGGCGCAAACCCTGGAGTAGTACCTTAAAATTTATTCCAAGAAAGTCTTCCCAGTGTACATAGTGGTAGTAGATCTGAGTGTGAGAGTGATCGGGTCTCTCTGACCGCTCGTCTAGCCGAGGTAAAGGCCAAAGTGGAGTGTTGCAGTGCGCATATCAACTTTCTTGGGTTATGGACTGCTTAGCCATCAGGATCCTGTCCTTAAGCATCATGGGTTGCCACCCACGGCAAATTGGTGGCCCCATTAGGGGAGGGGAGAAGAAAGAGAAAAATTATTTTGGTTTTTTGCCTTGCAGAACAGGATTGAGTTTTGCAAAGGAAAAAGAAAAAAAACAAACTCCAATGTTTGATGCATTTTTGTCCAGGAAGCTGGTATCGTCAGTCAGACAGACTGATCTAATAGAACCAGGTATATCATTTGTGTGCATATATTATGTTTCTAAGTTTAAGTAACAAAAATATTCTGCATTAAAGTTTGATTAAACGACTTCAATTGGTTGTGTGCGGCCCTCATAACAACACAAATGAACCCACATGGCCCTTAGGGGACCCTGAGTTTGACATGTCTAAGGCAGAGGGAGGAAAGAGGAGATGGAATAGAAACGCGTAAGCAACAATTACTTACTTGGAAATAATTGCGCATTTAATTTAAATGAGTTTACTGTATACTCGCAGAACCCATGGAAATTCCACAGTTGTATCTTTCGTCTGCTGTATATTGCTGCCGTGCTTCAAAATATTTCCAGTCTATGGACGTCCGATGAGAACGCAGACCCCCGCAATATTATTGTACTACCTTTGTTAAAACTGAAACATACTTATCTAACTACTCTGGTTAATGTAGTTTCAGAATATATCTGCTTATGGGGGTCTATCTGCAAAACCCTTGTAGTAGTTTGTGACATATTTCCATTCTATGGACATCCTACATGAACGTAGACCCCACAAAATTATTGTACCATCTTTGGACAGAACAGATACTACACTTTGAACCTAGCTCGAAAGCCAAGAAAGTGTATTTTAGTTTCATGTTTGACACAACAGCAACATCAAATGAAATTTAAAAAAAAAAACTTTTTTGCATTGCATCTTTGGCGATCCTATCTTTAAAAAGGGGTGAAGGGTGATAACGTACTACTAACCTGAAATTGCAGTAGTATATTATTCTATAGATAAAAACTCTTAATACTCAATTTAGTGAAGCTATATAAGGAAACAAAAAGCATGTGACATTTTATGAATATAGTTTGTTATAACTTTTCATTCACCCTTCATACAACGGATACTTCGGCTAGTACAAAATAAAACATGGCACTTGTAAGATTAATGCAGGCAAACAGAAACTTTTTGATAAAGCAAGCATCTTATTGAAAAAAAAAAAAAAGGGGGAATGAGATAAAAAAAAAAGAAAAAAAAGGGGGGGGGGGGAATGAGATAAAAAAAGAAAAAAAGAAAAAAGGGGAATGAGATTAAAAAAAAATGCAAACTTGAATAATATCCAAAAGAGAATGTTAACCCCACCCAAAATGTTTGCGTTTCCAGTCATGGAAACTGAAGAGAAAGTAGGTGTAAAGAAAACAAGAACGACTTAATGTTATCAGACCCTTTTTTCATTTTGCATACAAAACGTAAACAAAAACAAAGAAAAAAAAACTCAATGTAGGAATTTTGATGAAGGAAGAATTTCTCAGGAATTGAAGTGGGGAAGGGAAAGTAAACGCTTAAGTCAAATGTAGTAGAATAGAAAAAAAAAAAAATGCAATTTTTAAACACATTTCTAAATTAGTTTTCCAGAGTGCATATTTTATTGGGTTTTTTTTTGTTTTTTTTAGCTGATTGAAAAATTTACAGGCATTATCAATCAAAAAAAAAAAAAAAAAAAAAAAAAAAAAAATACAATTTTTAAACACATTTCTAAATTAGTTTTCCAGAGTGCATATTTTATTGTTTTTTTTTTTTGTTTTTTTTTAGCTGATTGAAAAATTTACAGGCATTATCAATCAAAAAAAAAAAAAAAAAAAAAAAAAATGACAATAATATATATGCGTGTATGAAAATGGCAGTGGTGCAGGAGGTGTACCATGTTTTGTCTGGGTGGTATTTTCACTAATACTCTCATGAATGGTATGACTCCCCCCCCCCCCATATAGAAAGGTAGAGGACAAATAATCTAGAGGGGAAAAAAAACCCCTCTGAAACGACACCTGCAACACTAACATTTGGCATACCATGCACCTGTACATACATTACTTGCCTGGTAGAAAGAGTTGATCTTGTTTTTTACAATTCATGATCCACTATAATCTAATTATTCTAGAGGTAAGCAGATGCTCATGTGTTATTTTCGACAGGAGAGAATATAAAATAAAAATAATAAGTGATAATAAAATGCTCTTAACTGTAACACTTTACTGCAGTTTCACAGCATCACCAATTATCGAAGGTGTGTATGTAACTGGCATCAATCACGACCATGCATTTTGCAAGTTTTTATTACTTTTTGTTTTGTTTTTTTACATGTAATATTAGTTAATCATTTTTTTCACTCATAGGCAATCGTTTTTTTAGTCTAGTTTTTTTTTTGTCACAAAAGCTATGCAACAAGTCAGATGGCATACACAAGTATTTTTGTTTAATTAAAATTAAAGAAAAGTAAATATTTGTTATGTGTTTGCATTTAGCTATAAATTTCTTATTTAATAATTTAATTTAGATTTTGAAGTTTATGATTTGACATTTTTCATCTAAGCATAATTTACAGTTTTCTATTTATATTACAAGGAGGAGCTGATTTTAAGATTTCCCAATTGATATTAGAGCTAACAATTTTTTTTATTTGTTCCCATATATATTGAGACAATGTCTTTGTATTCTTGTATTTTCCACTCTTGAATATCATATGATTATTATACATACACTTGAAATTATTTTCCGTGGCTTCTATGTGTACTTTTTGTTCATTGTTAATATTATTTACTGTTGCTTTATGTATAACATTAGGTGTTAAAAATTTATTCGTTAATGAGCAATTATTATTTTTTTTATTCTACAATGATATAAATTAATATTATGATTAACACTAATAATATTCTCACTGCTATTACTAGTACTATTATTTTTATTATTATGTTTGTTTATTATAGATTGCATGTTTTCCATGCAACAATAACTAAGTTTAATGCTATTCCTATCAATAATTTTAGATAGATTATTGCTTTTAGGGAAATGTATATCTATTATCCTAAAAACTATTTTTCCAATTTGCATGTTTACTTTTCTGTTATAAGGCAGATTGAACCAGATTATATCTTGTTTCCTATTATTTTTGTTTTTATTAAATGTTAATTTGTCATGTTCTTTTAAGCTGTTTAATATGCTTTTTGTGTATATTTAATTTTTTGAATTATTTTTATTAAATGTTAATTTGTCATGTTCTTTTCAGCTGTTTAATATGCTTTTTGTGTATATTTAATTTTTTGAATTATTTTTATTAAATGTTAATTTGTCATGTTCTTTTCAGCTGTTTAATATGCTTTTTGTGTATATTTAATTTTTTTAATTATTTTTATTAAATGTTAATTTTATCATGTTTATAAGCTGTTTAATATTCTTTTATTATATTGTTGGAATTAGAGGTTAGTCTGTAGACTACTGATCTAGGTATTTGTTTGAAAACTGTAGCTGGGTGGTTAGTGTATATATATAATGGGATATTGTTTGGTATATTCGGTGGCGAGTGAAAAGATAGAGTAAGATGACAATAGAAAGAGTTCAACGCAAAATAAAAGTTTTAAAATGTTTTGGGGAATAAGACTGCCTCCCTCTTTTGGAGGAGGGATGAGTTCATTAAAGTGCCCCTTTTAGGGGTGAGTTGATTATTCCTACATTAAAAATCAACTTTGCCATCTTGGGGAGGAACATAAATAGGGACTTCTAAGAGAAAATTCATGTGCTTCTGTATTATCGGGGCAGATCAAATTTTCATTTTCATTTTATAAGAGTCAGTTGAAAAGGGAGATAATTCAAACTTTTTTTTTTTTTTGGTAACCATAACCCATAAGGAAAATTCAGAGAATTAGTAAGAAAATAAATTTTAAAAAAGATACTTATGCAGTTTACGGACCGGACTGAAATAACGTTATAATTTAGCAAGCCATTCTAAACATGGGAAGGTGTGTGTGTGTGTGTGTGGGGGGGGGGGGGTTGATTAACTACTCTGTACCTTCACCTAATAATTTAATAAACAGAATAGTCAATCAACCCTCCACCTCTCCATATTAAGAATGGCTTTCTAAATTATAACATTATTTCAGTCTGGTCTGTAAGCTGTGTAAGTAGCCTTTTTAAAATTTATTTTCATACTAATTCTCTGGATTTTCCTTATGGGGTATTGTCACAATAAAAAAAAGTTTGAATTATCTCCCCTTTCAACAAACTCTTCTAAATTGGAGATGAATTTCATCTGCCAATACAGAAGCACCAAAATGCATTCTTATCATACCCTGAAATAAAAAAAATAAAAAATTGTTTTTTAGAAAATCTTACAATGTTTTGTATGATCTGCTTTATGTCCATTTGTCTGGAAATGATTATTTCGAGTGGCTACCAGTAACATCATGTCTGTATCAGCTGGACAGCAGTGATCACTACTGGTAAACTCTAGTGATGCACTGCACAAAATGTGCTGTATATGAACATTGACCTGGAAAGATACAACGCA
Source organism: Sepiola atlantica (assembly GCA_963556195.1). Taxonomy (NCBI): domain Eukaryota; kingdom Metazoa; phylum Mollusca; class Cephalopoda; order Sepiida; family Sepiolidae; genus Sepiola; species Sepiola atlantica. The sequence goes on from OY744537.1 coordinate 17,172,007, forward strand.
AGAAAAATGTGAGACAAATAAATAAAAAATAAATATTTCTGGAATTTTTTAGATGAGGGTTGATAATTTGTAGAATTTGGTATATTCGGACTACTGTTCTCATCTTGGGTGTTTTTATCACAACGTTACGGCCGATGTGGTCTCCGACTTTCTTCAGGTGTACTTTGTCGAACTCGGGCATCTGGACGGAATTTCGAACAGAACCCTTTATTAAATCCACGGGGATAGCATGCTCTCGTTCCATCTGCCATGACTGGGAAGAAGTCTTCAGTAATTCGCAATTCTTTTATCGCCCGCACTGAGGATTGAACCTTGAACCTTCAGATGATTGTCACTTAGAACTGAATTTTACTTAGTACTATATCCACTACGCCATGGGTCCTTGCGAACAAAGTACACCTGAAGAAGGTCGGAGGTTACATTGGCCGAAACATTGTGATAAAAACACTCAAGATGAAAACAGTAGTCCGAATATACCAAATTCTACAAAAAATAAAATAAAAAAAATTAATTTGGTATCCTCCACTCTACAATGAAGACCAAATGTGTGTTTGTGTGTGTGTGTGTGTGTGTGTATATATATATATATATATATATATATATAAAATATTATTTATGTATTTATCAACGTTTCATATTTATTTCAAGACTTCCTCAGGATGATTGTCAGAAGAAAACAACACACAAGTACAAAATGTTTGAAATGTGGCGGTGACGGCAGCAGCAGCAGCTGCCGGCTCAAAACCTGCGGCCGCTTAGGAAAAAATCAAACTATGAGATACAAATAGATGGTGGCAGTGGCAAACGGCAGTTGGAGTATAAAATCATTAGGAAGTGGGAGAGGTATTACAATAAATGCGGAGGGAGTGGGGGCGAACGTTGGTAGTGGCGCAAATTAATTTAAATTATTAAGGAGGAGGAAGGGAAATATGTTTATTGAATCTTTTTTAAATTAGCCTTGACGATAAGAAAAGCGGGAGGTTAAGATATCAGGGTCGTGTAATAAGACGGTGTAGGAAGTGATGCGGGCGAGGGTGGGGGCGAGAGAGGGCAAGTCAGGTAATGAATTAAAAAAAAAAATCCTCCATTTTATAATAAAAAGTCAATAGTGGGTGTTTTGTTTTTCTTTAGGTCATATGATAATTTATATATGAAAAATTAAATTACTGAGACAATTTCATGATTTTATATGAATATATCTAGATAAATAAATAAATAAATAACGAGTGTGACCACTGGTGAAACATATTTTTCCTGTCATTTTTTATGGAAAGTGACTAGATGAAATTGTATGGAAATAGACAGGTGTTTATGTTTAACACCATGGCTGTCACTTGAATTTGCCTATGAAGCTATAATTAGGGTTAAAACTAAGCAAAATAAGAATCTCAAAATAAAGGGAAACTTCCTCCAGCAGGTGCAGTGTAATCCATACAAGTTGTCTTTATATCAGAAATCACTTTCTTCTGTATTTCTGTTGAAAAGAATTGCGTAACATAACCAATATTGAGAGAAATGTCTTTATACGCAGCCTCGCCCTCCAGGATGGATATTTCATACCAAAATCAGACAGACAGAATCTTGGCCATTCTGTGCTGGTGTGGCCTTGTTCTCTGTCGGTCTGAGGTATGGTCCTGTGCAGTTCTAGGAGGTCCACTCTCCCAGGCTTTACCTTCTTGCCCTTTGAGAAGAGGTAAATTTATTGCTAATCGCCTGAGGTACCCCTACCGGGGAATGCTGGCGGGTCTGCCCAGGCAATTTTTTGTTAGGCCAGAGTGCTCTCCCTCTAGAGCACTGGCTTTCAAATCCCACTTTCCCGACTTTGTGTCTAATCTTCCCGTTGTGGAAGGGAGATAAATAAAACCAGGCTGTAGAATTGGTAGCCCAAACAGAATTTTAAAATGTCTCATTCCACTCTAAGAAATCATCCTCCATTCATAATATATATCTTTATAAAGTTAGGTATATTTATATATCTCTATGTACAGGATTCACTCCTAAACTAATTAACCAATCATTATGAATTTTGGAACACAGATGCTAGACATAAGGCGTCCAAACGTGGGCTATATTTAGTTGAATTTAGTTTCAAGCAAAGGGGACAAAAAAGGGGGTGGAAGTCCTTTGTGAAAATTCTGATACCTTTGATTTTTGTGGAATTTTAACAATAGGTATTAGATATCAATTATAAATATTCCCCAAATTTTAGTTTCTTTGGAGTATTTCAAAGGGTTTTTAAGGGACATTATTTGGGCATAACCTTCCATCTGAAAATTCAAATATGAGATTTCCATAGTCATTAGACAAGAATTAAGCAAATTTCTCTGAATTTCAATTTTTTATGAAAGCCTTTTAAGCTGAAACATTAAATTTTAGACATTTTCTAGAATAGATTTTGATCAAAAATAGAATAAGGATTCTAGACATAAGGTTTAGTATTATTTTATCTTGATTTTAATCTTCGTAAGTGAACATAGAAGTGCTGCAAAACTGTTTTGCTTGGGGAATTAATTTTACCCGTCATGGGATGGGTATTCTTCTAGTATACATATAATTATATTTAAAAACTATACATTATATTGTCTGTTTGGGTGTACCCGGGTTTTATTGATCTGGTCATGCTGGACCTGGGGCAAAATCCGACTGGCTGAAACAGATTTTTTTTTTTTAGTCTTTGGCGGCAGATAAGTGCTGACACATCAATCTGTTTCGGCCAGCTGGATCTTGCCCAAGGTCTAGTATGATGAGATCGCCGAAACCTGGGTACACCAAACAATAACTGTAATGTATATTTTCAAATAATATAATTTATATTAGCTCTCGTAGAACCTACAATCGAGCACTTTGTTTTTATTTCAACTAACTTGTGATACATGCAATAAATATATTAAATTTTTTATTTACTAATGAGATACCTCATCAAGTTTAAACGTCACAGGGATAAGGGTTAATGAGATAGATAGAATCATAGTTGAATGATGATGAATATTATGAGAGGATTGAAAATAATGAAAGGAATGAATAAAATTTTATGCTTTATGAGGACAGTTTATGATAAGTGTTATTGACATAGGATTAGAATATGACCATGTTGTAACCCTCAGGGAAGCAATCTCATGACAACATGCTCCATAGACGTTCTTGGAAATAAACTCTGTTCATGGAAATTCTGTTTGATGTTAGGCAGACGGAGGAAGGAAGGAAATCTCTTTGTAGCGTTGGCAAAAAAGAACAGTTCTATGCCGTATATTATTTATAAGATTTTTATTTTAAAGGGGTTAGGGTGTTTTTCAAGGCTCTGAATTCAATGTTTTTGCTTGTTTGTTTTTAATAAACAAATCTAAAGTATTAAATTAGAAAAAAAAAAGGGAAACATGATGAAAACAGGATTGCGGAGTCTTCAGACCAAACGTTCAACCGATTTAGACTCCTGATATTTTTAAGGGTTCAGCTCAAACTCTTAAAGCAACAAATGTGCTCAGACTCCGCAACCCCATTTAGAAAAAAAAAATTTTTTGTTTGTTTTTACTTTTGTTCACTACAAGGCATATTGCTACTGAAACGTAGGGGGCTACTATGATAGGAGCCAGATTCCTAGGAGGGCAACCTGGGTGGGGAGTTAGGCAGCATGATGTTTATTCACATTACGTTTAAATTTCTGCCGGTTGGTACGGTCGAAAAAAAACAAAAAAAACAGGAAGCAGGGAGGGAATTCCAAAGACAAGCAGTCTGAGGAAAGAATCAATCAAAGTAGAAAATTTTCTTGCATTTAGGAATCTCCGAAGTAAAAGGGTGTGACTTAGCCGCTGAATCATGGATATTTTTGTTGAGGGAATACAAGTGCAGCAAGTTCATCGGAACACATTCTGTGGAAATACTTGTAAAACAAGCACAAAGATGCAACACTGCGGCGATGCGACAGGGACTGGAACTAGGCAGACAGTGCGGGACCTATTAGGTTAACACTACTTCTTTCTCATGTGGATAAAAAGATTTTTTTTTGTTTAGGCAGAATGTTCTACAAATAGGCACACACTTATTAACTGCGGTAATAATAGCTTTTTAGAACCGTCTGAAAAAAATCATATCTGAAATAATTGTATGAAATAATTTTTGTATACTAATTTCTTTCACGGTATTAAATAGTTTTCTTCTTTCGATTGCTATTATAAACGGGTATATATGTTCGTTCGTCGGCCCATTTGGCATAAGCGTTAGAGTGTTTGCTAATGGGCTGGGAGTTTGGGGTTCAATCCTCAGTCTAGTCATACTAAAGACTAAAAAGAACGTACTTGATGCCCCATTAGTAAACACTCAAAATTATAAGATAAAGTTTGGTTTGATTACTTTGTTTTACGGCATATCAACCCTTTTTGGGTTATTTAATACCGAATTAGGTCATTTTGGTGAAAGCTTTTATGAGTCAAGTTCTTTATATGTTCAAGTATTTACGGTTATATCTTCAAATGTTTATTTATGGTGTTTGGTTTTGTTTGGTTGCTTTGTTTTATGGCATATCAACCCTTTTCGGGTTATTTTATGCTGAATCCGGTCATTTTGGTAAAAGTTTTGGGTAAAGGAGGGAGAGGGGTAAGGGAGGGAGAAGAGGAAGGGAGGGAGAAGAGGAAGAGAGGGAGAATAGGTAGAGAGGGAGAAGAGGAAGGGAAGTTGTTTTTTATTTTTGGCTTTGCAAAACATGATTGAGTTTTTCAGAGAAAAAAAAAAACATAACATCAATGTTTGGTGCATTTTGGGTCAAGAAGCCGATATTTTCAGACAGCCTGATCTGGTAGCACCAACATAAGATAAAGAATCAAGAGCAAGTGGAGTACTCCTGGGAGAGGAGGTACACCCTAACCCCTACACTTTGGTGTAGTAGCTAATGAAAAGGGAGCCTTTGTGTCACCCTCGACTATGGTCAACCACTTTACTTCTACTTATCTACGTCCTTCTTTGTCTTTAAGCAAGAAATTTAATATTTTAATTTAATTTTAAATTGTATCAATCGTTATTTTCATGGAAGATGCTCGACTGAGCTTCAATCTCTGGTTCCTCCCTGTAAAACTTTCACAGCAAGAATTTTTCTCTCTATCACCACTGCAAAGAGCTTTCCTTTCTTCTTCCGTGCGTCTAACATAAAACAGAATTTCCATGAACAGAGTTTCTTTCCAAGAAATTCCCATCCGTGGAACACGTCGCCACAAGATTGCTTCCCTGAAGACTACATGGTCATCTTCAAATCCAATCTCATTCCACTTACCAGAGACACCATCTAAGAGTGTACCCCATTCCACTTGCCAGAAACATTAAGCGTTTTCCTATTTCACTGGATAGAAGTACTAATTCATGAAGATTTGAGCTTTTTTTTTCTTTTTCTTTTTGTCGTTCTTTTACACTTCTATCTTGGAATGTCCTTCCTTCTCTTTCTGTGCTTATATTTAAATCTTACGTTTTTATGAGATTTAGAGATATTTTATGAACATTTTTTTTTATGACTAAAATGTTTATTGCAAATTTTTTTTTTTTTTTTTTTACAAAAAAAAAAAAAAAAATTCAAATATTTCTGCAAGAGCACTTCCATCATTAAGACAGCTTTGTAGACTTTTCATTTTCTTTAAAATCTTTCAGATATAGTGTAAGGAAGAAGAGGAAGAATGAGTTTCTTAAAGAATAACAGCAAAGAAATCATTTTATTTTCACGTAAATGTCATCTGTATGTTATCGTTTAGCAGATCCATTTTCTTTGCAGAACTGAGCGCAGACGTTAGAAATCTGTGCAATCATTTTTTTAATGCTTTTTCAACTCTTACCCTTGCCACCATTTAAATTTAAAAAAAAAATTTATTTCTCTTTTAAAACCTTCTTTGTAATAATGTATACAAGGGCGATTTGAAGCTAGGGCTTTTCTGCATTTAACTAACAATTTACTTTTGCATAAATGGGGTCACAGAATGTTCCCCACTTGTTCATCTATAAATGCTACAATCAATTTATTTAGTTATTTTTTTTTTTATAATACATCCTTTCCCTTTTATTAAACCTCAGTTTTTTTTTTGTATCAAGATTTATTCATCTATAGTAATACGAGAGACATCTGTCTGTTAACTACTTTTAGGCTATAAGATCTTGAAATTTTGTAGCAATGACCGCTTACCTATGTAGCTTGTTAAGGGCGAAGATCGTATCAAGTTCTTCTTATAAAGGGGTCCTCCTGGGAGAACGAACTTAAATTATTTTTTACCTCTTATTTCATCACTAGCAAGTCTACCAGACGTTGTCCGGCGGCCATGGATAACAAAATAGAAAAGTTAAAATTAAAAAAAAACGTGTAACATCTTTCTTTTAAAACTTCTTTCCCTCTCACTTTGATTGCCCCCCCCCCCCACTCCTCTTTCTCTATCTCCGTTGGACTATGGTGCCCCCTCTTTCTCTGGCAACTGGTTCAATATAGTAGAAAAAAAAAATGTTAATTCGTCTTAAATTGCATTTTTTATCCCGAAATAAAAGTCTAATTTATATTTTAAAGACTTTAAAATCAAACTTTAATTCAATGCCTTAATTGCTGGCGTCCATGTTGTAATTTCCTATTATTTTCTTTCATGCTTGGCATCTATAAAAAGGAAATACGTTTATTTATAACAATATTGTGAGGTGTGCGTTCGCGATTAAATAAAGAACTTTACTTAATTATTCTTTTGTGACTAAGCATTTTTAAATGAAAAAAAAAACAACAAAAAAACCCTTGATTTAATCAAAATATCTATTAATGGCGGTGAGTACTGTAGTATTGGGTCTGTTGTCATAAGACTGTCCTCCTAAGAATTACCTCCACCATTTTTAAGGGGATATGTGTGGGGTAGAGAATCCACCCAGGATAATAATAAAAAAAATCAAAAAAATCGATTTAATCGGAATATCTTTTACTGGGGGTGGATAGTGTAGTATCAGTTCTGTTGTCATAAGATCGCCCTCGCAGGAATTACCTCCTCCATTTTCTGTGGAGGGAGATCATGTTCGTTCGTCATAACACAATACTTTAAGTCAGGGGATCAGTTTAGTATATGTTCGTTCACCATAATACTAGCTAAGGAAGAATGATAACTCAAGTTTATAAACGTCTTTTTTAACTAGAAAATTATGAAAGAAGTTATTGTTCTTCCTTAGCTAGCATATTTCTCTTTATTTATAAAGATGGCGACTATATTTTCCCAGACAATTTTCATTTAGGCGTTTCATGTGGACAATGAAACTTGCCATTGTTTTTAATGTTATCGAAATGAATAAAAGCAAATGTTTTTTCCACCCATCCTAACTATATGAACATTAAAACGGCTTATGCTTATTTTATTCTGTGTTGTATATTTTAATTCGTCATGATACATTCCTCCCAGGCATTACCTCCTCTTTGGGAGGGGAGAGCAGTATATTATAAGTTCATTCTTCATGATACCATCCTCCCAGGATTACCTTCTACTTTTTTGTGGAGGATAGTGTACTACTATCTATTCTGTTGTCATGATATGCATCCAGGCATTAACTCCTACTTTTTTGAGGGGGAGGGGAAATGAGTTTGTATTTTTCAGAAGAAAGATAATTAGAAATCGTTAAATAAAACATTTGATTATCCAGAATTTGCATAGAACAGTGGTCCTCAACCTATTTTAGCCCATGAACCCTTTCATCATGTATCAGAATGATACCCCCTCCCTTCAAAAAATGTCTGACTTGAAATGTGCATTCACACTAACAATAATAATTAATTCTAACACATTAGCATTTAATACAAACGCTAGCGGAGACAAAATCCAACTTAACTTTTAAGTAACGATTGGCGATGCACATTGCGTTTTTTTGTCGCCCTGGATCTAGTTTGTGTCTGCTAATCTGTGGTGCAAATCTGGGGAATGCCCCCCTGGTTGAGAATCACTGGGCTAGAGATATGGGATGTGTGTTGTCAATGAATTCTCGAATTATATAACTGCTCACTCCCTGACTATGTGTTGTTAATGTTCACTTGATTTATATAAAAAATCTCTCGAAACTTATTTCTTTCTATTTGCATTCTTACCCACCTCAGAGAACAGACAAGAACAAAGAACAAAAAAAAAAAAAAAAAAAAAATTATTAGCAAGCTAGGAAGCCAATCTATCTTTTTCTCCTGCTGAAACAAATTATTAATTTTTATTTTAAAAAAATTTCACAAGACATTCGTATCTCTTGTTATTTCGTTTTTAATAACCACATTGCATTTAGTGAGTACTTTGAGCAAAAATATCAACTTTGAATCTCTTCTCTGTGGGAGGTACCCAGCTTTGGAAGTCCATCCATCTGAACTCAGGGCCCAGGAGGGGAGGGGGACTGGTTGAGGAGCAAACAAAAAAAAAAAAAAACAAGTTTTGAGAATTGCCTCTTTTCTTTAATTCTAATAATATCTCACTGGTTAATTTTTTAGTTAAATTCTTTATTAATTCTTTTGTAATTTTCCATCCTATTTCTTAACTATTTTCACATTATGCTTATCTCAACTCACCATTCAATCTAACCATGTGATAAAACGTTGATTCAGGGCAATTGTCCTGCTGCACTAAGTTTTAGGAGATTTTAAATGTTAAGCTAAAAAAGAATTATAAATGACCATAAAAAATTTATCTTAATCTATAAATGTAGTGCGTGTGTGTATGCATGTCTTTCTGTCTGGGGATGCAATTGAAAACAAAACCATATAACAAGATCAAAGACTTTTACCCCAACTCTTCCATGAGTAAAAGGTTGAGGAATCCAACGGTGATATTTTTTTTTTTTTATTAGGGGTTTTTATAATAATAATAACTTTGGGATTTTATTTGTGCCAGACATCCATAAACAACAAAGATGTTTTCCTTTATTTCTCAGGTGCTTTGGTCTTGTGCAGCGTTCCACATCTTGCATCAATTCCATAACGTGCCTAAATATCCCAGGCACTAAGAAGCAAGGTTGACCAAGGAAGACCTGGTTTTAAAAGAAATAATTTGACTGCATGCTGCATGACTGATATCAACTCTTTGGATCGGACCGCATAGAGAACGGGTGTGAGATGTTACCTGATGTTGTTCACCTTGGAGTCCAGGACACGCATCACCTTAAATACCAAAACTAGATGAGGATAGTAATGATGATTATAAATTGAAAAATTAAAAAAAAAATATGAATGGAAATGTGGGGTTCAGGTTTGGGAGCAGAAGTACCTTGGGCTTTTCGTCCATTTCTGGGCAATGCTGGGGACGTCTGCTAGTTTATAACAAACAGAAAACAAGACGCAAATCTCAAAAGTGATAGATACAAATCTTTTCTAGGTAAGAGTTAACCATTGTAATTAATAAGCTTAGTTTTGCTAGCATTTCATTAACCTTTCGTTTGGCTGCATTAAACTGGTAATTATCGCCTTCACAGACGTGTTATTTTGTACGCTAAAGATACTTGAACTTTCTAGCAAATCAGATCAAAAGAATTAGAAGCGAGATATTATGAATATCACAAAAAGAAATCCTTTGTGTAGCATTACAACTCAATAATTCAAATATCACTTGCTGCGATCTTGAAAGTGACGCTGGTTTGAACTTTACAAAGTAGTAAAAAAATGTCAAAACACTGTGTCTTGCGAAAGAAAAAAATAAATCCCATATACACTGGATGAAAGCGCTAAAAACATGAACAATTGCACACATAACTGAGATCCCCCCCCCCCCAGCAAATCAATTACAACTTCACAGAGCTTTGTGACTTTTAAAGAGCTTGTATTTCACGCTGAGAAGTTCTAAAATCTACTTAAACAGCAAGAAATATTAAGTCAAAGAGAACCGTTATTTAATGAGATGAATGAATGAAATTGATTTTATTTTTCACAAGCTTTGATCAATAGATTATCCGTGAAGTGAAACTTGCAACCTATGTAAGGAAAGAGTATATTTTTCCGGTCAGGAAAAGCAAAACATTATGTATGTTTCTGAATTTTTGAGATAAGGATCTGTAATTTGGATTATTCGAACTACTGCTCTTATCTTGGATGTTATTCTCACATTTTGCACCTGTGGTGCAACAAATAAAAGTGCTAACTAATAATCAGTTGTAAGCGACAGTCTTCTGGAGGTTGAAGGTTCAAGCCTTAGTACGGCTGATACTAAGAATACAATTACAAATTACTTAAGACTTCTACCCAGTTATGGCTGACTGAACGAGAGCAAGCTACCCCCGTGGATTAAATAAAGGGTTTCGTTTGAAATTCCAGAGTTCAACAAAATGTACCTGAAGAAGGTCAAAGGTTACATCGGCTGAAATGTTGTGAAAATAACATCAAAGATAAGAACAGTAGTACATATAATCCAAATGATTATGTATATATAGTATGTGACATGTTGGACATACATTGGTACATTGTACATATATATATATATATATATATATATATTTTGGGTTGTTATTTAGCCCGTCCTGTTTTTTTGCTTCTGCGAGTGGATCGGCTTTAATCTTTTGTTTTTTCTCGGCTTTCTATATTGCTTGATGTCTCTCTATGAAAGTTGATGCTGGATCTTTCAACGGACCAATTGCAGGTTGTATATGCCAATCTGAAGCCCTGGACGTTATTTAAGGATTGCGTTGTGAACGGCTTGTTTTTTCGTTGAGGTTGATCCAAGAGTATGTCTTCCACCAAATGTAGGTGGATTCCCTCCCCCCTTTTTTTGGATTGCATCAGACTTAATTCTTGTTGGAGCGCATCACAGCCACCACATATTACCAAGTGTTTGAGCTGTTTTTTGAAGTTTTTCTTCTTAAGTGACTTCAATTAGTTCAATCTCCTGTGGGGCATTGTCAGTTAGTTGTTGAAGTCCATATTTTAGGTTTTATATCTCCCCTGATGAACTGCCAAGCAAGTACCTTGCTCTGGTAGAGAAACATGTGTAGGGAACAATGACTTTAGAAAATACATACAATAAAAGAAAAAAAACTTTTTTGTTGTGATGAATCTTTTCTTGGTAAACTCTCCATATATATATATATATATATATATATAGATAGAGAGAGAGAGAGAGAGATATTGTAACATTATCCCCATATTTTATATCCAATTTTATTTAATTAAAATTAAATTAAAACCAGACAAAAGAGAAGAAATCATGTAGCTTGCATTTGTGCAGGTTAAGTTAAAAAATTTTTTTCTTAAACCGGAAAAACTTGCCATCTTCATTTTCTCTTAGCCTGGCTAAGTGAAGTTAAATCAGTAACACACCCGGTTTCCTGAACTGACAAATGTGAACAGTGTAGCCAATTTTGCCATGAACACCTGACTCGGGCAAAAGCATCCGATTAACAATCCAGCCAATCAGAAGTCGCTATTCTTCCTGCGAAAAGTCAGCTAGTTTCGATCGTCAGTTAACAATTTCAGTTTTCCTGTTTCTGCCAACTGAGAAAGTCATATTTTTGCTCCACTGCAAGTTAAAAAGTAAAAATTGATATTTTTAAAGCTCTCATAACTGCTGAAGACCTATTACTCACATACCCAAATAAAAGTCTGTTGTTCCGGAGAAGAATCAGAATTCTTCAATGTGCATACTGGTGTCTGCCAAGGTTGTGTTCTGTCCCACATCTTGTTCAACTACATTATTGACAGGATCCTTGATCAGGGCATGATGGACTTTGCTGGCATGCAAGTTGGACGTGACTGTTCCATTACCAACCTGGACTATGCAGACAATGCTGTTATCCTCGGTGAAACATACGTTGATATCCAGCTGGCGTGTACTAATTTCAATACCACCAAACGCGTAGATATGATGATCAATGCCTCAAAAACAAAGGTTCTGTCAGCCAACTATCCCCTTTTTAGTAGAGTCCCTATCACTCCTAACAGCGTTATTGTCAAGGAAGTCGAACAGTTCAAGTATCTTGGCTCAACCTTTACAGTTACTGGACAGGGTAAAGATGAGATTGCAATCAGTATCGATCGTGCTCGTGCAGCTTTCTGGCGTCTCCATAGTAGATTGTGGTCTCGACAAGAGATAAAACCCTCAACAAAATTGAAAATATTCGAAGCACTGATATGCACAATACTGTAGTACGGTTACAAGACCTGGCCTTTGCGCAAAGAAGATCTTCATGCACTCAAGGTTTTCAACATGTACTACCTTCGGCGCCTCCTATGCATCCGTCTCTCCGACAAAATCCCAAACCATCCATTCAAGATGCAACATCAGCAGCATCACAGAGACTTTTCGTGAAAGGAGACTTTGCTGGTTTGGTCACGTTCTTCGACGCCCTGAGGATGAATTCATCCGCAAGTTGGTAGCCCTAATTGCACCCGCCAGTTGAAAGAAGCGCAGAGGCAGCCAACTGAAGACTTGGATAGGAACAGTGACGACAAACATGGAGTTAATGGTTGGCCCCCCGCATTTTTGGTGTTTGACGCTGGAACTGGAATTGGCTGAAGTATGCCAAGGACTCAGTTGCCAATTGGCGGGGGTGGACCGTCTTGACACGAGATGCGGTGAACTTATTTGGAGCCGGCTCAACCCACCCCGGGTGAATGCTATTACAGTTACAATTCTCATAAGACACCCAAAAGCTGGACTTCTAACATCTTTTTGTTTAGCAGAAATCGATATCTATTAATTATTTAATTATGTGCCAAGACCCTAAAACTTTACTAATGATAAAGTGAAATTAAATACAGATTGTTCAAATATCGCTAACGACTTAGTGTTCATATTATTTAGATTATTCCGACTACTGTTCTCATCTTGGGTGTTATTCTCACAATGTTTCGGCCGATGTAACCTCCGACTTTCTTCAGGTGCATCTTGTCGAACTCGGGAATCCACACAAAATTTTGAACAGAACCCGTTTATAATCCACAGGGGTAGCTTGATCTCGTTTCGTCAGCCACGACTGGGTAGAAGTCTTAAGTAATTCGTAATTGTATTCTTAGTATCGCCCGAATTGAGAATTCCAACCTTCAAAAGACAGTCACTTAGAACTGATTATACGTAGCACTTTTCTATGTGTTTTTGATGTTTTTGGATTCCTCACTCCCAATATCATTCCTGTGCAAATTTTCATGGCTCTAGAATATCTGGATGGAATTTTTTTTGAAAGAAAATGTGATTTTATAATGGTGCAGTTTTCTCGTGAATCGCGTTTCACGCAAAATATTTAAAATGACATATTTTCTGAGCCGCTTGAACTTGAAGGATTGTTCGGGATTGTCTTGCTTTACTGATACTCACCACTGGTTAAAATGTGAAGAAAATCCGCGAGGTAAGAGTGACATAGTCTGGATGATTTGATATGGAATTACCTCAAAATATATTCACTTAGGTAAAAAGTGGAGATAACTATAATAGAACTGAAGAAGAATTTGAACTTTTTCAATGAAGTTTAAATGGGGTTTTGAGAAATAACCGTTGCTAGATATATTCACCGAGAGAGAAAACGATGTGAAGAGATGAGAAGTAAGAGAGATGCAGAGGTAAAATACCATAGCTACATATTTAACTCACCTTAAAAAAAAACTGGAAGGCAGACTTGTTACAACACTGTAATGAGAATAAGGATATTTAAATTAAAAAAATAAATAAATAAATAAATAAATTAGAAAAGAAATTCGATAACAAAAAAAAGCAAAGAAAAACTATAAATAATTTTTTTAAAGTAATAAAAAAAAAAATTGTATTCATGATTATACAAGGAGAGCTAACCCTCTCCCCCAAAAGACTGTTCGAAGGCCATTATAGCCCAACTATTAATTTATATACTTAAAATACTTATGTTAGTAATCACTATCATGCTTGCATACAAACTCCAACTATAATTGAGGTATTTAAAAATAGAAAAACAAACAAAAAAAAAGAAGCTCTTTAAGGGTACCATAAAACCAAGCATTGTTAAGAGGCATTTTTTTCATAGACACTTACCTAATCATAAAAGAGTAAAATCTCACTTAAATACGTAGTTTAGTTTTTTTGAAAAGTTTACGATTGATAAACTCATTCTTTCAAAATCAAGTTTAACTAATTTTATTCACAAGAAAAAAATAATTGATTTTTGAAGAATTCACTTTCGGGTTAGAGTTGAACATTTATTCCATTTTTATCACAATTAAGCATACTCTTTTTGAATGTCTGATGTTATGTTGAAATTTAAGTATTAAACCTTAAACATTTTATAAGAAATTGACTACTCATTTTTATTTGTATCAGTGATGTCTTATGATTTAATAAGTACCTGGAGGGGGGGGGGGGAGAGGGGCTCTTAAAAATGCATTGTTTAGAAAAGCCCCTAAAGTGCAGTTTTACACACACACACACGCACACACACACACACACACACACACACACACACAAAAGGGATCACTCAAGCTCAGCAATACTAACAACTTGATGAGTCAGCTTTCAAATCGCATTTCCAGATTTTTACACAACTGTTTACACAGGATTACAAATATTGTAGCAGGGCTTCAGTATTCTCTATTTTTGCATTTGTTGTTCAAAAGAATCCTTAAACATTTTCTTTTTAATTCCTAGATTCTGCATCCGCTTCCAGATGACTAACAAAATTTAAAGGAAACATTGTTTTCTGTTTTTTTTTTTGTTGTTTTTTTTAAATCTTGAAAGCTACATCTCTGCTGAAAAGCGTCAGGATCATTAGTTATGTGAAGTCGTTAAACAAGATACCAGGTAAAATGTCTTTGGTGGAGATACAAATTGAAACATTCAAAATCAAGAAAAATTAAAAGAACCTTAATGTTCGTTCAAAAGAAAAAATAATATCAAAATCTAGAGAACTGAAGAGAAGTTGAGAGAAATGAAATACCGGATGTGTTACCTGTGTCAATTCATAACAATCCTAAAAACCAACTGATTTCTTCATAAAATCTAACTCAAAGCTAAATACTGACACCATTGTTGTTGTTGTAGTAATAATAATAATAATAATAATAATAATAATAATAATAATAATAATAATAATCTAGTAATACTCATCGTGTTTCTGGAACAGTGAAAATATTCGATTATAATGTATGGCAGAGAAAGAAAAACGATGCATGTCACATTTATTTTAAACGTTAATAAAATTACATGCAAGAGAAAAAAAACAATGTTTTTCCCCGCATTTGTGGGGATAACATCAAATATTTATGTTTGGAAGATAATTAACCTAATCAAAACAATTCGTAATCTATTTTCTTTTATTTAATTAAGTTGAGGTCATTGGATTTTAACTCAACGGGATTTTAAAGAAAATAATATAGTAAAAGTAATAGTAAGAAGAGATAGGATTGTCAGAGAAACATCATTTTATCGATAAGCACAGTTGTTAATATATCGCCTTCATAATAAAAAACAAATATATGGTAACTGAATTGATTATTTAAATATGCATTACAATTTTACTTGAATGTATTTAAAAGGAAAACATTTTTATACACAGGATAATATAACTCTTTAATGGTACTTAAATAATTTGAACTGTAACAATCTAATTTAAGCATACAAACACTGAAGAGATACATGGTGATGAATACATTAGAATATAAATATTAATAAAATGAAAGGTTAAGTAACTAAAAAGGATCCCCCCTGGTCATAAATCGCATAAAAACAGAGCGATGGGGAGAGTTGTCTCAAGAGGAAATAAAGCTGATATATCAATATACTGGATCAAATAGAAAAGATCCTGTGAAATGCCAAGGGAAAATAATTTAGATGTCTTCATGAATATTAATGTATGAGTCCATCTTGCTCAGATATCAAGTGATTCATTCATGCTAAACAAACGGGGCATTTGTCTGACCAGATTCTAATTTTGTGATAGGTCTATTTCCTATGATATAGTGAAACTTGACAAGAAATACAGAAAAAAAAAACAAAAAAAAAACTAGAAAAGCTATTCATAGAAGAAACATTTTTTTTTAATTGAGATAGTCTGAAGTAAATTAGTCTGAAGTAAATTACAGGTTCTAAAATGTTCAAGGTATATGGACAAAATTTTGGTCAGAATGTGTTTCATAGAAATATATTGTTCCCTACCATTTATATATTTTTGAAGTTAAATGAAGAGATAGTTCCCATTATATAATTACTTATCAAAGATTCTTGCTGGGAGATGGCCTTAGAATCAGCTAGAACCTAAATATGAAAAGGAGACAGTTGATTGGTTAGTTTAACCATGTGACATAGAACAGATTTGAAGATTGAAGTTCAGTTACTTCAAATATTTTTGCAAACCCACATGTCATGTATGGTCCTGGGAAATAGGTGCTAAGATCTCTTATTTCTATTATGAAGGTAGTCCACTTTTGATACTTCTACAGATTTTGAACCGAACTGGGTTTTTTTTTTTTTAACCCTAACCTAAGTTTTAGGTTTAGTTTGGCAAAAGTCAGTTTGGTTCAGTTCAAATTCTGTAGAAGTCCTCACATTTCTTTTTTAATATTTAGAGTTCAGAAAATACTTTGTACCCAAAGTTATACTTTTGTATTGACAAAGAAAGTAAATGTTATTTTAAACATTTTCTTTTTGTATCTTTTATAAAACACAAAAAGCAAGTTCTCTTTCGAAAACCTCACATAATATAAAAATAACAAATGAAGAATCAGATAATGAAAATAAATATTTAATTAAGAGAAAATTTGCTCCACATTAATTTATTGCACGACTCAAATTAAAATAAAATGGAGAGATCTGCCAACATTTAAAAAATTTTTTTTTTTTATTCATTGTATAAATAAAATGTTATGGCAGAAGAAATAAATAAAAAACAAACAAAAAAACAATCCTAATAAGTTTTAGTTTGATGGAACTCAGCCAAAACTTAAAGAGGCATTGGCTGTGTCAGGTTCAATCGGCAGAAAAATTAGATCAAAGTTAATCGGATTTAATGACACGGCCATCACAGATAAAAGATGACATGTCATTTCTAGACTGGAAATAATTTCCACAAATCAGTAGCTGAGCAGAGGGCAAAAGTTACAATACCCCCCCCCCCCTCCCTCAAACACACATATGCATACTGCACACAAAAAGGAATAGCATCTGGGGGTGGAGATAGAGAATACTGACACTATTCTATAAAAGGGAATTGAATACACTAACATCATAAACAAAGGCAAATGCAGTACTCTTGAATCCAGGGTTGTTATCATTCAATGTCACCAGCAATAAAATAAAATAAAAAAAAGATAGGGCATTGGAAAGGATTTCTCCAACCCATTGATCTCAAAAGTAATTATAGCCCCATTCCTAGTCTCATTAAATCCCCACCTCCACTACCGTCTTTATGGTGCTTTGTAATTGAATCTAAGGATTGATGTTCATGTAAAAATGGCCATGGATGATTCACTGGCAACTTGGAGAAAATTAAACTGTTAGGAGAGGAGACATATTAATAGCCTCACATCTTGTTTACGGCCAAATTATCTCCCTTGATTTTCTCCAAAGGTATTGGTTAAGAATTTATCAATAGCATAACTTATTTTTAAAATCATTATAAATTTGTTGAAAAAAAAAACCCAATAAAAAAACAAAACAAAACAAAAAACAAATAAATAAATAAATAAATAAAAGAAATAAATAAAAACAGGGTACGTCATATCAACAGTTATAACAATTACATCCTCATTTCATATATTACTAAATACAATTGTATTAGTTACTATATTGATTAGAGAGTACTCAATATTGGTGGTATATGTATGTAGATAGGTTTGGGGACAGAGTCAACAGCACATAGTGAGAAACTGGCATGCCAGTTGCTCACCTTGTTTAGAGAAGCGTATATATAATTCAGATTAATTTACCTCCACAGGGTAAACATACAGTGAATCCTTTTGTTTTTTTTTTAATCAAATTTTCCAACACTAGTTTTCGGTTCAGTTTTCGTCAAATAATGAAGTTATTAAGTTGTTTAATCGAATTTAAAAAAATTTTCTTTACAAAGAAAGATTTTGATGATGTAAAATTCTGATTTTCTTTACGAAGAAAAACTTCGATAATGTTAAAATATCAAGAAAAAACACTGGATTTAAACAATTTCTATTTTAAAATGTGAGGTGAAGATTAAGAAAGAAGAGGTCAGTAACTTACAATTGGAAATCGTAAGAAATATACACAAAAATTCGAATAAAAATTATACAAAAAAAATCAATGATGACTGTTTGATAAAAAAATCTAACTCTTCGTTTTTATAAAGTTTTAAATTATTAAAAAAAAAAAAAAAAAAAAAAAAATCACTGTTGACTATTCATCTTATAAAATGTTACATTATTAAATAATTATTTATCCAATTAAAAAAAAAAAATTTTATTTGGAAAAATGTTGAAATAAAAATGATCTTTTTTACGTCGAGTAGTAGAAACAAAAACATAAGCATTAAAGATTTGTTTATTTTTTTCAGTTTCCTTATCTTCGTTAAATTAGTTCTCTTTTATCGGAAAAATGGTGGAATAAAACTTATCTTTTTCGTAAGTCGTGGCGAAAATCGCTGTATAAATTATTTATTTAATTTAAAAAAATAGTCAGAAGTTTTAATCATTTCTTTTTTTTATATTGGAAAAATGTTGAAATAAAAATAAACCGGCAGTTAAGCTGACTTGTGAAATCTTCACTGTAACCGTTAGGTTAAATAAACATGAACCGGCAAAATAACAGCCCCATCGTTATTCTGCCGGGACCGGCAAAATAACAAGGGGGTCGTTATTCTGCCGGTCTCAGCAAAATAGCCTATCCATTTAAGATGCCAAGAATTTGAGTCAGAGTCAAGTTGCTACACAGCTGTGAAATCAATGACACAGCTCCAATTTATTAATAATGGTCAATACAAAATATCAAGCAGAAGACTATTTAGTACTTAAAAAAAATGTTTAAATAAAAAGCATTTATTGCTTTTTATTTAAACATTAAAACATAAATAAAAAAAAATAAAATTCAGTGGAAACACAATAGTATTTTTATTTTAATTAAGTTTTTATATCGAGTCTAACAAAATGAATAATTCAAACAGAAGCATTCTTTGAATAATCAACAAATAATTACAAGCCATTCATTCGCCAAAGAATTCAGCCTTCGATTCAGGAAATTATGCCCCTTGTAATCACCAATAATTATTATTCATTTTAAATTGAAAATCTTTTGTTTCTCTTACGAAATGAAAGATCAGCATGTGCATTTTCTTAAATCATCAATACTACAAAGTTCAATGAAGAAAGAAAAATATACACCCCACACCGTTTCAAGAAGAAATTTCTGAGGGCTGAAGTTCATCTTTATTTTTCTTTACTAACGAGTCACCTCTCATTATGGCCGAAAGGCCACTTGAGGACAAGGGTGAATGGTTTCGTATCAGGTGAGACAAACACCTTAAGGATTGCAGACCATGATTGGATCTGGGCAAAATTTGATTACTTAAGACGACGGTTCAGCCAGAATCTGCTAACTAATTTAATTAAATACAAAATATAGCTACAAAATATTTTTAAAATTTTTTATCAAAATGTTTATCAAATTTCTTAATTTTACAATATTGAACTTTCAAATTTGTTTTTAAAAAAAATTGGCAAGTCAGGATGTAAAAATAATGTATATATAGCTTAATATTTTCAATAACGGACTCACAAATACAAGATAAACATTTAAATTGAAACTTTGTATTTAACACGCATCTCATAATGAGCAATATATTAAAACTAATGTAAACAGACATCTCGCTGCTCAGATCCCAATTTAAGCTGAACCACCAATCCTTCTCCCCTTTTCCTTTTTCTCAGTAGCCCCTTACGTTTACAGTGGCGGCCTGCCTTGTTTGGGGTGAATCATGTTAAAAAAAAAAAAAAAAAATATACTTGTTGGAAAACCTTTAGAGAGATTAAAAATTAGAGAAACTGAGGTGTCAAAATACCAGGAAGTCCAATCTGGGTTTCATGTGTCGTTGTTGGTAAGATACCAAATGGGTCAGCATTTGAAGCACACTCTTTGAATTACAGCAATAATAATAATAAAAAAAATTCTATCAAAACCTATTGTTGAAAAGATGAAAGGTTGGCTCAATCTTTGTTCTTCAATAAGGTATTAAACAAAAAAGAAATATATATTAAAAAAAAAGCTACATTTTAAAATACAGTCATTTATTCAGTTTTTGACAACTTGGACTTTTGCCAGTTCAGGAAACGGACCAAATTGAAAAAGAATATCCTAAAAACTAAAACATATTTCATGAGAGAAAAGACTGTCATAAAAAAAAAAAAAAAAAAAAAAAAAAACTAAAAAAAAAACTTATGTCGTCACACTTGGTTCAGATTAATTTACCCTGCTCTTTTTTTTTAGTTAATTATCCTAATGGTAGTCATCGAAAGCTTTAGCTTTCGATAATAAAATTTATTTTAACTAGAACAAATAATATTAAAATGACTTAACTAAAAAGCACTTACATTATACTTGAAAAACATCAATTCAGTTTATAATCACACTGCAGAAATGCAATTCCAGAGTAAAATGAAGGTTGGGTCATACAGCCAAACTTTCATTTTACTCTGGAATTGCATTTTAAACAATACTCATTCTAAGAATGGAAATTGTAGATTCTCTCAATTTAACAAAAAGAATTGTAATGAAAAGAGATACACATGTCTTTAACAGAGGTAACCATTTTAGTCATCTTAAAAAATAACTTCAGAAATCAAGGCGTCTGAGAAGTGTATGGCATCAGGCAATTTCCTCCAATTCAAATTTTAGGTGCTTCTGCTGTTTCGCCCAGACATTAAAATATTTAAAGAAATTTATAAACTTTGTTATGTACTTACGTGTAAGCTAAAAATTAGACAAATTCGTCCAGTATTCATTAAATTATAAGAAAAAGAAAAAAATACGATCTTAGGTATCGTTAGACATTTTCACATATGAAATAGGCAAGGGAGATAACTCAAATTTTGTTTACTGGTTTAATAAAAATGGCTACCAAAAGATAAAATCGTTTTTTATTTTTTATTTAATAAATACTGGATGAATTTGCGTAATTTTGGGTGTACCAGCTTCTTTTAAGCTACCACGTAAGTAGATAAAGTTTATACATTTCTTTAGCTTTTTTTTTTTTTAAAAGGCCTAACATGTTGGGGCGAAACGGCAGAAGCACCAAATTTTATTTTACATTTAAATTCATTTTAATTTGTGCCTTCTGCATTTTATCTGACTATGCATCAGAAAGATGATTAAAATGTTAGTCAAAAACGTGAGAGATAAAGAAATCCAAGACAGCATGAATCTTGAAAATGTCTACTTTATCTTACACTCTGATTTGCAAACGTTTTGGAAAATTAAAAAAAGAAAAAGATAAATAGATAGACACAATGTCTATCATACTAAATATATTTATATAACTAGCTGGATTTGCCGGCTCGCTACTTGAAATATTTGAAACCAAAATTTTAAATAATAAACATTTCATTTCTAAGTTTCTTGTAAACACAAGACTAAAACTTTTGCATAGATAAACATTAACGTTTTGGTAATTTTGACACAAATTTATTTATCTTCTAAATGTGATCGTAAAGAAATGTAAAGAAAGAAATCGATTTGCCTGAGCGATGGAGTGTGTGTGGAAGGGTTGGGGTGGGCTCTTTTTTAACTTACAATTTAGAAACACATTTGTCTACAGGATCAAAACAATCATTGAATTTAAAAAACAAAGAAAATATGGCGTTGTTTCTTTTCTCTATAAACTCTTCTTGCTTATACTTCATCAATATGTGTCTAGTGAGCACTGAAAGATAGGTTTTAGTAATTGATCACTTTGTTTTATTAAATCACTTTAATTAATTACTAGTCATAGACAAAACTGTTACACATGTATATATATATATATTTATACCCATGTATATATATAAATTCCCGAAACAGTTTTTCATGGTAAACAACTGATGATCCCTTAAAATAGTGTTAGAAATAAACTGTAAATAATAAATTGACTTACATGAGTGTTTTTCCACTGAAAGACTTGGGACTATAAGTTTTTTTTTTTTTAATTTTTTTTTTTAATATAGTTTTAATGGTTGAGAAACTTCCGAGACTAATATATATATATATATATATATATATATATATATATATATATATATATATATATTTTTAAATGCAACTTTAATTCCTATATAATTTTATTTCTAGCTACCATATCGCAGAATGGTTATGGGTGTAGTGTTTAGATATTACTATTATTACTATTACTAGTATTACTATTGTTATAATGA
>OY744537.1:17199273-17286773 GCA_963556195.1 Sepiola atlantica
CAATGTAAACAAATTCTTATTGAGTCGTCCTCTTAAATAATCAAATTCTGCCCAGTTTCAACCATCGTTACCAATCATCACGGTATTGTCTCACTGCCCACCTGACAAACTCATTAACTCTTATCCTCGAGTGACCTCTGAGCCTTGATAAGTGATGACTCTTTAGTAAAAAAAAAAAAAAATTAAAAAATGTAAAGATGAAAATATTAGTTCTGTCATTTTTAAACCCATAATTTTGGTTCAAGTGTACTTTAGTAATTGCAATGTTTAATAAATAATAATTTCTTTATTTTAGTATTCACTTTCTCCTTAATTTTAACAGTTTTTGATCTAACAGATTCTTTATTTTAAGTATTAAAGGACTAAAATATTTTTAATCATTTAAAAAATTTTTTTTTTTTTTTAAATCAAACAATTAAAAGAATCGTTTAGTTTTAATGAGATTTAAATCTTAAGTAAAAGACACAAAATTTATCATCATCACCACCATATACGGTTTTAATGTACGTTTTACATGCTGGCGTGCATTGAACAGCTTTTAAAAATTGACTTCCAAACTAACCTATCTTTGACCAGGTCTTTAGTTATCCCTCTTTGGCTCAAGTCCATTCTTATCACTTCCTTCCAGGTTTTCATTGGCCTTCCCCTGTGAACTGAACCTGCTACCATAACTATTTTACATCTACTAACCCAAGAACTATCATTCATTCTTTCAACGTAGCCATATCATTTCTCTTCCTGCGACAGATGTCCCCAACTCTCACTGTTCAGTTTTCACTTCTATACATCACACTACATACACATGCTTTATAGCCTTTTCCCTTGGTTGACAGTGGTAACACTTTGCTGGTTAGTAATGACAGAAGTTTTCACAAAATTATATAGATTAAAAAAGAATTGAGAAAATTTTAATCACTGCAAGTCCTCCAAATGGAGACTTACCAACCCACCCTCATAAGATTTAACTTCTTCTGAGCCCATAACTTCAGTTGCATAATCTATTTCCATACACTTTTTATATCAATATGCTCTTGATTGTATGGGATTTGATCCCTTACACTTATTAAAGTAAAGGTTCCCAGTGTGTCTCATTAGTATGAACCTGTCCCGGGGCAGGTATTACAGCTAGTTCATTATGAAGATGAAGTTAAAATACTGCCAAGTTACCCGGATGACAAAAAGTTATTACTAAAAATAAATATATAAATAAATTATCTTATAAATCGTAAAAAGAAAAAAATCCTAATTGATATAATACAAGTTTCATGCCTTAGTTATGCCGATGATGCTTTACAAGTTTCTAGAAAGAAAAATATGAAAAGCTGACTTCAGATGACCATCTATAAGGGTTCGCTTTCACTTAGCAAAATTCGCTACTTGAAATATTCATTTAAAATAATAAACATTTTATTGTCGTAAACACGAAACGATTTTATTTTTCTTATTCATATCGATAAACATTTTGATTATTTTTATATAAATTTATCTTTTAAATATGAGCGTGAAGAAAGGAAAAGTAAAAAATAATTAATTTGCCTTTTCACTTGCAAATTAGAAATAGATTGTAACTTGTTGAAAATATTGTCAAAGTAAAAAAAAAAAACAATATTGCAAAACATAACTATTAGTTATATTAAAATATATTAAAAAAAGTAATTGATTAAAAAACAATACCAAATAGTTAATTAATAAAATAGTCTTTTTTAAAACCGATATGCAAATTAGTTAATCTTGCGACATGTATCATATATACATAAGCAGTATATAATAAACATAACTATTAGTTATATTAAAATATATTAAAAAAAGTAATTGATTAGAAAACAATACTAAATAGTTAATTAATAAAATAGTCTTTTTCAAAACCGATATGCAAATTAGTTAATCTTGCGACATGTATCATATATACATAAGCAGTATATAATAAACATAACTATTAGTTATATTAAAATATACTAAAAAAGTAATTGATTAGAAAACAATATCAAATAGTTAATTAATAAAATAGTCTTTTTCAAAACCGATATGCAAATTAGTTAATCTTGCGACATGTATCATATATACATAAGCAGTATATAATAAACATAACTATTAGTTATATTAAAATATACTAAAAAAGTAATTGATTAGAAAACAATACCAAATAGTTAATTAATAAAATAGTCTTTTTCAAAACCGATATGCAAATTAGTTAATCTTGCGACATGTATCATATATACATAAGCAGTATATAATAAACATAACTATTAGTTATATTAAAATATATTAAAAAAAGTAATTGATTAAAAAACAATACCAAATAGTTAATTAATAAAATAGTCTTTTTCAAAACCGATATGCAAATTAGTTAATCTTGCGACATGTATCATATATACATAAGCAGTATATAATAAACATAACTATTAGTTATATTAAAATATACTAAAAAAGTAATTGATTAGAAAACAATACCAAATAGTTAATTAATAAAATAGTCTTTTTCAAAACCGATATGCAAATTAGTTAATCTTGCGACATGTATCATATATACATAAGCAGTATATAAAAAACATAACTATTAGTTATATTAAAATATATTAAAAAAAGTAATTGATTAAAAAACAATACCAAATAGTTAATTAATAGTCTTTTTCAAAACCGATATGCAAATTAGTTAATCTTGCGACATGTATCATATATACATTAGAAGTATATAAAAAACATAACTATTAGTTATATTAAAATATATAAAAAAAAGTAATTGATTAAAAAACAATACCAAATAGTTAGTTAATAAAATAGTCTTTTTCAAAACCGATATGCAAATTAGTTAATCTTGCGACATGTATCATATATACATAAGCAATATATAATAAACATAACTATTAGTTATATTAAAATATATAAAAAAAAGTAATTGATTAAAAAACAATACCAAATAGTTAATTAATAAAATAGTCTTTTTCAAAACCGATATGCAAATTAGTTAATCTTGCGACATGTATCATATATACATAAGCAGTATATAAAAAACATAACTATTAGTTATATTAAAATATATTAAAAAAAGTAATTGATTAAAAAACAATACCAAATAGTTAATTAATAGTCTTTTTCAAAACCGATATGCAAATTAGTTAATCTTGCGACATGTATCATATATACATAAGCAGTATATAATAAACATAACTATTAGTTATATTAAAATATATTAAAAAAAGTAATTGATTAAAAAACAATACCAAATAGTTAATTAATAAAATAGTCTTTTTCAAAACCGATATGCAAATTAGTTAATCTTGCTACATGTATCATATATACATAAGCAGTATATAAAAAACATAACTATTAGTTATATTAAAATATATAAAAAAATTGATTAGAAAACAATACCAAATAGTTAATTAATAAAATAGTCTTTTTCAAAACCGATATTCAAATTAGTTAATATCATATATATACATAAGCAGTATATAAAAAAGATGGTGCGTTTTATGTGTAAAATTGAATTAACTTGAAATAGGGCGTTTGACATCACCATTAGAGGGAGAACTGGGCCCAACTTTTGTATTCATTCATTCAGATAAAAGTGGCATTGCTCAGTGTATAACTGCACACTCATGATCAAGCAGTCTCCTCACCAGTATAACATCCTCAGTACTTCTTGAGCTGTTGATTATGCCAGTCTAATAAGCCGCAAGTTTGATCTAATTGAAGACCATTCCTTTTTAGTACCATCACCTTGGTATATTAGGAGGCATTACTTCTGATGTGACCCTTGGTACAATCATAGATTTTATATTTAGAAAAACACACACACACACACACACCAAACACTTGTTTATTGCATAATATGTGTGCATTAAAGTATATCTACTATTGTGTAGAATAGATATGCAGATAATTCTATTCTCAGAACGAGGATGAGTTGCGTAACATTGTGGACTATGGAATTGGCTAAACCAAGTTCAAAGCCAGATGTATTCATGTAAGTCCATGAGGAAAGGTATGAATCCTCTACCTACAAATATGAGTAAAATAATAACTTCTGATCGTTTCTGATCAGTGAATTGTGTTTATCTCCTTTGCACCGCGAGAAGATGTGACACAAGGTTTGAAGGTGAGGATTGAAAAACCAGCACCCAAGAGGTAGAGCACTTTAGCCTACAAAAAATGCCTGGGCAGCATCATTGGCATTCCCTGATAGGGGTGCCTCAGGCGATTAGCAATAACACCTTCTCAAAGTGCAAGAAGGTAAAGCCTGGGAGGGTAGACCTCTTAGAACTGCACAGGACCATACCTCAGATTGACAGTGCAGAGCCAGAAGAAACCACAACAGCCCGTCCGCTGTCGGACTGATTGTTAAGGATGAATCATGAATTGTGTTTTGAGATAATTTGAAAAGAAAAAAAAAGTTGGTATGCAAAACGCGAACCGTTTTCAGAAATCTTGATTTGGTTCGTCTTTTTAACAGCATATCAACCCTATTTGTGATTTTTTTTAATATGGAAACACAATCGCAATTGTATGCAATTGACTCAACACAAGTTGCTAGTTTACCCATATAGTGAGGTTGTAAATTCACACCTTTCTCGACAGAATGAGTGCAGAAATTATCAGAATAGATCAGACTGAATTTTATAAGTCAAAACATTATCAATTAGAGCAATCACCCCTCGATACACATGAGAGGAAAAGAAAATAGAGGGAGAGAGAGAAGGAAAGAAGGATAAAAGAACAGAGCAAGGAATGGAAGAGGAGAGAGAGAGAGAGAAGGAAGTAAGGAAGAGGAGAGAGAGAGAGAGAAGGAAGTAAGGAAGAGGAGAGAGAGAGAGAGAAGGAAGTAAGGAAGAGGAGAGAGAGAGAGAGAAAGGAAGTAAGGAAGAGGAGAGAGAGAGAGAGAAAGGAAGTAAGGAAGAGGAGAGAGAGAGAGAGAGAGAGAAGGAAGTAAGGAAGAGGAGAGAGAGAGAGAGAAGGAAGTAAGGAAGAGGAGAGAGAGAGAGAAGGAAGTAAGGAAGAGGAGAGAGAGAGAGAGAAGGAAGTAAGGAAGAGGAGAGACAGAGAAGGAATTAAGGAAGAGGAGAGAGAGAAGGAAGTAAGGAAGAGAGAGAGAAGGAAGTAAGGAAGAGAGAGAGAAGGAAGTAAGGAAGAGAGAGAGAAGGAAGTAAGGAAGAGAGAGAGAAGGAAGTAAGGAAGAGGAGAGAGAGAGAAGGAAGTAAGGAAGAGAAGAGAGAGAAGGAAGTAAGGAAGAGAAGAGAGAGAAGGAAGTAAGGAAGAGAAGAGAGAGAAGGAAGTAAGGAAGAGAAGAGAGAGAAGGAAGTAAGGAAGAGAAGAGAGAGAAGGAAGTAAGGAAGAGAAGAGAGAGAAGGAAGTAAGGAAGAGAAGAGAGAGAAGGAAGTAAGGAAGAGAAGAGAGAGAGAAGGAAGTAAGGAAGAGAAGAGAGAGAGAAGGAAGTAAGGAAGAGAAGAGAGAGAGAAGGAAGTAAGGAAGAGAAGAGAGAGAAGGAAGTAAGGAAGAGAAGAGAGAGAAGGAAGTAAGGAAGAGGAGAGAGAGAAGGAAGTAAAGAAGAGGAGAGAGAGAGAAGGAAGTAAAGAAGAGGAGAGAGAGAGAAGGAAGTAAAGAAGAGGAGAGAGAGAGAAGGAAGTAAAGAAGAGGAGAGAGAGAGAGAAGGAAGTAAAGAAGAGGAGAGAGAGAAGGAAGGAAGGAAGAGGAGAGAGAGAAGGAAGGAAGAGGAGAGAGAGAAGGAAGGAAGAGGAGAGAGAGAAGGAAGGAAGAGGAGAGAGAGAAGGAAGAGGAGAGAGAGAAGGAAGGAAGAGGAGAGAGAGAAGGAAGGAAGAGGAGAGAGAGAAGGAAGGAAGAGGAGAGAGAGAAGGAAGGAAGAGGAGAGAGAGAAGGAAGGAAGGAAGAGGAGAGAGAGAAGGAAGAGGAGAGAGAGAAGGAAGGAAGAGGAGAGAGAAATAACCTGAAGCTACGATGATGTTGAGTCATGACTGAAATGGATGGCCATATTCTGCCCCTGTTGGCATAAAGACAATACTCATTTGTTTTCAAGTGACCAATGCAGGAAATCCTTCATCGTGTCAATATCCAGTTGAGAATGAGATGCAAATCTAGGAACATTCAATGCTGAGGTCAACAAGTAGTAGTAGTATTAGTAGTAGTATGATGATGATGATGATGCTGATGATCATACAGTGATAGATGATGGAAATAACTTGTTTGCCTGATAACAATGTGGGGATTACAAACAGATCAGGAAAATAGAGGGAGTAGCAGTAGCAATGTAAGAAAAAGAGAATAAGAAGATGACAAATGACTTAAAGAAAGCAAAGGGAAAGACAAGTAGCATCAGCTGCAGCCTAAAGACGGTGACATTGTCGCGTCCTCTCTAAAATCAAAATGATATACAGTATATATAGAAATTATTACGAGTGGAAGAATAATATTTCTTTGGCCAGAGCAGAAGCCACACTTTTAAAAGTTCAGAAGTTGGAATTTAGCGTTTGGCCTCCGACTTCACAGCCATGGTTAAAAATGTGGACAAATAGAGACCAATCAACTGCTGAGATGAAAAGGCATTTAAATGAATATTTGATAAACCTCAAAAAAAGAATGTATTGAGATTGGCTTATTATAATTATAAAAAATAATTGTATGCATTACACCGGCATAGCGGTTAGAGTAAGTAAAAAAAAAAAAAAAAATAAAAAATAAATAAATAAATAAAAAAATAAATAAAATAAAAAAATAAATAAAATAAAAAAATAAATAAAATAAAAAAATGGTACTTGATGCACATTTGCTACAACACAGGGAAAGGAGTGGCGCCCTCCCCTACATCTCAGTGTACTGCGCAACGAAAAGAGAGCCTTCAAGTCGTTCTTTAATATAGTCAAATCATTTACTTTCTAACATTATTCATTGATTAAAAGTCCCCCCCCCCCAAAAAAAAAAAAACAACCCTTTTATGTTCCTGTGTTCTCATGGTATTTTACTTCACAAAATATTTATGGAGAATTCATATTTGAGTTGACAATGTCTTAATATCATTTAAAAGAAAGAATACAATTTTGTCAATCTGGTTTAAGCAAATAAAATAATGACAAAGAAATGTGACTACAACAGAATTGAACCCACTTTTATATGGCTACTACTGTATAGTAGTCTTTTTACTATGATATAGTCCAATAGTAAATTTGGAGTGTCATAGTCACTCATATTCCAAGTTCTTTTCTCGTTCCGTTCGCTGTCATTATTTTAAAGTAAACTAATGTAATTTATGAAAATTATGAAAATTAAATTCAGGTATTTCAATTACCAAATTGATTCAAAGCCTTATAGTCTGGACATTCTTTTCAAAATAATTTCTATTATATATTACTGCTAGTAAAGAAAGACATGTATCGTATGAGGTGGAAATGTGGAATTGGATGAAAAATATCTGACTCCCGAATTTCTGAACAACCTGATTCCGACTCAACTCGGCATATATCATGAAATAATTAGGAAAACTATGAGGAGAATAAATTGAAAATTAAGAAAAAGAAAAAAAGTCAAAGTAGTTTTTAGAATATTAACATAATTATTCTTAAATATGTTTTGCATTTGCAATAGAAATCATCATCAAAATGGAATGCAGATTGTAAAAGTAATTATTTATTCATTTGACCACTATCAAGGAAGTTATGTTTTACTTGGTGGTTGTCTGTCAGCCACTCCAAATAACGTTAACTACTGACTGTAACAAACATTTTTTAAAACCTTTCGACAAGGAAGTTCTTATCAAATTTTCACATCATGTGGATCTGAATCAACGATTTTTTTTTTTTTAAAGGACTTTTCAACACGAACATCCTTTTGTGAAACAATGCAAAAACTTACGTTAAACCACTGCACTTGTAACAATGTGAAAATGAGGAGGGAAAATGAGTTGGTCAGAAGTGGAAAGGGGTATTGTTGAGTCTTGGCAGAGATATTTTATATGTACTAACGAGTCACCGCTTATCAAGGCCCAAAGGCCACTCGAGGATAAGGGTTAGTGAGTTGGTCAGGTGGACAGTGAAACAACAACATAAGGATTACTAACAATGGTTGAGACTGGTCTGAATTAGATTATTTAAAAGGATGGGTCAACAAGAATTTGTTAACATTGAACTTGAAAATGACCATTTGGGAGCCAGCACCGTGGTACTATGTTCCACAAACAGTTCTTGAAAATAAACTTTGCTCATTCAAGTTCTGTTTAGTTTTAGGTGCACAGAGGGAGAGGGGGAATTAATTACAGTGGTTGTAGCTAGACGAGTTTTTGTTGTAAATGTTTTAAAGGGGGGGGGGACCATAGATTGGAGCTCAGCTGAGCACCGACCATGAAAATAACGATAGAGTAGAAAAAAAACTAGCAACCTCTCTTCTGTGACAAAGAGGCTGTAGGGAAAAGAGGAGGACATCCGCCACTAGATTTTGAAGTCAGTTTTGTACTCTGTGAAGGCAGGAAAGGATGCTCCGAGCGGCACCTCCCCAGATGTGGCAACAGTACCTCCCCATCTTAGGGCGTATTTAACTCTTATACAGGTAGAGGATTGCGTCAGGAGCGAGATACTTTCTAGAGCGATAGAATGATCCATCTTTCCAGCAACTTTAGCCACAGATTTGATGTAAGTCTTTCATTTGAGGCCTGGAGTGAAGGTCAGTCTTAAAAACTTATCAAAACGGGGGGCTTCTTCAAGGAGAGAGCCATTCATTTCAATTGGGCCAAAGTGAGGATCTGAGCATTGGTGGTGAAAGGAGAGTAGCTTGGTTTTAGATGTATTAAAAATTACCAGTTATTTCTTTCCCCCATCACACTAGTGCGCCAGATTGGAAGAGAGAGAAACAGAGATTTTAATCATTAATGCCCTTTGAAGTGTTGCCATAGATGGTTGTGCCATCTACATAAATGTCAACGAATGAACATAGAATGTGATTTGGAAAATCATTGATAAATATTAAGAAGAGGGTTGGGCCCAGAATAAATCCCTGAGACACGCCGGCATTGAAACTATGTGCTTCAGATTTCTGCTTATCAACGACTACTTTTATAAACCTATCTAAAATATAGCCACTCATCGGAGTGTATTTTTGCTAATAGCCGGACCGGAAATTATGTAATTTCCGGCCCGGCTATTGGAAAAAAAACACTCTGACGAGTGGCTATATTTTATTTTCTGATGATGAGGGCTTCCCATAAAAATAAAAAAAGAAACACACACCAACCCCACCATCATGGTTCGAATATAACACATTGGTAAATATAATAAAAATTATTTGAAAATTATTGATTATCATTCCTGTTTCACGTACCACCGGTGTTACCTAATCAACGCATTGTCATCGCCTTCTAATATATATTAGTGAGCCTTTGCCATCAAAAGGTTATGGGTAGGACACACACAGACAGAAAGAGAGAGAGGTTTTACCGAAAAACTGCAGTTTTCTGATTTCACTTGTACACCAGACACCACATCAAAATCTTTTTCTTTTCAAAACTGAAACTGGTCAGTATAGTGCTACTACTACTACGAAATGGCCATATCGAAGGAACACCGTGGACAAAAGTATTTCAGATTTGGACCATATAAAGAATAAGGACCCCGGAAATTGAAAAGATGAAAAGAGACGAAATTCAGTCTACACCTGTTTTTTGTAAACAAACGAATACTAACACTGTTTTTCCTTTTTTGGGGGGGGGGGGGGTCGTCAAAAAACTCGCTTGTTAATAGAGGGAAATATTTATTTTTTAATGTAGGATGCGTTTTTTTTTTTTTTAATTTTTTTATTTTACAAAACCTTTTTAATAATCAAACAAAACATTGCAGAATTCTTGTTCTAAAATGTTTTCGTGTCACTATTTACTTGCCTACCCAAGAAGGGCAGAATGTATAATAAAATAAAAAATCTAATAGGGTGCGTCTTTTTTATTTTTGCAATACGTTTTAATAAACACAGAAGATTCTATTTTTCGTGTTGTGTATTTTAAGAAAAGGGGGTGGGTATATTAAATATTTATTTTTCTCAAAATACAAAGGAAAAAAACAAACAATTTCGAAACTAAAAATCTCATACTGCCCAACTCTATTGTGGTGTGTGCCTAATTTGGTAGCTTTGGGGAGTATGGAATCACCACATAGTACCATTACTACCCGAGTTATAGTACCTGTCAAGGTTCAATCTATGGGTTAAAATAGAATGTATCATTTACGGAATATGTGCCTACAAAACCAATTAATCTACAAACCATTCAAATACGAAACATACGTTTGCAACATGAATAAATATTTGAAAATATTAAGAACTTTAAGTTTAAAAACTTCTATCAGAAAAACTTTTATCCGAAAAAGGGTTGATATGCCGTAAAGCAAAACCAGTATCGGTCAAAAAGGACAGTTTACTTTGTTCATTGATTTCAACTTAACTACAACTCATTTCTTCTTTTTCTTATGCATTAATTCTGAACCACGGCAGGGTCCGCAAATATTCAACTTAACTACAACATTTATAATTAAAGTCACTTAAAAAAAAAATCAAACAAAAAAAACAGTTGTTACCTTATTTACAATATTAATACTTCAAGTTAGCTGTTGCTGATGCATGATATGTCACTTGGCAAACAGATACATATAGACACAAACATTTTGCCACTACAAATTACGAACATATTTAAATAGAAAATTTATTCTACTTAACCAAAAACATCTTTTGTAAATATTATGAAACAAAATCAAATTCATTTCGTCTACAAATTTTCATAATTAAATTCACTCGAAAAAAAAAAATAAATAAATAAAATAAATAAATAAATAAAAGTTCTGTTTACATAAGTCAGTTGCTGCTAATGCTTGCATTTGTTTGAATATATACCGAATTACCTCCCTTAGCAGACGAACAGCTATTTATACATGTAGATAAAACAGACAAAAATCAATCACTCGGGTCGAGAATTATTCTGATTCTCCTGCCTTGTTCCCTCCAACCATCTGTCAGACATTGCTGTCAGCAAGTCTTCCAGATGGCATTCAGAGTCTTTTACAAATTGGTTGATATCGGTGTAATGAGGTCTTCCAACCGATGTTTTGCCACATAATGGATTCCATAGGAGGATGTCATTTACAAGTTCTGACTTATTTCTCCGAGAGTGTAAATTGTACTAACACGTCACATGAACTGAATAAAACCTATTTCACATAAGATACTGTTGGATGCCCTCCTCCTCCTCCAAGACTTTTCTGAATGCACACACACACACTATATATATATATATATATATATATATATATATATATATATATCCTTCGTAGAGAATCTTGAACTAGAGGGAAGCTAATACTTGGTTTTTTTTTTTTTATGTGAACATGTCATAAGATCTTATAAGAACTGGTGGAGAAGGAGCATATCGCAAAACGAATCACACATGTAGGTTTACATTTCAAATAAGATGCTTTTATCAAGGTTAACTGTATCAGATTTTCTGTGTCAGAGAGTCTATTAGGAATGAATGAATAAGCTTTGGTAATTTATACTACAAAGAAACTATCTATACACATTGCTATAAATATTTAAAGACCTCTTGATATTGGATCGGCTCCACAAAATATGACAAGCTGAGAAAAATCTCCATTTTCATCTGATTCTGTAGTCTTTATTATAATCAATAAATCTATAGACTAATAGTTAAAAAAAAAAATTAAATAAATAAAATAAAAACACACCCAAACAAAACTCTAATGCCACCCCAAAACAAAAATATATATATATATATATACAAAGATAAAAAAGAACAAAATTGTAAGGATAAAGAAAAGAAAATATGACTCCTCACCGGTGGAGGGGGTAGGGTCAATAAAATTAAAAAGTAAAACCAAAAAACTAATAAAAAGCAAAACCAAAAAAAAGCTAAAAAAAAAAAAAAAGGCAAAACCAAAAAAACTAAAAAGAAAAGGCAAAACCCCAAAAAAGGCAAAACCAAAAAAACTAAAAAAAAGCAAAACCAAAAAAAAACATTGTAAAGAAAAGAAAATATGACTCCCTCACAAAAAAAAACAAAGAAACTAAAAGAGACAAGAGAAAAATGAAAGGCAGTTTACACAAAGAAAACTACTTAAAAACCATCTAATAAATTGAAATAGAAGAGATGAAAAGTAACGTGCAATGAAACCATGTCATGATGTGTGAAAAGCAGAACAAGTAACTAAATTTCTTTTTAGGAAACTCATTCACAGAATGATGCTGATAATGGTTCCTCTGATAGATTGGAATCTGGGTGGGGCAGGTGATGGAATTCTTGCAGCATTTCAAAAGATGTTTTTTTCACTACTCATAGAAAAAAAAATGCTGATGCATAATTAGCCAAATTCGATCTTATCAAAATAAGTTTTCTATCTTCTTACATATAAAATAGAGTCAGTTTCCCCCCCCCTCCCCATGTTTGACCAGAATAGGTAGATAAAAAAGATTTTTATAATCTGTTTCTTCTGTGATTTAAGCTAAGTATTAATCAGTGTTTTCAAAACAAAAACAAATTCTTCATTCTGTTTTTCCTATTTTAATATTTAATCCTAATCAATATTTCTCCTTGTTTTGGCCATAAATATTGAAAGGGGGAGCCCCCCCCCCCCTAATTGACACGGGAAAACCATTTCATAGAGTACAGTTTCTAAAAATCACTGTTTCATTATTGTTTTTATATTGGTTCAGTAATTTTTAAATTATTTTTCCTTCTTTTATTGGAGTCTCAATCGCCACCTCAGACTTAGGGTGAGTTTTAGGATTAAACGAATGCTGCAAATGACAATAATGTTTTACATTTCCCCCCTTTTTTACATATATTTTATTTGTTTTATGTTCTTATGAATGTAAATTGATTTTATTATTAAGACTGTGTACAATATGTATTATTGTATCATGAATAAATAAGCATTTTCTTCAGAAAATGTAAAACAAATTGCATATGTAACAAACATAGCAAATTTTGTAAAAATGATCCAAAATTGTTTCTCTGAACATTTTGTTCATAAAGTATTTGATTTTGTAAAATGTTAAATTTGCTTTCTGATTACATTGTCATATTTTCTGTAATCAAGTAGTCAGTATAAACAAATGGACTCAATATTTAAAAAAAAAAAAAAAATGTGTCTAATCTATGGTGAATAAAGTGATTTTTTTGTGAATCTAGTTCTTTTATATTTTTGTACTTTTTACATTTGATTTGATGGAAATTAATCAATTATTGTAAGCTGCTTCCTAATAATATGTATAGTTGCTAATTACTGGACATTACTAAGAAATTTCTTACTAATATTTTTCTCTGTAATTATTATTTAGTAGTAATTTTGGTCTTCACATGTACGCCCCTGAGTCGTGGACCCCAGTCGTATGTTTGCCAGGCCTGTATTATGGATCGCCTTGGGTGGAAGTCAATAGTTAAGAATGCAAACTACATGAACAATAAAACTTAAATTTTCATATAGTTTTTTTTTTAACATTTATACAATGCGAGTTGTTACATGCAGCAGAACTTTATACATCCGAAGTAAGGGAGTCAAAACCTTTTTGGGGAGTCAGATTTTTAAAAGAGATTGGATTCTTTTCAGAAGACTCCCCATTCACAAGGTTTTTCGATAGAGATTTTTAAAAATAATTTACATTATCAGGAGTCAGATTATCTTCAGCCAACTCCCATCTCTGATAAAAATGCTGAAACTACCAGACTTTAGCCTTAAAATTTGTTAAAAAAAGAAAGAAAATTATTTAGATTTATCAATTAAAGATCTTAAAACATTTA
This sequence comes from Sepiola atlantica, assembly GCA_963556195.1. Taxonomy (NCBI): domain Eukaryota; kingdom Metazoa; phylum Mollusca; class Cephalopoda; order Sepiida; family Sepiolidae; genus Sepiola; species Sepiola atlantica. Next base: position 17,213,069 of record OY744537.1, read on the forward strand.
ATAAAAACAACTATTCTTCAACCTTTAAGGACCTTTAAAAATAACCAGATACTAATCTAACATATAAAGTTATCTTGTCAGATTTTCAAAGTCAGACCCAAATAGCATTTAAGCTGATGAATAAAACTTTTCTGACTAGCCAATTTTCATTTGTTATTGTTATACTGTGTTATTGGCAATTTAATAACGTACTTAGCTACAATTTATCTGAAAAATTACTTAGTCCAGCCCAGATGATTGCTAATATGAAACATTTTTTAATAATCACCTAAAAGATAAAAATCAGTAAGGATAACTTTAAAATTGAAGAATATAATAGGAGTTATCTACCTTAAGTTTAAAAACATGCAAACAAATTAAAAACTGAAATAAATTCACTGCATCCCGGATAGATAGCTATATATATATATATATATATATATATATATATATATATATATATATATATATGAAGTAAATCCAACAAAAGATATAAGAGGCAACTAATATCTTTTAATTAGTAAAATATCCGGATAAAGACTGAAGCTCAATATACTGGATAGAGCATTAATAGCATAATATAAAATGAAATAATAAAATAAGGTGCAAATCAAATTTTATTATAATTCAAAATTCAGGCAAAGTAACTCAAAGTCCTTAACTCATGAGTTTTCAAAGATAATCTTTGCCTGAATTTTGAATTATAATAAAATTTGATTCGCACCTTATTTCATTATTTCATTTTATATTATGCTATATATATATATATATATATATATATATATATATATATATATATATTAGAGGGATATACTCTACACACACATTTATATATAAAAAATTAAAGGTTCATGAAAATTTGATTATGTATTTATGCTGCTTTAATTTAAATTTACATGTTATATCTTAATATGAAACATTTAAAAAAATCACCTAAAAATAAAAATCAGCAAGGGGATGTCTTTTTTTTTTAATGAAGAATATAATAGTTGTTTAAAGTTTAAAAATGTGAAAACAAATAAAAATTTTAAAACAGTGTTTTAGAAGTGGTTTCAAACGATTTAGAAATGTATTTGTCTGTGAAAAAAAAAAAAGAAAAATGAAAAAAAAATGGGTAGAGTCACTCAAAGGTTAACTGATTTTGTGCAAAAAAGCAAGTATCTCACTTCAACAAAAAACAATCAGTGCATCGCTGAATGTGTTGATAACATGACAGGAAAAATCCTGTCAAAGATCAAGGCTGATTACTGACAGGGTCACTTAAGTTGCCAACCAGAGAACTCACTTTACACGATTTAAGTAGCAGCAGTAAAAAGGAAGGCTGCTAGTAAAAGGGTTTCTAATAAAATTTATCAAATATGTCTGCAACGGTGGCAATGAGTAAGTTTTGTTCCAAGTAGACATAAAAAACAAACTAACCGATAACAAAGATTAGAAACTACACACTTTAATAGTTTTTACTGGATAGGTTTTCTTCTTCAGAATATTCAACTCAATAGGACTAGATTATGCATAAAGGTTGGCCTTTTGGCTAGGAACAAAGTGTAGTATCTTTTCTGATGCTACACCTAGTCTATTCTGTCCTCGGTCAGTGAAGGAGAAATCCTTCTAGACTAAGGCAATTTTAATTTTTGCTCCAATCCAGGGTGCCCCTTCATTAAAAACTGACCTGGTGTCTAACTTTGCCCTCGTGGGGAGACAAGTAAATAGGTACAGAACTAGATTATGCTTAAGATACAAAGGATTTAGTGCACCAAAAAAAAAAAAAAAAAAAGGAAAAAAAAAGTACAATCTTTGCATTAATGCACGAGGACAAATGCAGACAATGTTATCCAGATTGATACAAAAGTTAAATGGAGAGCATATTAGAAGTGACCCCCCCCAAAAAAAAACAAATAAACAAACAAAAAGCATCTTATAATATAAGGTGACCAAAAAAGAAATGCCACCCATGAAATCATTAATAAAATTCGCTATCCTTTCTGCAATCCAACCATATTTGGTACAAATGAACTTCAGTCTTTATTTTATCGCCATTCAATGATATGCAGGGACACTTTGGTGATTGTCTCATCAGTAGGGGGGGGGGTGATCCTGAATTCGCTTGACACTCAAGGGACATTAACCCACAGATTTTATCTGTGGGTCTATCTCAAAGATAATGTCTATCGCAACAATTCCTAGACTATTACTGAAGAGAGCCATCACAACCCAAATCAGTCGGCTTTCTCATCAACTAGCACTTCTACTATTTGCAACATAAAATCTTCAAAGATTCAGCCAAAAAGGCTTCTCGTGAGTTTATCAAGTCTCCGATGTTGCAATTTTATGTAACCAGAATGCATAAACTTGTTCCTGTGTTGCAAAGATGTGGTGAGTGTAATGGTTTTCATTTTGATTGATAAAGTCGAGGCTTTTAAGCTGATTTATAAGCATTTAAAGTTAGAGGTCCCAAACTGGTATTATTATCAAACCATTATCATAAGTTGAAGAGAATCAGATAAAATAACAAAATTCTCACCAATTAACTAACTAAAGAGCTCGATTTACTACGATGACTAAAAGGACTTTCACAAATGGTTAAAATTGGTGTAGAACGCATGGATTGTATGTGATAAAATACATTAAACTCATTTATATGGAAGGATAATCTCCATCGATTAATACATCAACAAAGATTTTTTAGTAACTCTTACTTCACATGAGAATTTTTTTTATAGAAAACCTTTTCATCAAAAAAAAAAAAAAATTCTGGAGAAAAAGGGTGTTGAAGTGATGAGTGAAATATGAGAACGTAATAATAGAGATGTAATATTTCAGTCAAAGATTTAATGACATTCATTTAAAAAAAAAAAAATTGCCTATAAGATTTTGACACTCAATGGAAAAAACCTGCAATTAAAGCCGAAAAATATTGCAACTAAATTTGTTAATCTCTTTTCTTTCTTTTGATTTTTTTTTAAGTGTAAATAAAACAATTTTATGACACTTTTACCAGGTTACTCATTTTGTGAGAACAACAGAGGTTATATATGTATAATTACATCAGCATTTGTTATTTGCATATTTGGACATTTAGTTATTTAAACATTTCTAAAGTTTTTTTGTTTTTTTTTAAAAAGATTTTCTAAAAATGACATTAGAATTCAGAAAGAAAAAAGCGTGATTCCAAGCCTTTTCCTTGATCTTTTTAGAGTTATGAGAAAAAGGTTGTACTGTTTGGTGATAACACTTTCTGCATAGTTCAACTGTTAGATTGGCTGAACAGTTGTCCAGAAGAGAAATGTTGCAGGCTTCAAAAGTAGGCCTCCAGCTGTATAATTGTTGTAATTTTGACGAGATTAAAACCACTGCCATATTAGTCACTAAAGAAATATGTGGTCTACATATACTGTTGTGTCTATGAAGCACTTTCATTCTTTTAAGGTTTTATGATTTCCTCGTGAAATTAACTAAAAATATTGAAGCACCATTTTCATGTTTTATTTTTAAGTTGACCATGAACAAGGAACGATTGTAAAATAAAGATACTCCAGTTTAGTAAACTTAGCATGTCGATTACTCGAAATGAGTTACATACTTAGATGTCTTTACCCAGCTTCATATTCTGACCAAATTTCTTTTCATAAATAAGAAAATAATTAAAACTCAACTACCTATAAGAATAACCATCTCCAGATGGTTATTATCATGATGAAACTTAAACTCATTTTTCCTGCTCTTTTTTAAAGTCTCCATACACAACTCTTCACATTTATATTCCAAGAAATAAGGATACATTTTTAATGCTATATCCTCCCCTATACACACAAACAAGAACTGTTCACAGACAAACAATTTATCCCCCCCCCTTCCCCTCCCCCCAAAATAAAAAAAGTAAAATAAAATAAATAAAAGCAAATCATTTTCTCTGGAAACCTAGTCCCAGTAAATAATGAATCCTGAATCTTTTAGTCACAAATTTTGAATGATAGTTCACATTTTATTCACGAGAGACAGTGTGTGATCAGGATATGAGGTTAGGTAAAGAAATCGTTAAGAGATAATTGGACATTATGAAATAAATGTTTGGAATGTGAAATAAATGCTCCAGATCCTAATGTGATGACATTCACTTCACTCTCCATCAGAAAAAAAAAAGGTATATAGAACGCTATAATTTGGGGATGGACCTTTTGAACTGTAAAGTAAGCAAAAATAGATTTGAAAAAAAAAAATTTTTTCATGCAATTTTAACTTCATGCAAATTATTACATGATTATTATGATTCTTCTTTGCTAATGGCAAACGAATTCCCTATTTAAGATAATTTAAAAAAGAAAAATATAACTAAATATTTTTTTCTTTCAAACTTCATGGATAATACTGACTCAGTAGTTAGGATGGTAATGCATCAATTAAATGTTTGTCATTTTTAATCTTACCCCACACGCTTTCTGTCCGCCTACTCTTTGTTTTTATCTATATAATGAGATAGACAGAAAGCATTATAAAAAATATTTGGTAGATAGAACAACGAGTTTCTGAACGAGAGACAACTACAAGCATTTAACAGCAGCCACAAATATGTTTCGCTTGAGAAGATGGATTGGGAGAAGAAAAGTCATTCATATTATGCCTTGACTTTCCTAGAAAAGTGAAGCTTAACTTCCATCCATCCTATGTACATGAAAGTGTGGGTGCAAGAAAAGATAAACCAGAGTAGGGAGTCAGTAATTATTGCAGGAGACTAGATAGGGAGTTTGAATTATTTCAGACGACTCCCCATCTCAGAGGTGGGAGTTTGAGTCAGAGCCTGTCTGGTAAAACCAGACGCTGCGGAGTCGGGGCCTGTCTGGTAAAACCAGACGCCGCGGAGTCGGGGCCTGTCTGGTAAAACCAGACGCCGCGGAGTCAGTGCCCGTCTGGTAAAACCAGACGTCGCGGAGTCAGTGCCCGTCTGGTAAAACCAGACGTCGCGGAGTCCGTGCCCGTCTGGTAAAACCAGACGCCGCGGAGTCAGAGCCCGTCTGGTAAAACCAGACGTCGCGGAGTCAGTGCCCGTCTGGTAAAACCAGACGCCGCGGAGTCCGTCTGGTAAAACCAGACGCCGCAGAGTCAGTGCCCGTCTGGTAAAACCAGACGCCGCGGAGTCAGATGTCAGATTTCAGCTTACACTCAACTATCAAATATTGATCTTGTAAAGTTTTATGACAACCCTGCAATTGCACTTTCAACCATCAATTAACAGATTGGTATTTTATTGTGTGGATTCACAAAAAGTAGAAAAGAAATTTCTATTTACTCTAAAGCAAAGATTCCTCAAATGAGGATGCAACACTCAGTGAGAAGGTACAGTTTAGTTTGGTTGTTTGACAACAAATCAACCTTTTTTTTTTTTAGTTAGTTAATGCTTAAACACAATACACCTACTCAGAAATGATTAATTGTATACAATTGAACACAAGTGGCTATTTTATCCAGAGCAGGGGGGAGGGGATTCCAAACAGTATTATTTCGTAAATGATCACAATAGATCCAAAAGGATTTGAACTCAGTATAGTCAGTTCCATAGACTGTGATAGTATCCATTATGCAAATTACACACTTTACAATACGAGAAAGGATCATAAAAATGTGGGGAGGCTGCAAGTACAATAAAGAACTTCTTTATCATTACCTCCACCAAGGCGGATGTTATGTTTTTGGTCGAGTTCGTTGGTCACTATTTTTGTTTTTGTACAGCCTCGTGTCCACATCACTTGATCAATCGTCACCAAACATGGTCAAAATATTGGTCATCGTTTTAGAACTGATTTAATTTTTGGATATTAAAGTTCAATGTCGTGGTCATAGAGAAGGTGAAAGTCACGCGTTTGGCATTAACTTCAGTTCTGTTCATCGTAGAGATCCACTACTTGGCTCATATTCTAGCCAATGAAGTCCCGCATATTATAACCTTGAAGGTCGAAATTTTTACGGAATTTCAACTTCTGTCATTTTCCAATTTCATGTATGGATCTGACACTATTTGATACAGTGACCACAATACAAATTTCAGCCTGATCAAATAAATAGTTTTTGAGTCATTAGCATTTCTGTGGCATAACTTTGGGAATACTTCATACAATATGGAGAAGTAAGGCCCAGATAAGACTTTGGCCAATCCTTACGTTGTCAGGCAAAGGTATACAGTCTCATGACTAACTTATGTTCTTGTTTAATTTTATATTTAAACTCATTCTAGATAAGTAATTTCTCATTACTGCAAAAAAGTACAAAACTTTGCAATTGCACATTGGAGGGTAATTCAAAAGCACCATAAAGAATTCACCATTGATCAAGTTAAATGCTAAATTGGTGTCAATGTACAGACAAGCACAATTTTAAGAGTAATAAATTGTCAACTAAATTGAAATAACTTTTTGCACAGCAGAGAAAGGAAAGAAATCCTAACAAAACATTTGGATTAGCACTAACAAAGTAGCTGCTATTTTACTTTTGAAGAATTATGAGTCAGAAAAAAAAAAATAAATAATTCTTGTAATATTTGAAAATAAGAAAAAAAATTAAAATATTTCGATTGTGTTATATGAACGTACTTTAAAAAATATTTTTGTGTGTTGCAAAAAAAATAAAAAATAAAAAAAATAATAACAAAGCATTTTAAGTAAATATATTCAAAATTGGAGATATATAAAAAAAAAACAACTTTCTTTCAGTCTAAAAAAAACAAACAATGGATAATCCCTGTAAGGGTGTCTGTGCAGGGAACTTACAGTGAAGCAAGGGTTGTGCAATTATAAACTGAACCGACATTACTCAATTCCAGTGGCAAGGCGAAGTCCAGTACAACTGAAAACAATGCAAGGATAAGCAGAAAAAGTTTTTCCTCCTAGACTAGTTACACAACCAAGGCTTAAGAGTGTAGTCTAACCCAGTATTTAATCTATAGCCAGAGGGAGAATATATGAATTCATATCTTTCTCAAGGCTATTAGTAAAAGTGATGCTGTCGCCCCCAACAGAACTCTTTTTGTCTCATTTTACTTCAATCGAAGTTCTTAGAAATCAAGGGGCCTCTTCCTGGGGCTAACACTTGATCTCTATATGAGATACATAGATATTCGAATATTCCATTAAAGTTCTTGTTTACCTGTCAAACGTTGAGTTAGTAAAGAAGTTAAGAACATTAATTTTCCTCTCCCCAATTGACCAGTTAACTATGTTACAGTATATCTTTCTTGTGGTCTCTTGGTCTTACCGGATTCCAGGATAAGAATTCATCTAGTCTGGTGGAGTATCCAGCTAAGTGCTGTTACTTGAGGTAACATTACTTGGAGAAGGGGCAACATTCCTCATATTAGTCAGTGTATAGCCCTGTCGAGGGGATCTTATTTGGGCTTTGAATACTATGTTATTTTTAATATTTAGTCAGGGTTTACTTGTAGAGTGAAGTATCCTCATGTCAGGTTGTCTTGAGAGACCCTTTTACAGAGAGACCGAGAACACTCTAGGATTGTGTCTAGTAGGTAATTCAAACTCTCCGTAATATATATAGTCTCGGAAGTTTCTCAACCATTAAAACTATATAAAGAAAAAATATATATATATATATATATATATATATATAAAAAACAAAACAAAAAAACCAAAAACTTATAGTCTCAAGTCTTCCAGTGGAAAATCACTCATGTAAGTCAATTTATTTTTTACAGTTATTATATTAGTTAGTTTCTAACACTATTTTAAGGGATCATCAGTTGTTTACCATGAAAAACTGTTTCGGGAATTTAATAATATATATATATATATATATATATATATATATATGCACATACAAATATGAAAAAGAAGTATGCCTTTGTCACTGCTGGTTTAGTATTATTAGACTGGGTTTGTATTCAGGAGAGCTGGAGAAACGTACAGGATTATCGATTATTAAGGGCATCCATAGCTAAACAAGTCTTATTTTCATAAATGCATGCATGTAGAGATATGTACACACTAGATGGATGATAACACTGTGTCATATAAAATTAGTTTGAATTTCTGAAAGGAAAATTACCTTAAAAAAATATAAATAAATAAAACGTTTTTCTTGATTAAAAAAAAAGAGTAAAGAAAAGTAAAACCTTGAAGTAAATACAGGCAAACTGATTTTTTCCAAAATAGTTCCCTAGTACAGTTAAAATAAATATATTTAAAAAAAGAAGTCCTCCAGTATCAACTAAACTCTTGAAAATGCATTTTACTGGTTGTTTATTTTAGATGAAGTTGTTCCATGAGTTCTTTTTAATAGTTGCAAAGAAAAAAGGCCATTTGCAATTTTACATAGAGTGTGGGAAATTGGTGGAAAGACCTGACGAAACTTTCAATGATGTCAAAATGGCTATCGTATCAAATGGCATCACACAATATAACATTGCTCATAAGTCCATTGGAATTTTGATCCTTATCACTGCAGTGCTCATCAAAAACTGATTAAATGGTAGTGAGACCGGTCACTCGCAGTAGTTTGTGTTGCTACATAAAACAGTTCAAATTTAGAGGTTCGTGCTGCAGTCGGTCCCCGTTTGATCTCTGATCTTGATTCTTTTCCAATAGGATCTGATAACATATCAAAAATTGATCAAAATCTGATTATCCGGCAGTACATATCAGGAAAGTATGCCCATCCAAAATGGCCAATAGCCAAATCATTAAAACTATTCATTACTTGTTCATTAAGCATCTGAAACGAGATTATACGATTTTGAAAAATATCAACTTTTATCTGCATTTAATTCCAGGTTAAAAATAAAGTAGATGTAAGAAAAAGGAGGAACATACCGATCACAGATTTTTCAATGGACACACAGGGTATAAAATCCCATTTTTCTTGGAAACTAAAACCAAATTGTTTATAGGACAGTATTGTAGCACTCATCTGATCGACATTGAAATCTGTAAAAGATAAATAAATATAGTTAAACAAAAATAAGTTAAAATAAAACAAAAAACTTCTCATAATATCCAAATTTAGATATGAGAACAGAATTATAGGTACCTTTTTTCACGTTTCACACTTATGTGTATAGAGGTGCACTAAATATACAAACAAGTGAATAACTGCAAAAATTTATTGAAAGAGTGGGAAGAAATCTTTGAAAGAAACCCCCTGCGTCAACTCAATAACATGTGTAGGTACCCCAAACTGAAGAAGACCTGGTTTGAGTGCATACAAAGTGACTTGACTGCTTGCAACATGACTGGGATCATCCCTTTAGATCGGATTGTATGGAGAGCAGGTGTGTTGCCCACCCCGGAGTCTGGGACACTTGCAGGACCTTAAATACCAAAACCGAATGATGTAAATGATGCAAGTCAAAATTGTAGGCTAAGGCTCACAAGTTCGTATTTTTCTTAGATTCATATTTACAATGGCATTACACCAGACTGATACAAACTCATTTTTCACAAGTTTCAAAAATTTTTTTTTCAGTCACAAATGTTGGTTTTTAAAAAGTAAATTAGGACAGTAATAAAACTGTAGAACTATCTTTAAAGGGTCAACCTAGGTTGACTAAAGAAACTTCAATCTTTATAAAGTGTTGAAATCTATCGTGACTGAAATTAGATATCATTAAATAAATGAAAAGTATTACCCATTTGAAACCTTGAAATAAAACTGTTTCTCATGTTATTTTTTTTTTTAACAATACATGAAGTGAAATATCAAGTCTTTTAACAATATCCAATGTTTATTTTCACCCTAAGAAAAACACTAAATATTTTAGAAAATACATTTTGTTTGGTTTTTACTAAATAAGTTATAATAAACAAATGAAGGAAAATAAATATTTAGAAAATCAAGCAATTCTGTAGATTCTTTTGCATAAAAAGATTAAATAAGCCCTTAATGTGAAGATAAAAAAAATTAAATAATCGAATTAATAAAAATTAAAATATTGTGAATAATGACTTTCTTTTTCATGCAAGGATCTGAAGAGCTGAGGGCACAGCCGTCGTAATAACCAGGCCAGTGCACTGAACAATGACGTCATGCTTTAAAGTAACAAACGAGATCTGTCGAACAGTCAGACTATTGATATTTTTTTACCCCTCCCTTCACTTAAAAATTAATAAAAATTCAGGAAATCAACCAATTTTAATGAAATTTTCAGTATTTATTATTAAAGATCACGGAATATAATTAACCCATTGCTTTATTAGAAATCTTAGTGCCAAATGCATTATTTCGTTCAATTTGCGTAGACTAGACAGCAACCATTAAATTACTACTTAATAAAATGGCGTTGTCATAAATCTTTTAATTTTTAAAACATGAAAATTTTTCTTTAAAAAATAATTGGTCTGATTTAATATTCATTCTTTAAATAAGTTCATTCTTTTTGGATTATTTTTAATGTTTGAGTTGATTGTTATGACAACATGGTCTACATCAGTTATGCCGCATGGAAATATCTCTTGGTTTATAAACACAAGACGACAAATCCCTATTCTTAGGCAGTTTCATTCTTTATATGAACATTTCACTATCATTAGTTTTTCAAAAATCAAAATTACGAATTCAATAAAGTTACAGAAAATCAATAATTCAAAATAATTAATTAATAGAACATTTAATAAAATAAATTAAAACATGTTTTTTTTTGTTTTTTATGCAAAACGAACAGTTTATTTACATTTTTTTTTGAGGTGTGTGGAGGGGGGGGGGGAGAATTTTCTTTTCCAAACGGACATTTTTTTAAGAAATTAAAATTTGTGAAAACGAACAGTTTCTTTGAATATGTGATTTTTAAAAAAAAAATGAAAAGTTTATTTACAATATATTATTTGAATATCTCGCTTATTTTGTTGGATTTTTACACACATTTTGGATGAAATTTATTAATCAGTCTTAAATTGTATTTTTTATCACAAAATAAAATTCTAATTTATTTTTGAAAGACTTGATAATCGAACTTTAATGCAATGCCTTAATCGTTAGCGGCCATGTTGCCATTTTCTTATTTTCTTTCGTGCTTGACATTTATAAAAAGGAAATGTGTTTGAAAAAAGGAACAAGTTAATTTCCAAGTGAATGAATACTCCTTAGGAGGGTAGCCGTGCTCTTGGCAGGGGAATAAAGTCACAATAGCAGGAACAAGTTAATGATTTCCAAGTGAATGAATAACCCTTAGGGAGCAGTCTACTCGCTCTGATGACTTGCTGAAAAAAAGATGGACTCATGCACCTCAGCGCTTTTGGCACTTCCAGTCCTCATTGATAGTGGTTCTTACTAACCACTATCAATGACGTCACCAGGAAAACTCGACTCAGTGAACTGGCCTGGGTTATTACGACGGACGTGACTGGGGTGTGTGTGTGTGTGGGGGGGGGTCAATTTTAAAACTCCAACTCTCAATCTCTGGGAACATCCAAATTGAAGAAAATGTGTAATATTCACTTGTTTGATGCTGCTATAAAGGTGTTCGCCATTTTGTTTTCATAGAATGGAAGTAAGCTTGTTGAATCTTTGTATGAACATATCTGTACATTTGCTCGAAATATTATCTGAATTTTGATTTCCAAAACATAAACTATATAAATTTTAATCTTTAAGTAACCATATTATATAGTTGAACAGAAATTAAATTTAGTCACTAGACATTCTAAGTCAATGTGTGTATTATTCATGAGTGATGTGTTTTTTTCCAGAATTGCATAGATGAGCTCGGATGTGTGTTATGTGAATAATCATATCTTGAAATAGAAATGAAGCAGAGGAAATGAAAACTTATTTTCCTTCAAATGCATTATCCTCCACTCTATAATAAAGACCCATATGTATTTTTTGTATATAAATAAATATAAACCCGGCCTGTCACATAAAAGTTATCGAGTAAAATAGAATTAAAAGAAAAAAATCATCCACTCTAAATAAAAAGTCAACGGTGGGTGTTTTTTCTTCTTTAGGTCGTCAGAAATGACAATTTATACATGAAAAATTAAATTACCAACATAATTCTATGATTTTATATGAATATTAGTGCGAACATTGGTGAAGCATAATTTTTTTTCCATGTCATTTTTTTTATGTAGAGTGTACACTACTTTTAAATAAACCAAAGTGTGCAGGCTTAATTTTATTACACAAAATGGAACTTCCATGAACAGAGTTTTTTTCCATAGAACATCTCATCTGTGGAAATAAAATACTGCAAGACTGCTTCCTAGCCGATTACAACATGGTAGCCTTCAAGTCTAATGTAAACAAATACTTGTTGAGCAATCCTCTTGGATAATCAAGTCCTCTTAAGAAAGCTTCTGCCAATACCAGGCATTGTTTCCAATCCTCGTCCAACTATCTATTAAACCCTTATCCTCGAGTGGTCCTCGGGACTTGATAAGCGGTGACCCATCAGTAAAGAAAAAAAAAAACTACCTTCAGCTGAAAAAATATAAGGACTCCATAGAATTATAACATCAGTTAAAAACAATTTTTATTCAGAAAATTTTTTTTACAAAGTAGTAATACATTAGATTTAGTAAACACATATATCAACTTGCATTAGTGATAATATCTATCATTATCTAAGACCTTCAAGCAGTTTTATGTGCTAACTTGGTGATACAATAACTGAACATAAAAGGTCACTACAGCTAACATGTTGACCGGATTCTTGACCCCCCCCCCTACCCCAACTCCCATTTTTCAATTCATACCAGTAACTTTCATACTCAATAAAACAAAAAACCATGAAAGTAGATAATTTGGATAGCCATTTGTATTTTTTGTTTTAATTATTACTTGATCATTTTATTTTTCTTAGAAATCTTCTGCCTATTCAACCCATTGTTTTCAATCCTCTTGTGGTGGCAATCATCGTTCAACTCAATAAAACCCCCATGAAAGGGTGCATTTATTATTATTTTTTAAAAATTATTACTTGATCATTTTATTTTTATAATAAAATGTATCTCGTGCAATTGCCCTGCTTATGATACACCAGTGATTAGATTGGTTATTTTTTTGTCAATAATTAATTTAATGCTGACACAAGTGATAGGATAGATTCAGATAGTTGGGATAATTATTATTTCTTTCTTTTCGGTTTTGTTGATTTGTTTTTTGTTTTTTTGTAGAGAAATAATTTGAAATTAATTTTCTTAAAGAGTCCAATCTATTACTAATGGAGATTTGGTATCTGTCTGTCTGAAGCACAATCCTATACTATTACTTCTATTAATTGTTCTAAACTATATTATTAGTTTTGATTGCTCTTTTTATATCTACTTATCAGCTCCTATATATACCCATTCCAAAACTTCCCCAAACATTACGAGTCTTTCAAATTTACATAATTTGTTTTAAAGCTTCTAATAAATTAATATTCACAAATATAAACTCATGATTGTTTTGTTTTTTTTCAGATTTCCAGATGTATTTAAAATATTTTCCTCGATTTTTTGTTTTACATTTTATGCCGTAAAGGGTATATGCCCCAATGTAAAAGGATACTCTATTTCTGGGCCATTCTAGATTTGTAGAGCAGTTTACCAAAATATTTTTTTTTGCCATCAGAGATAAATTCTGTGATGTGGGGGTGGGGGTCATGGTTAAAGGTTAGTAAAAAATAAAATAATTACTTACCCTACCACTAACCCAAGGTCTGAGTGGGAAGCCACCCTAAAAAAAATAAAACTTTCCATAACCCTACGACTAAACCTCAGTTAGAGTAGTGCCCCCCCATACAAAAGAAAACTGGTAAAAATCGCCTAAAAAGTAACCCCCCTTTAAAAAAAAAAGAAAAGTAGAATTTATCTTTAAAAAAAAAAAAAAAAAAAAATCGCCTTTTCTGAATTCCAACAAAAAGCGGAATTCCAGCGACATTCGCTAATAGTTAGCCAAATCGTGTGCAATTTGATTAGAATCGAATTTTTTGTAATTTTATCGAGAAAAAAAATGAATCCATCATCAGCATAATTTTTTTATATTTGACATTTACAAAAACTCACTTTAGTTTTTCTGATATGAACCGCACTTTAAACGTCAATTTATGGAAAAAAAACATATCTTTGCTAAATGTCCAAGGCAGATAACCCCCTAATTCTTTTCTTGTTGAACAAATCTGTTGAATTAATCTTTGTTCATCAAACACCTGTCACCAGAATCGGCACCCTTAGTTGGAAACCCTTCAAACCTCCACTGATTCGCAAATGAAATTAATACCATCTGATGGCCAACAGTTTACCATAAATCATCTAAAGGCTGTCATCGTTCATGTCGATACATCTTTGCCCATGAAGAGATATTTCACTTATCAGATGAATGGATAAATAAAAGCCTAGTCACAGTTTTATCGTTCTGTTTTTGACCATTATTTAGATATTCATCTTTATTGCCAAAAGAGTTTGGGGAAATGTTTGCATGTCTTAGCTTTCCGTTTGTGCTCCTATCCAATAACACATTGAACAGGAAAAAACACCCTGCACACACACACACCTCCAGCATCTTAAACAACTTTCATTTTGATGTCTTATGACATTGATTAGTAGACATGTTAAAAAAAAGAAAAGATTCCTGTGAGTCATGCATGTTTTCTAAAGTCTGCCTGAAAAGAATTTGCAAACCCCATTTATTATGTCAAAATTTATCTTAAGATATTTCTGGCATATATGAAGTGTGCAATCAAAAGTTTTTTTTTTTCATGTATGAAAGGCACAATACAAAGTTTAACAAAGCTGAATAAATCATATTTATTATTTTTGTCTTGAAGACAAAAAAAAAAAAAAATTATGAATAAAGAAACTAAAATTAAATGAAAGAGACAGCCATCTTTAATTTTGAAGAGCTGCTTAGTATCCATACCAACATTACTATCGAAATAAAGTTTCTTAAAGCCATATCTACATCGTGGGGCTGAAAACTTAAGGGATGTGATTTAAAAAAAAAAAAATTTTTTTTAATTAAAAACAAAAATACAAAACAAAACAGACTTCATAAAACAAAAATAATCTACTCATTCGATCATTGATTAGTTGTTTTTTAACGGCATATCAGTCCTGTAAGGTTATTTAATGCCATGAAAGGTTATTTATCGTAGATTCTTATGTGTAGGTTATTTGCAGTAGAATAGGGTTGTATGCTTTTTTTTTTTTTTTTTTTTATTAAACGTATAGTGGTAGGAATATTTGGGAGATGAGTAAATAGAGATTTTTGTGTTTTTCAAATTTTCTTGTAAAGTCCTGTAGGGAAAATATGATGGCTACATTATACGCACTCAGTTAATGGCGTCTTATTAAACTGAAACAGCTCAAAACATTACAAGTTACATCAAAGTTTTGGGATCAGTTCAATATATTTAAAATGGTTGAATACAATCCTGAGAAAGTGTGAATGCGTGTTTGCAACTGTGTTTGCAAATGCTTCATTCAAGTTCGATCAGGGGTGTTACGTCACTTATACTAATACAATTAGCAAACATGGATCTATTTCTTCTCCACTTGCTATGGGTTAAATAGTAGGGTAGAATAGATATGCGAGTCTTTAGTGGCGGCAACTACCCTAGAAGGAAAAATCCCAAATAACAGAGATTGGGATCTCTTAAGGCAGTAAGTACAATGGTATCTTTATACTTCAGCTCTTGCGGTGAAGCTGGTGTCAAAATTTGGGATTTCATCAGTGCAGGCTGAGAGATAGAAACCCCAGGATATCTATATTTCTAGCACAGGTCCTCACTTTAGGGAGTCAGAAACACATTCAGCATGGTCTCTAGAGACCGAGATACTAATAATAAGAATATCATTTTGAAATTAAACAATCAGCAGTCTAAGTGAAGATAACCAGAAAGCATAGAAATGTATATTTCATTCGGCTTTTCATATATTTTATATCAGTTATTTCTTAAGTATTTGAATTATAGAAATTAACACAATATAGGAACCAATAATTTAGGGAAGATTAGAAATAATCATAATAACAATTACAATATAAGCATAAAACATGCCATATAAGTAACTTTTATTAGAGACATTGGCTTTTTTATAAAGCCAATGTCTCTATCAAGTTGAGAAAGGCATTGGTTTATAGATATTTTAGAGTGACTTTTACCTTGATATGAGATATCTAAAAAGGCATGAAACACAGAATGAGAAGATAGACCGTGGATTACCTCAATTCAAAATTTTCTGGAGGATTAATGAATATAACAAAATGCACTGGAAGAAGATCGGGGAGTACAAACATTGTGGACAAAATTCTGAAACTTCTAACAAGTATATAAATATATTACATACTTGATGCTAAAGCGATTTCTGTAGTAAACGATTCATTGAAAATAAATTACCCCTAGAAAATGAAGGGGGGGGGGTCATTAATATAATTTGAAGCATAAGTAAACATAGGAATGGCAAGATCTCAACCCCGATTGCTTATTCCATAGTCTGTATTGGCAACTATAACTGTACTAACATCTCCATTTGCTATTTTCTTCATAACTAAATTGCTCTATTGTATATGAAAATTGCAGTGATATTCAATTAAACTATATTTTAAATAATTGGTTTCTTTAGATTTTGTTTATTAAAAACAAACAACCATTGCATTCACAGAGCATTGCAAATATAAAATCAAAACATGCTATAAATAATATAGTATATATAAATTATTGAATAATGCTTGAGAAATAACCGGAAAATACAAATACAATCGTTCATTCAGATTATAACAAAAAAAAATAAATAAATAATAATACTTATTGCATGTAATAATTGTAACAATATTTTTGAAGATTTACAAGAAAAATAAGTGAGTGTTTATTTCGTCAATTAGACTTAATTACTTATTGTATATAATTGTAACAATATTTTTAAAGATTTACAAGAAAAATGAGTGTTTATTTCGTCAATTAGACTTAATTACTTATTGTATATAATAATATTAACAATATTTTTAAAGATTTACAAGAAAAATAAGTAAAACGAGTGTTTATTTCGTCAATTAGATCCAAAGCTATGGAGTTGGAAGCAAATTCATTGCTTTAAAGGTCAGACTTTGACCTTTTAAAATGTAAAGAGTTGAAATTGGATTCAGAGTTGAGTTCTGAGCTACCGACTCCATAGCCTTGCTTTTCATCTTTTTAATTGAATTCTTTAAAATTTGTTCACTAAAACTATATATATATATATATATATATATATATATATATTACATACTGAATTTATATAGCCTTGAAAAACATGCCTGTCTACTTTAAAATCAAAACACTATAAATAATATATAGTACTAATTGTACCTGCTGACATATCTCGGTAGTCTATTTACTTGCAATTTGTTTTGCTTTTCTTTTCTTTAAACTATGCCACTGTTTTTACTTCCAAAATATTTTTTGCTCCAAACAAAATGGACAAATACAGAGTTATGTCCTCCTTTTTTTAAAAGATGGCAGCCATTTGAAAATCATTCTGACCCGGACAAAGTATTTTCTGGAAGAAATTAAATTGAATTACATTTTAATCAAAATGCTGCAACCATCCACAAGAAAAAAACTGACGAACCAGAATCAAATATTGATTTTGTAGAAAGATATCGATGACAAAGAAACAATACACTTCATATATTAGGTATATAAATTCTTACTAATGGAAGAAGAGCCGGAGCTTTTGAAATTTCAAGGGTTGGAGTCCGGGAAGACTGTTTATAATTTCAGGTGTCAAATCGAAGTCAAGCATTAATGTTTCAGATACCACAGTCCTGGTTAGATCTTATATATCATATTAGACCGGTTTTCCTCCTATTTCTTTGACTCTAATAGTTTTGTTAAAAAAAGGTACATACTTAAAACTGTTTAGTTAGAAAATTTTGGCAAATATTGGTTTGTTTTCTTAAAAACGTAAATTTTATTTCCAACCAATTACATCGAATTTAAAATTTAATCTGATCAACAGTTTTTGTTTTGACTACTATTAGTGTGAATCGGAGGAACTAACTCTTCCACAGACCAAAGTTCTCTTCCTGCCACCAATGACACAATGAAGAAATCTAATTAAAATCAATTTTTCTAATTTCCCCGTTAATACCCTTTCTCTCCTCTCTTTTTGAGAAGTGATTCCTCCCCAATTGAACAGTATTTGACCTACTTACACAATAACGTTTCCATAGCATGCTTTATAATCTATGTAATAATAACACTGATCATAATTGATCAGATGCCAGCCAGTTTAAATATATTTCCGAGTTCAATTCCTGTCTGAGGATGCAAAATATTTTTTATATTTATCTTTATTTTTAAATTGCGGTCAACTTTTGACTTTGATGGACTGGGAGGGGAAACAAATAATTTTTTTTTTAAAGAGGACACAAAAAATCTTTTCTATATTTATTCATAACTCAACTAACGTTTTTTTTTTTTTGCAGACAAAGAAATCTTATTTCAGTCATGTAAATTATTAACGAAAGTACAGACTCCAGAGCAACGTCAAGTTAGGGTCAGCTCGTTATTTATAAAATACAGAAGACACAAAGAAAGAGGAAAAGAGTTTTGGATTGTAAGTGCAAATATATTTAATGTTATTTTGGCATTATTTTAAATATTCTGTATCTTTTAAAGTTTCAAAAGTATTTTTAATCATTTTTTTAATATATATATATTTTTTTTTTTTTGGATAAAAAAAAGATAATTTTTTAAGTTTTATTCTAAACTTCAGCTATTTTTCGTAAATTGAAGATAATATTGTAAAAAAAATGTTATTTTGGCATTATTTTAAACATTCTGTATCTTTTAAAGTTTCAAAAGTATTTTTAATCATTTTTTTATATATATTTTTTTTTTTAGATAAAAAAAAGATAATTTTTTTAAAAGTTTTATTCTAAACTTCAGCTATTTTTCGTAAATGGAAGATAATATTGTAAAAAAAGAAACATCCACTTATTGCTGACTCTCTGGATTTTTATTGTGAAAACTAAAAGTAAATAAAAAGCAAATAAATGTCTGGTTGTTGCTGTTGTTATGCCAACAACAAGTAGAAAAGATAAAAAATACTACCAAGAAGTGATGCATTGGAATTCTGTGTAAACATGTTGGAGGCTATTATTTCAAAAGCCCCAGATGAGATGGGGGGGGGGGGGGGGGGTAAAAAAAAAGGTTCAAATAGTGGATGGGAGTAAAGAATTTACTTTTCTTAAAAGATAAGTAAACAAGTCAATGAAAAATAGAAAAAGATGATACTAATATCTAATGTGTATGTAAATAAGTCTTAAATTTTTTTTCTAAATACTTAACATTTGTATGTAAAAAAAAAAGTACTTTAATCAATAACAATTTTTTTTTTTTAAATTTGAATGCAAATATACTTGTCTAGGTAAACCATGCTATTTCAGTCAAGATTCAGGTTTGGTGTTCATATAAATCAACTAAAATCAGTATTTTAATCTATATAATAATACGTAAAGGCATTTTATGTTTGTACGTACGTTATCACCTTTCACACACATTTTAAAAAAATAAGATCGTCCGATCAAAGTAGTGATTGGTGATTAATCTAATGTTGCTAAGGTAAAAAAAATTCTGACTTTATCCATTTTTAAAATGAATTGTTCCAAAATCAAATTGTTGTCCCATCGATTCAAACAATTTTAAATACATTTCAAAAAGTGATATTAGTTTTATTGATTTGAAAATTATTTAGCTGACAATTTTACAGTAAGAGACATATTCATTTTATTTAAAATAATTTGAAAATTATTTAGCTGACAATTTTACAGTAAGAGACATATTCATTTTATTTAAAATAATTTGAAAAGTATTTAGCTGACAATTTTACAGTAAGAGACATATTCATTTTATTTAAAATAATTTGAAAAGTATTTAGCTGACAATTTTACAGTAAGAGACATATTCATTTTATTTAAAATAATTTGAAAAGTATTTAGCTGACAATTTTACAGTAAGAGACATATTCATTTTATTTAAAATAATTTGAAAAGTATTTAGCTGACAATTTTACAGTAAGAGACACATTCATTTTATTTAAAATAATTTGAAAAGTATTTAGCTGACAATTTTACAGTAAAAGACATATTCATTTTATTTAAAATAATTTGAAAAGTATTTAGCTGACAATTTTACAGTAAGAGACATATTCATTTTATTTAAAATAATTTGAAAAGTATTTAGCTGACAATTTTACAGTAAGAGACACATTCATTTTATTTAAAATAATTTGAAAAGTATTTAGCTGACAATTTTACAGTAAGAGACACATTCATTTTATTTAAAATAATTTGAAAAGTATTTAGCTGACAATTTTACAGTAAGAGACATATTCATTTTATTTAAAATAATTTGAAAAGTATTTAGCTGACAATTTTACAGTAAGAGACACATTCATTTTATTTAAAATAATTTGAAAAGTATTTAGCTGACAATTTTACAGTAAGAGACACATTCATTTTATTTAAAATAATTTGAAAAGTATTTAGCTGACAATTTTACAGTAAGAGACATATTCATTTTATTTAAAATAATTTGAAAAGTATTTAGCTGACAATTTTACAGTAAGAGACATATTCATTTTATTTAAAATAATTTGAAAAGTATTTAGCTGACAATTTTACAGTAAGAGACATATTCATTTTATTTAAAATAATTTGAAAAGTATTTAGCTGACAATTTTACAGTAAGAGACATATTCATTTTATTTAAAATAATTTGAAAAGTATTTAGCTGACAATTTTACAGTAAGAGACATATTCATTTTATTTAAAATAATTTGAAAAGTATTTAGCTGACAATTTTACAGTAAGAGACATATTCATTTTATTTAAAATAATTAGAAAAGTATTTAGCTGACAATTTTACAGTAAGAGACATATTCATTTTATTTAAAATAATTTGAAAAGTATTTAGCTGACAATTTTACAGTAAGAGACATATTCATTTTATTTAAAATAATTTGAAAAGTATTTAGCTGACAATTTTACAGTAAGAGACATATTCATTTTATTTAAAATAATTTGAAAAGTATTTAGCTGACAATTTTACAGTAAGAGACATATTCATTTTATTTAAAATAATTTGAAAATTATTTAGCTGACAATTTTACAGTAAGAGACATATTCATTTTATTTAAAATAATTTAAAAAGTATTTAGCTGACAATTTTACAGTAAGAGACATATTCATTTTATTTAAAATAATTTGAAAAGTATTTAGCTGACAATTTTACAGTAAGAGACATATTCATTTTATTTAAAATAATTTAAAAAGTATTTAGCTGACAATTTTACAGTAAGAGACATATTCATTTTATTTTAAAAAAGAAAGAGCATTTTTTTTCTTAATCTGACAGAGATTTATTAGTTCAAAAGGAATATTACTATTAACAGTAAATTAAACAGATTGATATGGACGATATCCCGCAAGTAGTAACAGATTACACAAGTTTAACAGACAATATTTAATACTTTACATAATTATAATACTTTTAACATTATATTAAAATTTATTAATCAAATTTGAGTTTTAACTACAAGTGTTATATCTACTTTTTTTTCAAAATTATTACCAAGAATTTCTAACTTAAAAGAGATGAACTGTTGTTTTGTATAAAGAATCCTTCCAACTGATATAGATACTTTCTCATAATGTTGACCTCCACCGACTTAAAAAAAAAAAAAAAAAAGCTAATTTTTTGTTTATCCTTTAGGAGTAAAAGCGGTGGGGGCTTATAATAAACTTGTACAACTGCTCCCCCCCCTCCACTGCTTAGTTACAAGAAGTGTCCCAGCAGTACCTTATGATACCATAAGGCTTTGTTCTTTCTATTATCAAGATAAAAAAAAAAGGTTCTTAGTATCTAACTAAATAATGACATTTGAAAAAAATGGTTGGTGCTCACTGGGTAGAATGACTAAGATCCGCTGGATTGTATTTTCAATAAAATATAAGAAATTCGTGCAACAAATATTAGGAGCAAAATTAAGTCAACACATAGAATAAAGGATTAATTGATTTACGAAGAACAATAGTTATACATTTATAAATATCAGGTATATATATATGTGTGTGTGTGTGTGTGTGTATGTATTATTCAGACTACTATTCTTATCTTGGGTTTTATTCTTGCAATAAAAGGTTCTGTTCGAAATTCTATACAGATTCCTGAGTTTGAACAAAATGCACCCGAAGAAGGTCGGAGGTTACATTGACCAAAATATTGTGGGAATAACACCCAAGTATATGACAGTAATCCAAATAATAAAAATTATAAATTCTCATTGATAAATTCTGAAACGTGCGTACATGTGTCTCCATTCTCAAACGTGCGTACATGTGTCTCCATTCTCATACGTGCGTACATGTGTCTCCATTCTCATACGTGCGTACATGTGTCTCCATTCTCATACGTGCGTACATGTGTCTCCATTCTCATACGTGCGTACATGTGTCTCCATTCTCATACGTGCGTACATGTGTCTCCATTCTCATACGTGCGTACATGTGTCTCCATTCTCATACGTGCGTACATGTGTCTCCATTCTCATACGTGCGTACATGTGTCTCCATTCTCATACGTGCGTACATGTGTCTCCATTCTCATACGTGCGTACATGTGTCTCCATTCTCATACGTGCGTACATGTGTCTCCATTCTCATACGTGCGTACATGTGTCTCCATTCTCATACGTGCGTACATGTGTCTCCATTCTCATACGTGCGTACATGTGTCTCCATTCTCATACGTGCGTACATGTGTCTCCATTCTCATACGTGCGTACATGTGTCTCCATTCTCATACGTGCGTACATGTGTCTCCATTCTCATACGTGCGTACATGTGTCTCCATTCTCATACGTGCGTACATGTGTCTCCATTCTCATACGTGCGTACATGTGTCTCCATTCTCATACGTGCGTACATGTGTCTCCATTCTCATACGTGCGTACATGTGTCTCCATTCTCATACGTGCGTACATGTGTCTCCATTCTCATACGTGCGTACATGTGTCTCCATTCTCATACGTGCGTACATGTGTCTCCATTCTCATACGTGCGTACATGTGTCTCCATTCTCATACGTGCGTACATGTGTCTCCATTCTCAAACGTGCATATGTGTTTATAATAATTGCATTCTCCCTAAAGCGAGGTACACCATAAACTTATACTTGACTAAAAGTTTAGAACAAATAATGAAGGAAATCAGAGTTTACATATTTTACTGCATGGCTGTTCTATAAAAATCATACTTGAATTTGGTTCAAGTCTTTTATTCTATTTTTGATCATCTAAAATAATGATTTAGATTAAATTACAAAAACAATTTTTAATAAATGTTTTTATAATCATTAATCTAAAATGAATTAAAAACTTTTTTTTATTCTTATTTTTGAGAATTTACATTTTTCAGGGGAAAATTCTTATTTTTATCGTGGTACTTGTATGTGTGTGTGTGTGTGTGTGTGTGTGTGGGGGGGGGGTGATTTACACTTGTAAAATAGCACCAAAATACCCCCCCCCCGCAAAACAATCCCAGGAAATAAATCACAATGCATAGATTTTAGTATAATTTTAGTCAAATATATTATTTTTTAAAGTTCTTTTAAAATAAGATCACATCAAAAAAATGTTATACAGCATTCCCTCGCTATTCGCGGGATTTACGTTCTTTACCTTCCTGCGAATAGCGAAAAACCGTGAATATTGGATGCAGTTTTAAAACGTCTATGTATGAGATTATATACGGCACTAAATGCTTCCCAAACACTTTCTAAAGACATTCTTACTCATTAATACAGTAATATGTAGTAATATTGCATGCAGTTATGTATTTCACTAATGTAGTAATGATAATGTAAACACATTTGAATTTTGTACTGCAACAATATTTTAATCAAAAAGAAACGCAAGTACGGGATGCATAGTTACCCATACTGTATTACTGTACCGTAAAGTCATTTTCTATGCGTACAACATATGTATTAGAATTGACAGAAAGTGGAACAAATTTAAAGGCAAACTTAGATAAATACAGTATTCACAGTTCAGGTAATAATAATACAGTACAATTCAGTAATAATATGCAATTAAAAACATTAATACACGGTCACAAAAAATATGCACTGTACATACAGTGTATGCATTTATAAAAAGAAATACGTACTGTATTGCAATAATAATTGAAAACGAATTTAATATTGTTTGTGCACTTACCAATAATGAATGATAATAAAATGATGATGAAATTTGCTGTGCCATACGATGATGATGATAACACTAATTTACAGTATGGCACAGCTTAGTTGCTGCTTTACAGCATTTAGGTAATTACTCGAGTGGCTGTTCTAAACTGCTCTCTGTTTACGTTTCACTACTAGGCAAGGGAAGCAACTCCGGTTGAACTAATCCAAGGGGGATAAATCGTCTTGCGACTTGATACGCTCGTGACAGAGCCTACCCCGCGAATATGCGGGGTCGCGAATTGGAAACCGCGAATAGGTGAGGGTATTGTATATATATATATATTTTTTTTTATTGATTGACACCACAGCTTTAAATTCTAATATGGAAAAATTATAAAATATCTCATTATAAATTATACTATTTGAGCGACAAAATATTCATTTCACACTGTTTTCTATTTCTTCATAGTATGACATATTTTATCAAAGAATTCAAAATCTCCATGTAAATGCTTTGTTTTTGATTGTTTTTTTATTTAATTTAATTACCAGGTTTAGTACTTAAAAAAATAAATTGTTTTTTATCTCGTTTCAAACACCTTTTATTATATCAAATAAATCTCAAATAAATTGATTAATTCCAAGTGATATCTATGGGAGTGGGCGTATTTGAACGTGATCTGTCAAAGATTTACAAAATTTACGTCTACTGATGAATCAATTTTAAATAATTTATTTTTGAATAAATACTAAAAAATTCACTACAATATGATACTTGCTAAACCTTCTGTGATATTTTAATAATGGCGGAGGGGGTGGGGTTGTTTACAAATTGGGATGGTGGTTACATTTTTGCATCCCTAAAAATACATAACTCAATTATACAGATTCTTTTTTCGCCCCCTTTTCTTCTTTTTTAAAAAAAATTTTCTGAAACATTCACCAAATCCAAATCAACAGATGTGTTTTAATTTGAACTTCAAAAATGATGGGGAAGGGGAGTGGGGAGATGTTAGATGAATGGGTAAAGTCTGGTGGATTGGCAGTGCGGAATAGGCATGGTAGTTGATGATTCATGATTTCTAGCTGGATACCATCTTAGCACATGGGCTGACATGAACCCCATATGTTTAAGCTAACAAAGATATTCAGTCTGTGTAGGGTAATTAGCTTCAGGGGAGCAGAACTGTGTGATGAATAGGTTTCTTTTAATTATTCTTTTTGTTGTCATTTTTTATTATTTTATTTTTAATTATTTTTATTTTTAATTATTTTTATTTTATTTTCAGTATGAAACATTTGTTTTGTTTGCATGGGACTATTTTTTTAATAACTAAATAAAAGTTAAAAAGAAAAAATTGATTTAGCCATGTAAGAAAGAGAAATAGTAATATTACTGAGCACAACAGAACTATTTACTTAATTATATACCTTTCAAGTTACACCGGGTGATTGCGTAATCTGTAATATATATATATATATATATATATATATATATATATATATATATATCGATACATATCTGATTAAAGCCGACAATATTTTCTCTTTTTGTTATTTTTAATTATTTTCTCAGCTCGGCAAGCAAGTTTCCAGATCTCCGGTGGTAATTTATGGAGTATGAAACCAAGAGTTCTTTTTTCGGCCATATATATATATATATATATATATATTACAGATTATGCAATCACCCGGTGTAACTTGAAAGGTATATAATTAAGTAAATAGTTCTGTTGTGCTCAGTAATATTACTATTTCTCTTTCTTACATGGCTAAATCAGTTTTTTCTTTTTAACTTTTATTTAGTTATTAAAAAAATAGTCCCATGCAAACAAAACAAATGTTTCATACTGAAAATAAAATAAAAATAATTAAAAATAAAATAATAAAAAAAAAATATAGTACGTCAATGAAAATTAATAAGATTTGCAAATGGAAGCAAATCGGTATTTTCAGTTGTTCAAAACAAGGAGCAGTAATAAAAACATTTATTTTTCATCTCTTTCTTTCCTTAAACCAGGCTTTTCAAAGATTAAAATCTTATAGCTTATACCTATACTTATATATATATATATATGTCATTTATTTGATTATTTTGTTTGTAATACTTTTGAACAAAAAGCACTACCTAAATGTTAGTTGAGAATAATGTTCCCTTCACCAATGTGATGCCCCAGATGGGGAGCAGCATATATATTTTTAAAATATAATTATTCACAGACACATGTTTTGTCATTATACGACTCATCAACGTGGCTGAACCTAGCAATATTCAAAACCATGACCCCAGAGTCTGAACCTAGCAATATTCAAAACCATGACCCCAGAGTCTGAACCTAGCAATATTCAAAACCATGACCCCAGAGTCTGAACCTAGCAATATTCAAAACCATGACCCCAGAGTCTGAACCTAGCAATATTCAAAACCATGACCCCAGAGTCTGAACCTAGCAATATTCAAAACCATGACCCCAGAGTCTGAATCTACCACTGAGCCGATCTCCGCTAGTACTGAATGTATTACTTTTTTTTATAGATGTCATTTATTTTTTAAATTTTGTTTGCAATACTTTTGAACGAAAAGCACTACCTAAATGCTAGTTGAAAATAATTTTCCCTTCACCAATGTGATGCCCTAGATGTGGAGCGACATATATATATATATATTATATATATATATTATACTAAAGCTGAGTTAATCAACACTTTGTTTTTCATAAGACATTTTCCTTTTATGTTTTAACCACAAAATACATGCTAAAATATCCCTTAGATTTGGGATTGATTTATAATCGAAAAAGTTCTATTTTAGTTGTCCTAATTAGCTGTAATTCGCAATTAACTCCTCAAGTGTTCCATCTCTGTCTCTCATTGTATGTTGTTTTCCCCTTTCCTGCTCCTATTTTATGCAGTAAGAAGATAAGAGGCAGGCGACGGTGCAAATGCCAACTACTGCAACTGTACAACTCAAGATTGGAAACAAAAGGAAATATCATCACTAGTAGTAATACTATCTAACATGAAGCTGGAGAGGAGAGGGAAAGAGAGAGTGGGAAAGGAACATAGCGAGCAGAAAGAGACTGGTTTTGAATTTTTAATTAAAACAATTTAACTGGCTTTGAACCCCCCCCCCTTCAAATCTAACAAAAGCTTTATGGGTCACATTTAAAAAAAATTTCTCACTATCAGTGTATTATAATATGAGAAGATTTTCTTTTGAGTATAATTTGCCTACATCATCCTTTCCTTTGTGAACGGGTGCTTTCTTTATATTACAGGAGTTTACACTTTTATCTTTAATATCTGTGTTATTATGTAGTAATGTGATGGAATGTTTATATGTATTGGTTGAAAAGCTTAAACTGTGGTTGTTATAGCTTGTTTTACATTATGTGCTAGTTGCACCGAAATGCACTTTTTCGTTATTAGTATTATCTTCTTTGACTGTATGCCTGGAAGTGAAACTTGCCACATTATGATAATACCCAGATAGCGATCAATTACCATTTACAATGTTTCTTCTAAGCAAGGTAAATACAGTTTCATTTAATTCAAAGCCTGAATCTAGAATATAAATGTGGTGCCTATCTGTCACTCTACCGGGGGAGAGGGGGATGAAATTGAAAACTAATTTCTATACCAAGATCAAACAGAAGTCAGATTTCACAAGGGATCCCATGATAGTATGGGTGAGGGTGGGAGGTGTTTACAAGAATATTTCAGGGTCTTTGTTTGTGTCAGAGATCCATTTTATTTATAATCGGAAATTGAAAAAGTAAAACATCATGTTCAGTTTAACGTCCATTTTACATGCTGGCATGTGTTGGACGGCCTTAAGAAATTGATTTCCAAAGTAACCTATCCCTGCCCAGATCTAACACACTAATATTAAAGGCTGAGAGTAGAAGTATACAGGGGTTCTAGTTCATTTCCGGGTAACGTCATGTTTGCTAATTTTATTTATTTATATATATATATATATATATATATATATATATATATATATATATATATATATATAAAGTGGTGTACTAAAAGCGAACTTTTAGGAAAAGTAAAACCTATTGTGAAGAGTATACAGCTCAATATCCAGGATAGAGCAGGTAGAATGAAGAAGAATGGCTTAAGGAAAATTTAACTTGAATAAATTGCCTTTTTTGCGGAATATTCCTTGCTCTGAGCAACTGAATTGAATTATGATTTGGCTTTTGCTTCTCTAATTCCTTTCCATTCTTCTTCATTATATATATATATATATATATATATATATATATATATAATAAAACATACTTAGTGATAATAAATTATATACATGCATTAAGAGTAACATTTTTGAGATAAAGTTATGTATTATATGATGGCATCCTTTCCAAGCATAAAAAATATATATGTTTGTGCATTAAAATTAATTAAAATTAACACAGGTGTTCATGTGTTTACTACCATATGCAAGAAAATTTTATTAGCTTTCATTTGGTACCACTTTCAATGCTATAGCATCAACCTCTGGAAAGCTACAATGAAAATAAGGACATAATATCCCAAATTTTGCAGCGTTTTTGAAAAACGTCAACAATAAAATTACATGGCTCTTGAGGCAGGCATAGCCAAGGTCCAAGATCACAATAACTGGTATATTTAGCTAATTTAGACCTTGGAGAATGGGAATAATATCAGTTTTCATATGTTTGAAGAAAAAGGTCAATTTTGAAGAGGTCTATTATATATATATATATATATATATATATATACACACACACACATACATATGTCATATGCAGACAGCAGTTTTGTTATTTCACGAGTCACCAGTATGGATAGATGTCGCGAGCGCATCAACCTCAACATTCTAAACTCGGATGCAAGGTCACTACCAACCATGACCACTGGTGTCAGATGTCTTACCATCTTATGAATATATGTGGTGTGAATTTGTGTCTTCCATTCACCATATTCATTTTAAGAAAAGCAAACAAGAGACCGTGATCAGTGACCAATATATATTTAAGTAGCATTTTGTATCAAAACTTACATAGTCACTCTTATTACGCTTATCATAGAATTAATAATTGTACTGCTAAGATTTTAGAAAATTATAGTTATTTTATCTCCCATTTAAGTCAACTATCCAAATACATACTACAATAGACAATTTTGAAAAACAGAGAAAAAAAAACAGTTTCCAATATTACTACACAATATCAATAAATGATCCCTTAAATAGTTCACTAGAAGATTTTTTTTTTTTTATAATAATAAAAAACATGAAGTGAAATCATCTTTTATCTTTTAAATTTTTCTTATTAAAAGTATTAACTTCTAATCGTCCAATCAAATTAATAGAACATAAGACTTCCGGAATAGCAACCAATTCAGTGAAGAAGGAATTTTAAAAGTAGTCCGAAGGGAGGAGGTATTTGACACTACTGTAGACTACTCAGCTTACAGACTCCATGTAGATTGAGAGTCCCAAGCATTAGAAAACTACCTATTCAACATACCTAGCTGACTGCATGCCTTCCTTTGTTACAGATACTCACAACCCATTTTTTTTTCTACTTTGTTTTTTTTCTTTTAGATGTAACAGCACCATTAGCAAAAGGTGATGAAAGCCCTGCTACCTTAACGAGGAACCCACATTTAAAAAAAAGAAAAATTATATCTAGATCAGGTGAGCTTGCATAAAATGGAACCTCTAGTTATTCTCAGGTAGTGGTATCAAACACACACACTCAATTTATATATATATATATATATATATATATATATATATATATATTATTTTCAAAGTTTCATTTTTATTACCAGTAGTGTTATAACTGCGGTAATGGTCCTCTGAAGAGAAGAATTATCTTTGAAAACTCATGAGCTAAGGACTTTAAGATACTTTGCTTGAACTTTGAATTCTAATAAAATTTGATTGGCACCTTATTTTATCACTTCATTTTATATTATAATATTAATGCTCTATCCAGTATATTGAGCTCAGTTTGTATCCGGATGTTTCACTAATTATGAGATATTAGTTGACGCTTATATCTTTTGTTGGATTGCTTCATATATATATCTATATACTAGAAGAATACTCGTCCCATGACGGGTAAAATTAATCTCCTCCAGAACAGAATAGTTTTGCACCACTTTTATGTCCCCCTTTTTATATCGACCAACATCAGGTTATAATGCTACTAAACTTTATGTCTAGAATCATTATTATGCTTTTGATTTTAGAAAATGTAAGTTTCAGAAGAAATTTAAATTTAAAGAATCTTGCTTAATTGGTGTCTAATGATCACGGATCAAATTAAATGCAAATCTTGAAGTATTTGAATTCTCAAAAAGGAGATTGTGTCCATATTATTCCTCCTAAAACCCCTTTAAAATGCTGCAAATAAACTGAAATTTGAGGAATATTTATTAATTGATGTCTAAACACTTGTTAAAATTTCACAAAAATCAGAGGTATCTGAATTTTCACAAAGGGCATCCACCTCCTCTTTGCCCTTATGCATAAAACTAAATTAAACTAAATATAACTCGCATTGCCCACTGCAATTGTGTTCCAAAAATTCATAATTAGTTTAGGAGTGAATCCTATACATACAGATATATAAATATATCTAACTTTTTATATATAATTGAGATTGAAACAAATTTAAGTTTCCATATAAATCATAAATGAATATTTATTTTCACAAAATGAGCATTACAACTGATACCCTGTAGAACACTGTTTAATATATCTCTAAACGGAAAGTTTTTTTTTTTAATATAAATTTTAAGAAATGTATATTTCCTATCAGAAAAACAATTACGGTTTTGCATTTTTACTAATATTTTAAAGAACATCTTTTTTTTTTTTTATTGGGAAATCTTTCCGAATCGACACGCCATATTTATTAAATAAAGTTATGTTATTCCGTCTAGGTAAATAAAGAAATGGATTAGCACAGTGGTCAAACCACTTCACGCAAGTCTGCTCAACTGAAAGTTGCCTTATTCATAGAGCACAGGATCAAATTGCTTGAAAATTAATATAGTTTCACCACTCTAATCGATCTAAAAAGACTTCTCTAAAAAAAGAAAGAAATTAATTATATTGCTAATTATTTATCAGATTTAATTCTTTTAAAGCGTCACATTGTATTAATATTTGTAAAATATATACATTTTACTTTCTATTGGACTTCCAAAACTTTTCATCTTTTGATATATATGGATTTGTTAAGAATTTTAGAACCAAAAACGATTTTTAATTTGATAGTTTAAATGCTTCCAAATTCTTTTTAAATTTACAAAGTTCACCAAATTAATAGAGGGAAAGAGGGGGGGGGGGAGAGAGAAAGATGGGCTTAAAGCACCAACTATCTATCAGGAATGAAAATGTATGGTAGGGGGAGAATAAAACAAATAGGACAAGACTGAAAAATTCCAGCTGTCTTCCTAAAAGAATGCATTAGGATATAAATATTTGATTGAGAATCCAACAGAAATAGATCGTTGGCATTTTGGTTCGACTGATGATTTAAAAATAAATAAAAAATAGGCTGAATAAAATAAGAAAATGGACAACAAAGAACATTATTTGAGAAAGGAAAATACTCAATTGGTTTCTAAAAATATAATACTCTTAGAAAGAAAAAAAAATCAAACATAAATAGCACTTATATTATTATTATCCTGATAAAAGTTATCAAAATTATAAGGTATCTCTCCCCAGCTTAGCGATTGAATACACAAACGTAAAGGTAAAATAAAAAAAAATTATCCTTTGATTAATAACAATAACTTTAACCGACCTTGATCACTATAACCGATTTTGATCATTTTGAAATTTTATCTTGTTTTTGTTTTCCTTTAGAGAAAATGCCAAACTTTTAAAATTATTCCATAACTTTGTTTTTGTTTCATTTTCAACAAAAATTAAGTTCTGCATTTTTTTTTATGTTCATAGATATTTATTGTTATCTGTTTAAAGTTGAAATTTAAAAATGTAATTTTACATTTTAAACAACTAACAAAATACATTTCTATATATTTAATTACTCCACACCCACTAAAAATGAAATACTGCCAAACCAAAATAGTGAATGAATGTTTTTTGTGTTTTGTTTTAGAGTTTGTATGAGAGTATCAAGAAGGAACCTTTCAAGATTCCTGTAGACAATGGCAACGATTTAATGCATACTTTCTTCAATCCGTCAAAGAAGGATGGTTATGGAAACAAGGTCAGTCTTACAATCTTTTTTTACTTTTGTTTATTTGTTAATCAGCCTTACTGACCTAACTAACCCCAGTTAGATAATGCCTAAAATTGTAACCTTTTTTCTTAACCTTATCTTACCAAACATGTTTCATTTTCTTTACTCCAGTTTTTTTGTGTTATTTCTTTCCAAATTTTTACGTGTTTAAAACTCATTTTATGCATTTAAAGAATGAAAGAGGAATTCCACTTCCCGATTTGGAAAATAAAGTTTTCCAAATTTTCATTTTAAAATTTTCATTAAAAAAAATATTGCATGCAAAGAACGGTTAAATAGTAAACTAAATAAAAATAAATATCCTATTATAATGGAGATTTGATGTTCATCTGTAACAGAAACTGTTGTATTTCTCAAAGATTTTATATTCTGAAAATTTTTTTTTCCTGAAACATTAAGAATTAGTTTTATTTTAATCTTTTGCTGTACTAAGATGATTTAATTCATAACAGATCATCCTTAATATGTATTATTCTTTTTGATGCGACATCCACCCTGAGCAGGTTGAACTGGCTTCTTCCTTCGCCTGCACAGCATCTCTGAGCATAGCAGTCCATGCATGGTGGTCCTGTGTGAGCTCTACTGAGATGGCAAGCCAGTCACTGTTCTATCGATGAAGACCAACAATTTGCAGGCCGGAGATTTCGCTGAGATCCTCCTTGATGGTAGTTGTCCCGGTTTTGCGCCGAATGAATAGTGGAGGCAGGAGAAGGATGTCTCCGATTAATTTTTCTGTTTGTTTGACGACGAACAGCATAAGCAAACCACCGAAGATGTTGCTGCAACAACACAGAGGAGAGTCGTTGCACATTCAGTTGTGAACACAGGCTGGTTATTGACACTCGACCGTATTATTAACAACTTATGTTTAAGGAAATGACACTTGCCAGAGTATGTCAAATTTATATGATTTTTTAAAGCAGTTTTGCTTTTTTTTTGTAGATAGAAGAGAAACAACCCATGGACATGAAGGAATTGTTTACCACTTCCGACAAATGGAGACAAGTGAGGAGCATCTAGAACAAAGATGGTGGCCGTCAAGAGCGAACACACTATGTGAACGCTTTGCAGACATACACGTCATGTGCAATAGGTCTGCAGATAAATAAGCTGTCATATATTTATTGCTGTCTTTATTTGCATATTTATTGCTGTCTTTATTTGCATATTTATTGCTGTATCACATATTTATGTATGTTTGTATATTCAAAATGGTGCTGCCAACAGAATTTAATGCATACAAGTGAAAAAAAAAATCGCTTTCATCGCGGCGAGTATATCTCAAGGCTAACCTAAGTTTCATGTATAAACATTTGTAAGCGAAAAACTTACTTGAGAAGTTTACCTTTGTTGGATCGGCCGATACTTACAGTTGGATATAAAAACAATGGTTGAGATGCTAATTATACTAAACTCGTTAAAGATTCTGTCCCATCATGAGCTGGCTATGCAAATATGCCAACCACAAAAATTCCAGAAGTTCAAAATAGATTTGGTGTTGTAGCAATGTAGTTTTTAAATTATTCCAATAAATGTATACACGATGAAAATATTCCATCGATATGGAAAACAGCAGTTGTAATTCCAGTACACAAAAAAAAATTCAATACATTTACCTGGGAAATATAGACCAATTGTTATGACATTTTTTTTATGTAAGGTTTTTGAGAAACTAATTAGTAATCATATTTTTAAGTGTATACAAAATGGTATCAACATTAAACAACATCGGGTTGTTCATGGAAAATAAACCTTATCGAATCTTTGGTTATTTCCAAGAATTTTACACTTTTGTGGCTTCCTGTTTAATCTTGCAACAAATACTGTGTCACATGACGTACGGATGACCAGAAATGAAAAATTAAACGTTTTTGTTAGCATTTCTGAAGATCAAAAATTAATATTTACACTTTCACATTTATAAAACTTTTTTTTTCAATTTCAACTTCCGCTTCCCTTTTTAATTTCTAATTATTGATTACCTTCCCATAAGATAACATTAAAATTAATGTTTTTTGGAAACATTTTAGATGGGATTAGAAAATATTATGAAGTGTAATAAAAAGTAATGTTATTTAAAAAAAAAAAAAAAAAACGAACTTTCGGTTGATAGATTGTTAAAATTAATTCAATAAAATGTTTTATTATAGCATATGTTTTTATTTATTTAAACCACTTACATTAATAATAAAATGTTTTTATTTATTTATTTAAACCACTTACATTAATAATAAAATGTTTTTATTTATTTATTTAAACCACTTACATTAATAATAAAATGTTTTTATTTATTTATTTAAACCACTTACATTAATAATAAAATGTTTTTATTTATTTATTTAAACCACTTACATTAATAATAAAATGTTTTTATTTATTTATTTAAACCACTTACATTAATAATAAAATGTTTTTATTTATTTATTTAAACCACTTACATTAATAATAAAATGTTTTTATTTATTTATTTAAACCACTTACATTAATAATAAAATGTTTTTATTTATTTATTTAAACCACTTACATTAATAATAAAATGTTTTTATTTATTTATTTAAACCACTTACATTAATAATAAAATGTTTTTATTTATTTATTTAAACCACTTACATTAATAATAAAATGTTTTTATTTATTTAAACCACTTACATTAATAATAAAATGTTTTTATTTATTTAAACCACTTACATTAATAAAATGTTTTTATTTATTTAAACCACTTACATTAATAATAAAATGTTTTTATTTATTTAAACCACTTACATTAATAATAAAATGCTTTTATTTATTTATTTAAACCACTTACATTAATAATAAAATGTTTTTATTTATTTATTTAAACCACTTACATTAATAATAAAATGTTTTTATTTATTTATTTAAACCACTTACATTAATAATAAAATGTTTTTATTTATTTAAACCACTTACATTAATAATAAAATGTTTTTATTTATTTAAACCACTTACATTAATAATAAAATGTTTTTATTTATTTAAACCACTTACATTAATAATAAAATGTTTTTATTTATTTAAACCACTTACATTAATAATAAAATGTTTTTATTTATTTAAACCACTTACATTAATAATAAAATGTTTTTATTTATTTAAACCACTTACATTAATAATAAAATGTTTTTATTTATTTAAACCACTTACATTAATAATAAAATGTGTTTTTTCAATGTAAATATTATTTGTTTATTACTACATTAAACTAATAAAAATAAACAAATGTATTATTATCAAACTATAATTTGAAGGAACAATAATAATTTTAAAAAATTCACATAAACCAAAAAATGTTAAAAACGTTTTATTTTTCATTTCTGATCATCCGTACATCACGTGACGCGGTATTTGTTGCAAGATTAAACAGGAAGCCACAAAAGCATAAAAATCTTGGAAATAACCAAATCTTTTAGAAAATATGGATGTTATAAATGAATATTTATTAGAGATAGTGCAGCTAATTTGTACTTAGACTTTAGCAAATCTTTTGAAAATGTATCTCATTATCATTTGATAAAATTGAAAAGAAAAAAAAAATCAATTTTTGTTAAGTAATATAATAGTGTTAAGAATTACTTTGAATTACACAATGTACCCTTCAGTTTTCTTCAGGGTTTGGTATCTTTTATCTTTTAAATATATAAATTATCTTCCTAGTTATATATAGTTTCATATTTAACTTCCAAACACAGCCAGAATGTTTTGGTTGTGTTAGAAGGGATGCTGAATCGGGTAGAGTTTTTATTTTAATTATATTTAAAGTTTTTTTGTTTTTTTTTATATGTGAACAACATGAGTATTGTCCATAAATGTAAAGAATGTTCTTAATTTACAAGGGGGATGTTTTATGCGGATTTAAATGTTGCCAGATGACACTATTTTCTGCTAAATGGTCGTGATGGTGCAATACTTGTTTGCAGCAAAAATCGGCCCAAATACACCTCGATATACATTTCACATAAAGTTTTCTAGTCGTCTTTATAACATACTGTCGGATATCTCACCCTTGCACACATTATATATTTTTATATATATATATATATATCTAAACATTAAAAAAACGATGTTTAAAAAAATGGTCATTCAGATATGAATGACTTAACAGTCTAATCAAAACAGTAGACCTTTGTACATATAAAGTGCTCAATATCCTTTCAGATAGAGATTTATAACAATAATAAATAATACATATATATAATACCAAAATTGTCTGTTTTCCATGCTTGGCGCATTAAACAAATAGCAATAATGCCTATTAATACTATGAGCAGCACCCTAGCTTTGTCTTTTTCAGTCTTTTTTTTTTCATACTGTTTTCCTCTTTGTTCCTTCTTCGGTTAGCTTCTTGATACTGGATTTTCTTTCTTTTTTCTATCTAACGTAACTTATGTAATAGCATCACTTATTTAAATCTATATTTTCTATTCTACATATTACTGCTTCTAGTTTACTATTAATATAAGACTGGGCTAACGTTGAGGAGAAATGGAGACAAATGATACTCACAGAGGGCCCAAATAACCTAAATCTACTTTTCATAAATAAATACTATATTTTGTAAGGTCTACGACTATTCTCTGGTCTTGTATTTTCTTGCCTTGTGCTATTTTTTCTAAATATATGCATTTTTATATAACTATGTCTTTCTCTTTAACAATAAAGAAAAAGCAGGAGATATTTCTAGGCTCAAAAATGCTAAGTGAATGTTGGTTGATTCAAGTGAGTTTTCCTTCCTGACTGAATTTTACACTACACAATGAAAATCTTTTCAAGAAGAACTACAGGACATTTTACTTATAGGCCCTTAAAAATCAAGTACCATAAATTTAAATCTTTTAATATTCAAAATAATTTTCAATCCTTGTTAAAAAAAATATATATTTACGATTTTATTAAAAAAAAAAACTTTATTGCTGGCCTTTTTCTAGGAAACAATTTACAAGATATTTCTATAAATGCACACAAGAAGTAAGGCAATTATGTTTCGAAATTTTTTAGATGAGGATAATTTGGATTATTCGAACTACTACTCTCATCGTCATTGTTATCATAAACCCATGGTACAATGATAAAAAAAAGCATCGATTAACAATCAGTTCTAAATGAGTCTTCTGGATGTTGATCATCATCATCATCAACCGGTTTATTTGTTGAATCAGGCCACAATTAATCCTCTGATGAGGGTGGGGCCTGATTGTCTAGTCTCGAAATCTAAGTCTTCCTCTCCACTCCTGTCTTTGGCAAGGCTTGATGGAATCCATAGACCCTGAAGATCCACGCATTCTGGGATCTACGAAGCCCAAGACATTATCAGCAGCATTAGTGCTACTGGCACTGCCTTTCTTTTTTCCTGCTGTATTTCGACTAGACATTGTATTTAAGGCAATTTTACGGCTGGATGCCTATCCTTTACCAACTTGAACACTTTTGGCAGTCCAAGACCTCCACCGTTCCCATCTAACTAGGGCTGATGTCGTTTCCACTTAAGCATGTACAAATGTCATACATTACCAATGAGTTGCTTATCAAGATATTGTTGGTAAAGTATAAAACAAGAATTCCACTTGTATGAACAAAATAGTGACACATAAGTGAAGTAGACGTGCCCGAAATGTCGTTAAATATTTATTTATTTATTTATTTATTTATTTTTTACCTGATGGTGATAATAACTACGAATAACATTAATTGACACGTTTACCTGAATATAGCTGACGAAACGAGACAAATCTACTTTTGTGTGTGGATTAAATAAAGGGTTCAATTCCAGATTCTGCATAGGTTCCCAAGCTAAAAAAGATGTACCTGAAGAAGGTCGGAAGTTACCTTGACCGAAACGTTATGAAAATAACAATCAAGATGAAAATAGTAGTGTGAATAATCGAAATAATACATTCTTGATAGTTGTAAATTTTACGATATTTAGCTTATTTTATGTGGTAACGGTCAGAGGTTACATTGACCAAAATGTTGTGAATATAACCAAGATGAGAATAGTAGTCCAAAGAATAAGACAGGTATTACACGATTACTTCAGCTTTCAAATAATACTAAAAAAAAAAAAATTTTTTTTTAAAAAGAGAAAAAAACTGTCTTTAAATACAGACCAACTACCAATAATCAATTGAGTAGCCAATGTTTTCTTGTGAATTCTGTTCAGATTCTATAAATGGATTATTATTGATTATCAAAATCAGAATAGGCAGCAGAAAGGAAAGGATAATCCCAAACCATCTGCAACTTAAATGAACAAAGAATTCCAGGTTCTGACAACGCCAAGATTACTGGATACCAAAGATGATCGCGTTCAGTTAACTTTACTGCAAAATAGTTGACATGAAGTTTTGATTTTGAAGCAAATTATGATGCAAAATGATATAAATTCAATTTCTTCAAATTGAGAAATTAAACCTATAAAAAGATGAATATAACCGTAAAAGCTAATATTAATGGAAAGAAAGAAAATTAAGCAGATATCCAATTACGTAAACAATGATTTTGGTGTGCTGTAATATAAAAAAGGGGAGTAACCTCCTTTTTTCCTCTTATATAATTATCTCCCTTTGTCCTGTATAAAAATGAATTACCTTCCTTGAATTCCAAAATAGTCCCATCTGGTTGGTCAAGACAATTTTCCTCGACCAATCAACAGACCATTAATTTTGTAGGGCTGGATGCAAAAATCCTTTGTCCTCTTTTGAAAGCCGTCTTTACTGGGAGAGGATGCCAAGAAACACTGTTCTCTTCTTTTGAATGTGATCGTCGACAGGTCACATTTGAAAGATAAATAAATTGGTATTGAAATTACCAAGATGTTAATGTTTATCTATCAATATGAATAAATGAAAAAGATTCTGTTTTGTGTTTACAATGAAGTTATAAATTAAACGTTTTATTTTGAATTAATATTTCAAGTCGCAAACTTTGCAAAGTGATAGCGAGCCAATAATGTCAGCTAGTTTAATACATATATTATCTTTTTGTCTTGTGTGCCTTCTTCTATCTGCTTTACTTCACCATTTTACCAACTTCGACAAGCGACAATTTAATCATCTTTTGCTAAAATCACTTCATTAATGAGATGAAATGCAAAATTTTAGGTAGCGGTAACAATTTAACAAATGGCGGATATTGCGTTTTGCACTCAAACGTTTCATATGCTAGCAATGACAGATAAGCGATTTGAGAAAGCAAAAAGATTATTAGGATCAGCAAGAACGAAAAAAAAAAAAAAAAACCCCAAAGCAATGCACATTTCTAAAAAAGGAAATTCATACTAAAAATTAAGCTTTAAGTAAATAACAGAAAGGAGAAGAAAAAAATGAATCTTCATCATACTAGCTTTAATGTCCGTTTTACATGCTGGCATTTGTTGCACAATATGGAATATCGATATTAGTTATCATGAAATCTGATGATTGAATAGCTATATTCTTATCCTTGGACGTGGTTTGTTTCATGGCATATCAATCTACAGAATTATTCATTGCCAAAATAAAAATACTTTTTGAACAAGTGTTAGAGAGTAAAGTGGGGGTTGAGAAATATAAGAAACTGTGATTGGTCAAATAAGATATTGAGAGAGAGAGAGGGTACTTTTGAAATAGTTACAACAGTTGGTGAGATGCAAAACTAGCACATGAGAAATAAGAATGGAACAGTGTAAACCAAATGTTAAGAGTTCCTTGTAACGTTGAATTATTAAATTAGTATTATAAATATTCTACATGTGAAGAAAGTATATTTTGATGACGAGGCTACTGAGACTGTTCAGAAGTTTTGTTACCTTGGTGATAGTATTGGAGCACAGGGAGGAGCTTGTGTTGGTGTGACAACAAGAGTTAGGAGTGGATGAAATAAGTTCAGGGAACTTTTGCCATTACTAACCAGCAGAGCGTTACCGCTTTCGATGAAGGGAAGAGTCTATCAGGCATATGTACGCAGTGTGATGATGTATAGAAATGAAATCTGGCTAGTGAGGGTTGACGACATGCGTTAAAACTTACATGGAGAGAAATGATATAAGAATGATACAATGGATGTGAAATGTGAGTCTTATAGATAGGCTTAGATCTGATAACCTCAGAGGAAGATTAAATTTAAACAGTATAAGGAGGTGTGTGTAGAAAAGGAGACCTCGTGGATTTTATCACATTGAATAAATGGATGAGTGCTTGAGTTAGTAGATGTAGAACAGTTGAGGTAGCAGGGTCAGTTGGCAAGGGAAGGCCAAGGAAAACATGGGAGAACATGATATAGATGGATTTGAGAGAAAGCGGGATAAATAAAGACCTGGACAGTGATGGGCAAGTTTGGTTGTTAATTTCTAAAAGTCGTCCAACACATGCCAGCATGTAAAACAGATGTTAAACCGAATATGATGATCATCATGGTCATCAATTCATTCATGCAGTCTATAGACGATGAAGAATAAAATCCAAGGCCTGGCTCACATGAGGAGTCTGGCTTAAGCCACAAAGTAGAATATTAGTACATGTGCAACAGATGAAACACAAAATTGAAAGTCGGCTCCCAGAACAATCTCTAACGGAAACTGATCAACTTCAAGTGAGGAGCCACAGCACACACACTAAGATGTACTGCCTTGGCCTTGTTCTACTCCTCTGCGGAGTATGCATGTCCTGTTTAGAAGAGATAAAGCCATGCCAATAAATTAGACCCAGTGTTGAACAATTGATTGCCTGAAGCCTACCAACCTGAATCTCTTCGCTGGCATTGTTTCTGCAGATGTGAGACGAAGAATTGCCAGCTGAGTAGAGATCACAAAGGCTACCAGTGATGAACGCCATCTCTTTCATGGACTTGAACCAACAGCCCAACAATTGAAGTCAAGGAGAAGCGTTCTCAGCCATGTCGAGCCCCTAACATCCCAGGAAAAGAACAGAAGAGACCAGACTACAACTGTGAATCAGACAGCTAGAGAATAGCCTCCCTTCCTACTTACATGGGAATCCCCCCACCCACCCCTTTGAATCTCTCTCCTGATTCAGAAGCACCCTGGCTCCATTGAACTGAACGGGAATGGGGTAATCAAAAGTTGATATGGCCAAATGTGGCTACAAAATCAATCCAACCATCTGTGAATGTGGAGAGGAGGATCATACAATGCAGCACTGCTTCGTGCGTTCTCTACTGCCCAATTAGTGCAGTTTGAAAGATCTTGCAAAGTGCAACAATAATGCAAAATACTGCATAAAAAAGGTGGAAACTGTTGTATGACAACCGCATGCTGTAAAGACATGCAAAGAAGTAGTGAAAATAGGAGTGACATCAGATTTGGACCCAGTTTACTGATTTCCTAGTCTATGCCAGTCACCATTAGACAATTTTTTTCTCCCGCCTCCTGGAGATAACAAAGTATATATTAGTGTTACAATGTAAACTATCTGATATCTACATTGTTACCAGATAGAAATCAAGATATATCAGACCTTAGATTTGTCAATTAGAGCCAGAAATAGATATTCTATTGAGAAAGCAAAACAGCCTTGTATTACAAATCTCCACTTTGACAAATAAAGATCTAATTTGTTGTTTTTATTTATTTACTAATGAGTCACCACTTAAGGGTTAATTAGATGGATAGATTGACAGTTGAATGATTATGAATATTATGAGAGGATTAAAAATGATGAATGGAATGGATAAAATTTGATCGCTTATGAGGACGGTTTATGGCAAGTGTTTATTGACATGAGATTTGAAGATGATCTTGTTGTGGACCTCGAGGAAGCAATCTTGCAGCAACATGTTCCACAGGTGGGAAATTCTTGGAAAGAAACTATGTTGATGGAAATTCCGTTTGATGTTAAGCACACGCAGGCAGAAAGGAAAGTTCTCCGCAGTGGTGTTAGAATTCAGTTCTTCAGTTAGAACTCAGTTAGAATGAACTAAGTTCATTTTTTTTTTTTTTTGAATGAATCAAAACTAATGAATCAAAACTGTTGAATGAATCAGTTCTTCGTTATCTTCAGTTAGAATTCAGTTCTTCAGATCAGTTCTTCGCAGTGGTGTTAGAAGAATTCTTGCCGTGAAAGTCTTATGGTAGATCAACTCTTTCGGGTTCATTTAACACAGTAACTATACCGGTTGTAAATGATTCCATGTACAAGATTAATTGAACACAAGTTTTTATAGCTGAGAGATGCAGGTTCAAACCTTTCTAAACAGCGTAAGCGTGTAGGGATCAAGGGTTGGTCTTCAGGGGTGACCTCGACTGGTCTCTATGCATCCCAGCACTATGTGATGCGCAAAATATAGTCTCTTCATAGTGAATGATCTTCCGTGTGCAGTGAGAAGCTATATCCTTCTTAAGATTACCCTTTTAATATGCATGGACAAAACATTAATCTAAAAGGAATAAACCGTGACCACAAATCCTGCTATTCGACGGGTAGCAGTAGTTCACGTTGCACTCATCAACAAACTGATGATCTGGTTCTGAGAATAGTATAACCTCACAGATGATCATATATATTTCATAATGGGAAGGCATAACTGCTCCGGTTCAAGT
This sequence comes from Sepiola atlantica, assembly GCA_963556195.1. Taxonomy (NCBI): domain Eukaryota; kingdom Metazoa; phylum Mollusca; class Cephalopoda; order Sepiida; family Sepiolidae; genus Sepiola; species Sepiola atlantica. The sequence goes on from OY744537.1 coordinate 17,256,006, forward strand.
GAAGTACTGTGGACTGTGTGCAGGTTTGGCATGCTGCATATACAATAAGCCTTAAGAAAAAAACAATGACTGTTTCACTATCAATTGATGGATGACCCAAAAAGAAGTGCGTAAATGACCCTAATTAAGGAAAGAAACTAAGAATATACAAAGATAGTTGGCAATGAAATTGTATAAAAACATGATCTTGGCTGTAGCGCATCGGATGGAGAAAATTTCCGGTCCCATTGTAAAGGCTTCGATGAGAAATTATATTGAAAAAAAAACAACGTTTCAACTGGTACAACCACGTCACCTACCGTCAGTCATTCGAAACACTCCAAAGTGTGTCCCACATCAATGCCGATGGACCAAGGCTGCGCAGTAGGCTGCTTAAGACATGGAGGGGATCAGTTGATGACAACCTGATATTAGCGGGTGACACAAGCAAAATGGAAACAGACAGAAGCTAGAAATCATTCATGTTAGAAACGTCTAAGCTCAACATGAGAGATGAAGACGAAAAATGAAAATAATAATCAACATTTTTTTTAAGGTGATTTAAACCTGTTTGGAAAGGAAATTTAAACTTAGATGAGATTAATTTAAAACTTTCAGCATTTATTGTCAAATCTAAAAAGAGAAACTGTCAGTTAATTTCTTTGCAAAATTAATACCCTCTTAAGAGGATGTATGATTGGCTTAATGTCAAGGACAATATAATTTAGCTTCGCCGAGTTCAAATCCTACTGGATCTATTGAAATCATTTATGCACTAATACTGTTGGAAAAGAAAGGTATGAACCCATATTCCCCCCTTCATTTATAGACACAAATAAAACCCTGTTCAGTATATAAATAGATGTTGCGTTTTTGACATATTTAATGTCAAAACACACAAAAAAAAGAGTTGGTTGGTTATTGGGTTTTACGGCATGTCCACCTCCATTGGGTTATTTTATGTCTGAGCTATATACATAAAAAATTAAACATTGAGGCCACTATCATTTAAAATTTTCTTTTTACATTTCTTTAGCAATCTAATTCTTTTTAAAACAACGAATATTCTGTCTTATTGTAAAAATAATTGTTTGCTAAATATTCTTCAAACCAATAAAAACAAATGTCACTTTTTTTAATATATTTAAAATTGTGCTGTTTTAGATTTTGAAACCATTCACTTTAAAATTGGTAAAGACGCAATTTTTTTTATCTGGGCATCATCAGATTAATCACCAATCACCATCTTTGCTTATCGGACGATCTCATTTTTTAATGTGTAAAAGATTATGACGTACATACGAACATGAAATGCCTCAACATTATATGGATGACCTTTTATTAGCTTAGATGCTTAAACATCAAATACAAAAAAATGTAAAATAAAAAAAATAAACTTAAAAAAATTTTTTTAATGGCTTATTTTTTTTATATACACTTTTCTCTTATTCGACCTAAACTATTCTCTGCTCTCTTTCTCCCTAAATAACTTTTTGAGCTTTATGATCTTATAATCTATTGTATAGTCAGACTTTCTTCAAGAAGTTCAATGTTTCTGGTTTTTACTTTTACAAACAATTCTGTTAGATTCCTAGAATCAAAGTACCTTTTCTTGATAAGAGTTGTGTTTCTGAACTCCTCAAAGATATGCTTTACTGTGACAATAGATCCGCATGTATACTTGGATTTCTCTTCTTATTTAAGTATGTAAGCATGTGTTCGTCATGTATGACCTTTCACCAAAAGTGTTGACAAACAAACCTAATCTGTATCACATTTTTTTTTCACATAATTATTTGCAACCAAGGAATTTGTTCGACATAACTTGAAGTGTTGAATTATACATAACCAAATTTCTATTAAATTCTGGAAACCTAATCTTTTTTTTTCTCTCCATAACTCCAAAAATTGAATTACATTATACAAATATTGTTATTTAAATAACGAATTTAAAAAAAAGTTTTGTTTACATTAATATGAACTGGAAGGGTTATACAAATGGATCAAGGAGAAAAAAAGTGAGATTCAGTAGTCCCAAAAAGATTAGCATATCAAATCAAAGTTATGTAAATTCAGAACTTCCTGGGTAAATGATAATATCAAGGTATTAACTTCAAAAGTTTTTTTTTGATCTGCAAGTATCTTTTAAGACAGGAAACATTCAAGTAGGCTGTAAAGCTATATATATATATATATATATATAAATATATATATATATATATATATATATATATATATATCAATATTTCATGTATCCACATAAAATTTTATAAGGAGATATAATTTTTTATGTATCAATTTTCAGTATTTACTTCAACGGTGCTCGATATGTAAGTAGAGCTAGGTAGTAAGCTATGAAAATATATTTATGGCAATTAAGCTACACAGAGGCTTCCGCATTCCATCCGCGGGGGGGGGGGGTAATTAAGATACACAGAGGCTACCACGTTCCATCCCCAGGGGGGAATAATTAAGCTACACAGAGGCTCCCGCGTTCCATCCCCAGGGGGAATAATTAAGCTACACAGAGGCTCCCGCGTTCCATCCCCAGGGGGAATAATTAAGCTACACAGAGGCTCCCGCGTTCCATCCCCAGGGGGAATAATTAAGCTACACAAAGGCTCCCGCGTTCCATCCCCAGGGGGGAATAATTAAGCTACACAGAGGCTCCCGCGTTCCATTCCCAGGGGGGAATAATTAAGCTACACAGAGGCTCCCGCGTTTCATCCCCAGGGGGAATAATTAAGCTACACAGAGGCTCCCGCGTTTCATCCCCAGGGGGGAATAATTAAGCTACACAGAGGCTCCCGCGTTTCATCCCCAGGGGGGAATAATTAAGCTACACAGAGGCTCCCGCGTTTCATCCCCAGGGGGGAATAATTAAGCTACACAGAGGCTCCCGCGTTCCATCCCCAGGGGGGGATAATTAAGCTACACAGAGGCTCCCGCGTTCCATCCCCAGGGGGGGATAATTAAGCTACACAGAGGCTCCCGCGTTCCATCCCCAGGGGGGAATAATTAAGCTACACAGAGGCTCCCCACGTTCCATCCCCAGGGGGGAATAATTAAGCTACACAGAGGCTCCCGCGTTTCATCCCCGGGAGGAATCTTAAGGCTGAAGATTCCCCCTGGGGATGAAACGTGGGAGCCTCTGTGTAGCTTAATTGCCATAAATATATTTTCATAGCTTACTAATATATATATATATATGTGTGTGTGTGTGTGTGTGTGTGTGTGAGAGAGGGGTTCATAGAAGACTATTACAATGCAAGAAGAAAAACAAAAACGAAGTGATGTTGTTTTCCTTTGTATTACCATAGTCAATGGCACAGAAACCTTGCAGCAAATTAGATTTAAATGTTTTAAATTATGAAATAATTCCCGCTAAATTTATTTATTATTGTCATATTTATTTAAGTTATTTGGTGCGTGTTTGATTAATTTTAATTAGTTGCTATATTTATTCCAATGTTAAAATGTGATATTATGAAATTGTAGTAAAGTGTTTATTTATATATATATATATATATATATATATATATATATATATATTATATAATAATAATAAAATTAACGATAAGTGAAGTATCGTTAAAGTTATCTATTGTGATAAAGTAAAGCTCAATACGTTGAGTAGAGCAATCAATTTAAAGAAGGAAAGATGAAGATAAAAAATTGCATAAAATTACATAAAATTAGATAATATTGATACAAATTCCAACTGCTTTCGGTAAATCCAGTTTTGTTCTCTGTAGTCGGCTGAGTTTCCTACCAAAAGCCGAATATTTAAGATAATATATGACAATTTTTTTAAACATCCCACTGCCCGGAGGCCAGGTGTTTGAAGGCAGATATGAACCTTGCCACATAGCATCTTTTAACAGACAATCTTCACCTCGGATCCGCCGAATTGGATACCTACAATATTACTCCACAGATTTTTACTTGTGATTCTACGGAACTATACACAAAACGGAGACACAAATCCCTATGGACCAAGTGAGATATTTTTGAACCCTCTGCCTTTTATTTGAAACCCTGTAAAACTTTTTAAAAAAACTTTCTCCAAATCTACAAACTTTTGCTATTTTGCTATCTGCACCATAGCGTCCCCTTTTGTCTTCGACAATGGCTACTCAATACTGCTACCATTCTCCCTCTCGCCCATTTATTTCTTTATCCCCAACCTTTCCTGTTATTTCTTCTTCAATTTTCAAAGTGACATGGAACAGGTAATATTTATTTATTATAAATATCACATTATGAGAAGAGTTTTATCTTTGAAAAACCATGGTTTAAGGATTAGTGTAACTCCTTGCATCTGAACTTTCGATGTAATAAAATTTGTATCAATTTTATGTAATTTTATGCAATGTTTTATCTTCATCTTTCCTTCTTTTTATATATATACATATATATATATATGATAATTTTATTTACACAGACATGTACAAAATCTGCGACACTGGCATGTCGATGTTATCGATCAACAGTTACTATAAACTGAGATCTCATCAGGCAGAGTTAGAATCCGATCTTAACCTCAGATCATATTTGGAGGGATATATATATATATATATATATATATATATATACGTAAAAAAATAAAAAAAATTATATTAAGTCGAAGTAAGATTATATACGCTTTCTCTACACCCTCTTTTATTAAAATAAAAACAAAAAAACTCAATGATATTTTAAGTCCTATGTGCCTTCAGTATTTTGTCGTTTTTTTTGTTGTTTTTATTGTCTGCTTTTGCTTTTTTTTTATTGTTTATACAAAATGTTTTTTATGTAAATCTGTATGTTGACTTTCTCTAATGTGTTATCACATTTGTGACTTCTGTATCTGTTTTTTTTTATGTTATTTTTCATAAAGAAAAATATTGGAATTATTATTAAAATAGAATATAAATTCCTAATCATCTTAGAAACGATCATTTACCTAATCATTGTTGATCTTGAATTCTTGGAATTTAAATAAATGTTATAAATTTATGTTTCAACTTACTGTAACAAAATTCAAAGTTATTATATAGTAAAGTTAGTATATACTCGATCCAATAGTGCTCAATACTAAAATGGCTATTAGTAGAGCTTATATATTTATAATTTTTTGGGCTTGCATTGTCAGAACCAACGTCTCAACCTACAATACCATAGCTAAATGTGGAAGTTAAGCATAACATTAAAAAAAATAAAAAAATAAAAAAATAAAAAAAAATAAAAAAAACTTTGAAATTTTCTAAAATCTCCCTCACCCCCATTTTCATGTTTGTCATTCTAAATTGAGACAAGTGATTATCTAAACTGATTATCTTGTTTAAATATGACATGGAAATTTAAGTAGGGTGGGGGGTGACGTTAAAAAGAAAATGCTATACCACATAAAGCTAGATTATTTGTCCGTAATTGAGATTCAGTCACAGTAGTCCCCCTCCCCATGGGAAGATGGTGAGAATAAGCTAGCACACAAGATGTGATGCACTATGGCCCCTAAAATTTGTCTGAGCAGCCTCGTCGGCATTCCCTAGTGAGACGTCAAAGGCAGTAAGCTATAAACTCTTTTCTAAAGCGAGAAGACAACGCCTGGGAGGGTGGACCTCTTGGAGCCGAACAGAATAAATACCACAGCCAACTGTCACAATGATTAAGTCTCTGTCAGACTGATTGTCAAGTACAGATGCTTGATTGGTATGATTGCCGTAAGAAAGGAAACGGCTTTGATTCGCCTCATTCAGTCAATACCTACGTCATAATTCACTCTGTCCCTATTTATTGACAGTCAAAGGTAATAAAGAAAGGAAAGAATAAAAAGATTGGAATAGTCCATTATAAACAAAAGGGACATCACCGGAAGTAGTAATATTGAATCCGTAGGTGGAGAGAGAGAGAGAGATATAGATAGCGAGCAAAATGAGTAATTTTAGATTTTGCCATTATTTTTTTAATATTTAACTGACTTTTCAAACTCACTTTTATCTGATTCAAATAATCTAACCCGAGCTCAGTGTCCCAATGAGTCACATTTCTTTTTAGTAATATATATATATATATATATATATATATATATATATATATACATACTTTATATATATATATATATGTCCTATTTCTATATCTCTATAGATATATATATATATATATATATATATATATATATATATGTATATATAAAATATGTGTATATATATATGTGCATATATAAAATGTGTATGTGTGTATATATATGTGCATATATAAAATGTGTATGTGTGAATATATATATATATATGTGTGTATATATAAAATGTGTGTGTATATATATATAAAATATGTGTGTGTATGTATATATATAAAAAATATGGGTGTGTATGTATATATATAAAAAATATGTGTGTATGTGTGTATATATATATATAAAATATGTGTATGTGTGTATATATATATATATATATATATATATATATATATATATATATGTATATATAAAATATGTGTATGTGTGTATATAAATATATATATATATATATATGTATATATAAAATATGTGTATGTGTGTATATAAATATATATATATATATATTTTATATATGTATATATAAAATATGTGTATGTGTGTATATAAATATATATATATATATATATATTTTATATATGTATATATAAAATATGTGTATGTGTGTATATAAATATATATATATATATATTTTATTTATGTATATATAAAATATGTGTATGTGTGTATATAAATATATATATATATGTATATATAAAATATGTGTATGTGTGTATATAAATATATATATATATATATATATATATTTTATATATGTATATATAAAATATGTGTATGTGTGTATATAAATATATATATATATATTAGAGAGAGATAGAGATATAGAAATAGGACAGGCTCTGGTCACTAGCCAAAAAGATAAAGTGCATTCTCGACTTGGCATTATTCCATAAAATGAACCAAACTTAAATGACCTGAAGCAACTGGGTAAATGTCAAATTTGAACCGAGAGAATTGTATTTCCTGAAACCAACTTTTCTGTTCAAAATATTCCAACTACAAGCAAAAATTGATAGCCCGTACTCTGCCATGATTGCTACACTATATTTCCATTATGGATCAGTCTTAACTGTTTTTAGTTATACAAATTTAAAAGGAGCTATTGTACAAGATTTTTTTTGTCGTTTTCTTTTTTATAATTGTAAGATTTTAGCTTTTTTTTTTTTTATTTACCAAAAAATAATATTTTAATTAGAGGATCATGCAGGTTTTTAAAAGCTTAGTGGCTTTCAAATAATATCACTTTACTACTAGATGGTTTCCTGTGATACCACCATGGGGAAAATATTTGATAACTATGGACAGATATTCTTTTTCTTTATCTCTGTGCCATGGTTTACACTTTACTGTTTACAAAAAAAAGGTCGAGGCAAAAAAAAAAAAGAAGACATTGTGATGGTGGACACAGATGATATCAAGATGACATGAAGATTGTGCATACTGCGAATTAAAGCACTTTATCTATTTACTACTAAAACTCTGTGGACCTTGTTTGTCTCTGTGCACACTGGATGATGTCACAAAGGAATAACACAATCCACATAAACAGACTTGCAAGAGACTGGGCAAATCATTTCTAACGACATAAAAAGACATCATATGGTAAAACATGTTGAAGAAATCGAACAAAAGGATGATGTTATCATGCATTAAAAAAGAGAGCATCGACTACCCGTGCCCCGAAGAGTCACAGGTCGTCTATGTAGACAGGGTCTAATATATACTATTATTCCCCATCACATTATTTCTTTGAATTGGTGTGAAAATATGCACACCAAAGGGAGGGAAAAAAAAAAGGAAAATAAGACAGGAAAAAGTAAATTTAACAGATCAAAAGTAATTCAAACTCGTTACTACAGATCGGCTGTTCGATTGTTAATACATTTTGACAAGGAGATCACTCCTGTGAAAAATTCTTTTTGTATACTAAAAATATTTCCAAAGATTAAAGATTACTCCAAGTTACGTAAATCTGGTTCAATCTTATTTTGTCCTTTAGTCCTCACATTCCATGAGCGATGTTTCTGACAAATGAGGAAGAATTTCTATTTTCTGGGTCAGAATCCATCTAGCGCTTATCGTTGTTTATTTTTTTACCTTGAAATAACTTTTTTAGCACCTAACATCAAGTGGCTTCATGCCTTGTCTGGAGCGAAAAAAAAGAAAAAGTGACGTAACTTCACCAAAATCAGGCCCACAGAGTCTCTGCCATTTTTGAGGATGGCTTGTTCTCTGTCGGTGGAAGGTTATGATCCTGTACAGTTCTAGGGAGTCCATCTTTCCAGGCTTTGCCTTCTCACCCTTTGAGAAGGGGGTAGTTTATTGCTAATCACCTGAGGCACTCCTACAGAGAAATGCCGATAGGGTCACCCAGTCAATTTTTGTTCGGCCAGAGTGCTCTTCCTCTAGGGCGCTGGTTTCAAATCCCACTTTCCCACCTTATGTCTTATCTTCTCGCCATAGGAAGGAGATAAACACATTCACGATTTGAAAACCTGCATAAAATGTTATTTTTTGATCAATTTTTGTCCAAGTCATATAGCAGTAAAAATATTTTTTGAAATCTGAATTCCGTTAAAATTCGTCGGCCAATTTATGTCATGTAATTATTCCCCAATGTCAAAATACAACACCAAGAGACACATATAAAACGTGGCCCACTTAAAAGTAGCCCGGGTACTAGTCGACTGGAATGAGGCAGTCTTTTATTGTTATTGTGTATTAATTTGAGATTATTTGCGTACCCATTGGATAAGACAAAAAAAAAAAAAAAAAAAAAAAAAAAACCCGGAAAACAACATAGGACACACAAAATATTGTGGCTGAGAGATCGGGCTACTTTAAAGTGGGACATTCTATAATTACTGAAAAAAATTTTAAAAAAACTTCAAGAATATATTACATTTACAGAACTTTATAGATAGAGAAGACCTTATATATATTATATTGTGTATCACAACAGAAATTAAAGCCTCAGCAGGAATCCATGCAGCCAGCCAAGCATGACTGGGTTCAGCTCTATCAGTCCTGTGCAAAGTGGTGAGCACACTCTTCAAGAATGTGCTCAGTGGTGTCTTTACTGTGCACACATTCAGGGTTACTGACATCTCCCAGTGATCTTGAATACATAAGAATCAATGACAAAAAGCAATAATGCAAACAATCCATCTTTTTTGTCTTTTCAATCCCTTGCTCAAAATCCATGTTCACACAAATTTTGTGTTGAAATTTTGAACTACATGACGACATATTACGCCTCAAACGGACAGGTGACAGTGTTCTATGACCAAGACAAACACATACATAAAAGATAAGGCCTTGTTTATTTGCCTCCCCACGAGGGAAAAGTTAGACACAAGGTAGTTTTTTTTTTATGTGTGTGGGAGATATCCAGCTCGCCCAAAAAGGGCATTATGGATGGGACAAAAATTAAAATTGCCCCAGTTAGGAAAGATTTATTTTCCTTTGACTGAGGCGAGAGACATTTTTATATGGAATAAACATGAAAGGACTGCTCTCATTATCGATGTTACTGTCCCGAATGACTATGGCCTAAATAGAGCCAAGTGCAAAATAATTACAAGATACTAGGATCTAAAAAATGACTTAAAAACAATGTGGTTATTGAAGAAAAAAAAACAAAAACAAAAAAACACTCTACCAGTTGTGATAAAGGCAACTGGTTTAATAATAATTTTTTTTTTTAAACCCTCCAATCTTTGGAAGACCAGGCTGCTGCAAAGTCAAGATAGCAACTCTAAAAGGGACAACCTCAATTCTTAAAAAGCCCTCGGATATAAATGTAAATAATAAAAAAAATCAAGTGTTAGCCTCACGAGGTGCCGTTTGATCTATAAGAACTAACTGAACTAAATAAAAATTTAAAATTCCAAAAAGATTTTTTTGATAACCTTGTTTGATGCTTAATTGGTGACAATTCATTAGATTTTCGTACAATCTTTTTATTTTTCAATTTTCTTATCTTTTTGTTTTTGCTAGAGATGGGGCATCCTACTGGATGCCAGACATTCACACGCTATTTTAAAGACTCCAACCGAGAGATATTTTTAAGATTCTAACCGTCCCCTTAAGAGCAATTGTTTGGATCTCTCTTGCGTTACCAGGTATATTCACCAGGTAGTTTTAAAGGATTCCTTTTCCTGAGCCTGGTAGCTTCTACGATTACTGGAACGATGGAGATCTTCCTAAGATTCCAGTTTCTTTTCATATTGTGTGTGTGTGTGTGTGTGGCTGGAGATACCGTCTAAATCAGGATCACCTCAGTTTTTGAAACATAGTACCCAACATGACATCAAGAATATCATGGTACACAACACTAATGAAATAAATCTAAATGAATAAATACTAAAGTTGGGCCTATTTTTCTCACTAAATGAAATAAAAAAAAAAAAGTCAAAACGCCATATTTCAAATTCAACTTTACACAATAGATGCATGATCTTTTTTATATACTGCTTATGTATATGTAATATCAGTCACAAGGTTAACTAATTTGTAAATTGGTTTTGAAAAAGGAGATTTTATTAAATGAATGCATAATTTCTAGAAAACACACATGAGGGCTTAAGCTAATTGGAGTGAGAAACAGTTTAGCAGAGGAAGGGTTTGGTTATTTTGCTATTATGTTTGAAGGCAGAGGGGAAAAATCGACTTTACTTTATTATAGAGATTCTTTGTTACTGTCTATTTTTTTTTTAATTCAATGTTTTTTTAAATTTTAATATAACAAATAGTAATAATAATTGACCTAACTTTAAATGCTTCCAAAGTATTAAGGATCGCTTTGGTTTTGACCCATTAGCTAGCTACAACTATTTTATATAAAACATTTACAAAAAATATAGAATTCCCTCTTTTCTATAGTCAGTAGAAATAAAAGGAGAAATACCCTCACCTACACAGGTTAAGAGTAGTAACAGGAAGGAAGGACACTCACATTTGAATAACAACATGACACAAAATTGTCACTTCCAAATAGGAGGGAGGAAAAGTTTGGATGAAGATCTCAATGAAAGAGAAAACGGGTAATGGAAGGCGATAAAATAAATACATAGATGGAGACAGTTTTTTTTTCTTTTCTTTTTCAATTAAATTTCAGCACTGGATTAACCTCAGCCATCAATCAGCAGCTCAAGTGGAACTCATGAATGGCAGGAAAACACAAGTCATTATTATTTGATGAAACGTTTTATGCACTTACACACATACATACAAATATACACACATACAAACAAATATATACACACATGTATAAATATATATATATATATATATATATACCCTCTGATTTAAGACAAATTCTAGTTAATAACACTAAAATGATACATTCCGAAACCAATTAAAAAAAATTAAAAATACTGGAAGCTATCTACATAAAAACACAACAACCTAAAATTAACAACATCACATATGAAACTAGTAGTAACATTTTAAAATGCTTAACGTAATGCGATTTTGTTCTGTGATTCCATCCAGCATTGCTGAATTCAAAAATCGCCAACGACTTCCTGGAACCATGCAGAAAACGTTCTCTGCGCGTTTCACCGCCGTCTTTTAAAAAGTTTTCTTCGTTCATTTGCTTTTGACACCTGAGGATGATTCGACGAAGAATCGAAAACGTTCGTAAAACCTATGGAACATTTATTAATTTGTTTGATTTTAATACAAAACATTTTTCTGATGAAAAATTGAAAAAATTAAAAGAAGGTATAATTAAACAGACGAATTCTGTTATTTTTAACAAATCGCATTCTTTGTATAAATTTGAAAACTTTTCCATTTTTAATTAAAGTTCACCAACCGATTGATAATGGTTGTATTTTAAATGACTGAAATATTTCGGTAGAACTATACAACATGAGTTTTTGAGTTTATTTTTGTTAGTTGTTGAATTGCTTATCCTTTATTCCATTTTTACATTATATATATATATATATATATGGGAAATGAAAAAGGGAAAACCAAAAAGGATGTTTTTTTTATATATTCATCAACGTTTCATCTTTATTTGTAAGACTTCCTCAGGATGATAATTTTAAGAAAAATGTCATGCAAGTACGTGAAAATATTGGGTTGACATGATGGGTAGATGAGAAAAAGTAGTAGCCACTATTGGGTGCGCAGGACCGAGGTTCGGGCTTAGTGAAGTCATTCCATGCAACTGACTTCACTAAGCCCGGACCTCGGTCCTGCGCATCCAATAGTGGCTACTACTACTTTTACGAAACGTTGATGAATATATAAAAAAAATCTCCTTTTTGGTTTTTCCTTTTTCATTTCCCATTATGCCGGATTACCTTCATCCTTCCTTTCTAATATATATATATATATATATATATATATATATAAATACATACATGCTAAGCGCTTTCAGGTTGTCTTTGATGACATCTTTGAAACGTCTCTTTTTGGCTTGTAGCTCAGGTGTTTTGTTCACGTTAGTCTTCAAAGAGCTGTTTGGCAAAAACATGTCTATGATGGCTGTGAAAGATTTGAGGCAAGGCCACTAGAATACTCCATCTTGAAGTGTTCTCTGCGGAAGCAGTACGTGTTGAACGACCCAGACACATTTCACCTGCCCATGTATTAAACCCATAAAGTTTAAGTTAAATAGTGAATTGGCTCTGAGGAGGTTGCAAAGATTGAAACCTCAACCTGTCGATGTTAACCAAACAATCACACACACATTTACTGCATCTTCACAAATGATTGTCGTCTCATCACGTTTCTTCAGCCCTTCCGCGTCTGTGACTTCATAGGTAGATTTTTAGATCTATTATAGATCTACTTTGCCTATAGCACAGGTGACAGACAAACATAAAAAATTTCAATTCCTGCTGCCTATTTGCAAAATCGTGACTATGTGCCTCCAACAGGTTATATTTGCACAAAGGATTTTTTTTTATGTTTGGGTGACAGATGAGATCGCAGAGAGATTCTATTTGAATTCATCATGGGGGACAAATCTTTATGGGGGGGGGCATATCTTAAACTATCTATGGGGAGAGGCATATCTTAAACTATCTATGGGGAGAGGCATATCTTAAACTATCTATGGGGAGAGGCATATCTTAAACTATCTATGGGGAGAGGCATATCTTAAACTATCTATGGGGAGAGGCATATCTTAAACTATCTATGGGGAGAGGCATATCTTAAACTATCTATGGGGAGAGGCATATCTTAAACTATCTATGGGGAGGGGCATATCTTAAACTATCTATGGGGAGAGGCATATCTTAAACTATCTATGGGGAGAGGCATATCTTAAACTATCTATGGGGAGAGGCATATCTTAAACTATCTATGGGGAGAGGCATATCTTAAACTATCTATGGGGAGAGGCATATCTTAAACTATCTATGGGGAGAGGCATATCTTAAACTATCTATGCAGAGGCATATCTTAAACTATCTATGCAGAGGCATATCTTAAACTATTTAACCAATTCTATACTTAAGACGTTGATAGAATATTCAAACTATTATCTAAAGGAATGAACCCTGTAAAGTAGAAACCACATTTCTTATTCTGTCTGCTATAAGACAGATCATTCCATTATTGTAGTCTTGGAGAAAGGAGAGCAACGATGACTCCAAGCAATTCTGAATAAAGAATCATGAAGTGCAGCATTCATATTTGATACAGACTTAAATAATGAAATATTATTAAAACACTCGTACTACAAAGCATACATTTTTAAGTTTCAGCCAATCTCTGCAAAATAAACTTCATAATCTATGAATGGAAAAGAAACTTACTTACTAAACAAAATATGACCGGCTAAAATTAATTTCCGAGTCCTATTTAAAATTCAGCATTTAACAAAATGTTTTTACTAACCATTCACTACTTATCAAGGCTTAAAGACCACTCCAGGACATGGGTTAATGATATGACTGGCTTAAATTAATTTTCAAATCCTATTAAAAATCTTTTTTTTACTAAATCACCACTTATTAAGGCCTAAAAACCACGAGGTTAATGGTTAATCAAATTGATAGAGTGATAGCCGAATGATGATGAATGCTATAAGAGGATTGAAAATCTCCACATACTACCCCCCAAAACAGCAATTCTTCCCCCTTTGTCAGATCGTTCATGGGTACTACTCCAGATGAAGCGCCTAATTTCCGTGACTGCTCGGCGGCAACGATCGGACAGGTCGCGGAAGCGCCCGAGACGAAAACGAGGCCGAAGCAGAGCTGACCAATCAGGTTACCAATCAGGTTGCTGCCAATCAACAAAACAAGCGATAGACAAAACCTTTCGAACCGGCTGCAAACGTATTCGTAAACCCTGACCCTCGACGAGAAAATATATGAAATCCCCCCCCCCCCAAAAAAAATATCCTAAGAAAAATAACATACTTCTTTGTTTTATGTAAAAAGAAAAAGACAAAAAAAAGTTGCCTAAATATCGTTAAAGAAATAGCATTTACTTCTTTGATTTATGTAAAAGAAGACAAAAAAAAAAAAATTAAAATGGTTCATTTGGCCCACGAAAAAAAAAAGTTTATATGTCTTCAGTTATGGTTTTTTTCATATTTTTTTTCCATTTTTTTTTCAAAAATGTATTTTTTGTTTTGTATTCTTCATCTTATATTGTCGTCTGCCACTCTTCCATTTTACGACTTTCAGTTTTGCTTCAGCCTAGTTTTCGTCTCGGCAGCTCTCGGGCGCTTCCGCGACCTGCCCGATCGTTGCCGCCGAGCAGTCACGGAAATTAGGCGCTTCATCTGGAGTAGTACCCGTTCATGGAATGTGAGGACTAATAGTAAAATTAAAGAATCTTAGAAAACAGGACTACAGAGAATAGTAAATCTGCAAAACAAACATTTCTTGCTATATCACACCTGCCGATGTAGATAAGGACAGACAAAGGATGACTACTTACCAATGGACTAAAAGAGGAGAGAAAATATCAGGATAGCCTTCAGATGGAGGAGACACATTAAAACCTAACCAGCTGATGAAGAATGAAAATAGAGTGTCTGTGTCAGTTGCTCACAGCTCTCTCTAATGTATTAATGTTGGGCCTAAAATCAATAGAAAGGCACATTACAGAGGTTTACAGATGAATAGGAAAGGATAGGGAAAAGAGGCGTAAGTTTATCTCACCGGCATGCTTACATCCCCCCTCCACACCTCCAGCAATTCATATTCCTAAGCAACAGGAGGAGAAAAGAAAATACTTGCTAAAAAAAGGGAGTTTTCTCCTCAGTCACACATTATATTCCAAAGCATGTTTATTTGATCACACTTGACAGATTAGTTCATTAAAACTTTCTCATATTGCCAAGTGTGAAAAGAAAGAGTACAAAGATTGGGGAAATATTTTGTTTAGTAAAAAAAAAAGAAAAAAAGAAAAAAAAAGAAAAGATTTGAATGAAAGAAAGAAAACAAAATGAATAGACACAAATCCTTTATTGGCAATTTAACCCCACCACACACATACATGCACCTTAAAATTTAAATTATAAATTTCTTAAGAGTGAATATGCAAGTTTTAAATTGCTTTTTAAATCACTTTTGAGTCAGTTAAGAAAATAAAAAAAAATTGCTCTCATCCATTTTTTTTAAAAATAGAAATATTCAGAAAGACATCTGATTGGTTCATTTCTTAAGATCTAAATTTTATGGGATTTTAAGAAATGTATACACTGAAAATATATAGCAATTGTTACCTAGCTTGATTTTAAAATCGGTTTTACTTTTTTTTAAAGATATACATACATGATTTACCAGAAGGGCATCTTTTAATTTGTGCAACAGGTTTTTCAGAGAGAAATGTGGCAAGAGAGAATTATTTTGAAAAGTTAAATTCCAAGAGAATAAAAAATGTGAAGAACTCAAATGGAAGAACGATAATGAGTCATCGCAGAATGTCGGATCAGTTGAACTGTAAACTGGCTATCTTAAATCACTATGAGAATATTATATAGACCAACTATTTGGTTTAAAACAGACCGAAGGAAAAATATCACAAGGCAAATTGAATAAGCATGCTCAAGAAAACATACATATATAAAAGAGCTGTTAAACCTGGCATAGTGATATGGAACAAGGAGAGAGTAGCAACCCTAGTTAAAGTCACTGTTCCTAATGATGTTGGGTTAAACAGAGCTGAGAGGGAGAAGATAACTAAATACCAAAGTCTTATGTACGACATTAAAAAACAAAACAAAAACAAAAACA
The DNA here is from genome assembly GCA_963556195.1 of Sepiola atlantica. Lineage (NCBI taxonomy): Eukaryota > Metazoa > Mollusca > Cephalopoda > Sepiida > Sepiolidae > Sepiola > Sepiola atlantica. The sequence continues at coordinate 17,272,260 of OY744537.1, forward strand.
AAAAAACGGAATCTTAGGAAGATCTCCATCATTCCAATAATCATAGGAGCCCACACAAAAATCCAGTAATCATAGGGCCCATGTGCAAGAGAGATGCACTTAAAGGAACAGTTAAAATCCTAAAAAGATCTCAGTTGGAGTCTCTGAAATAGTGGGTTTATGTCTTGCATTCAGTAGGATGCCCCATCTCCAGGGAAAACAAAGAGAAAATTGAAAATGAAAGAGGGAAAGCATATTCCTGTAAAGTGTGTGGTTCTCCATTTTCACCGAATCCTCACATGATGGCTCACATGCGATCACACAGGAAAAAAAGAGAGAAAACATATTCTTGTGAAGTTTGTGGAACTGCATTTTCAGAGAACTGTGGTTTGAAAAAGCACATGCGAACACATAGAGAAACCATATTCTTTTAAAGTCGATGGATCTGTATTTTCAAAAGAATTCTCTTCTGCAATCTTAAATATGAACACATGGGGGAGAAACCATATTGTAAAGTTCAGATAATTCCAATTTGAAATAACACATGTGCATACACGAAAGATAAACCATACTTTTCTAAACTTTGTAGATCTGTGATTTCATGAAGTTCAATTTGAAAAACCACAAGAAAATACATTGTTATATGAAACAAACCCGAAAGGACTGCTCTCATCATTGATGTAACCGTCTCGAATGACTATGGCCTCAATAGAGACGAATGCGAAAATATCAGGATCTCAAGAATGACTTAAAAACATGGTCTCTGAAAGAAATAAACATTACACCGGTTGTAGTAGGCACAACTAGCCTAATTAAAAAAATCTTTAAAAATACTTAGACACAATTTCTGAAAGACCAAGTTGCAGCGAAATACAGACAGCAACCTTAAAAGGGCACAACGTCTATTTATAAAAGAGCGCTCGGATATAAATTTAAATCATAACGAAATCAAGTGTTAGTTCCAGGAAGGAACCCCTTGATTTCTTTGAACTTAAATTAAATAAAAAATTTGTACTCAACGTTTGGGAAGTAGGAGAGAACCTTAAATGAACCCTTGGATATCTATGTATCTCATAAAGAAATACAGTGTTAGCTTCAGGAAGGGGGCTCTTGATTTCTAAGAACCTACTGAAGTAAAATGGGGGGGAAAAAAAGAAGAAATATATATCGATACAGGAAGTTGCTAAATAACGATGCATTTAGTGGTTAATGTTAAGTACAATATTTAGATACGAAGGGAGGATTATTGAACAACTTAGATAAGAAATCTTATTTTTGCTTGGCCACGAAGCGTTTATTGTGAAAATGAGGTCTGCTTCGTGAAATTCTTTTTTGTTTTGAAACTGTTGTTTCGGTTTGATTATTTCATAATAGTTGTTTTTAGTCGTCTCATCGGAACAAGGCAAAAGATGTCCTTTGTGTTCGGAAGTTATTTGACTGCCTCTATGTTTGACGTCTACTTCTCCAAAAGCCCGTCAAAAGTTGGGTTGTGCTCATTACAATATATAGTGGACTCTTACAAAAAAGCCCTTTCGAGGAAATACTGTCAACATAATTAAAAGGGGGACAACTCATATTTTCTAGATTGCAGGTTATTTAAGACTGCAACAAGCTCTCCAAGATGCTGGTATCTTTTTTAAAACAATTTTAGTCTGCTATAAAAATAATATCAGTAAAAGAAAACTTGATAAGGATGACTATTTAGATGAAATATTTAACACTTCTTTAATAGATTTTTATGTATTTTCACAAGTATAAACTTAAACAGTTACAAAATGAAGAGATAAGATGTAAAGATTTTAATACATATTATTCAATCTATTAAGAAACAAAAGAGACAAATGAAAACAAAAAACTTGTTGCCAAATTAGAAAATAACAAATTTAAAAAAAAACCTTCATGTTGATTAGCAATAGATTATTTGAGCAGTTGACTATAAATGGACATCTATCAGATGAAAATAGTAAAATTATATCAAATATATAAAATTATGTCAGCCGGATTTTAAAAGTTGGACTTGAATATCATTTAAGTCGACAAATCAAACTTTGATTCTGACTAACCAATTTTCACTTGTTATTGTTGGTCCCCCGATTTATAAAATCGGGAGACCTATGTTTTGAGGCATGTCCGTCCATCCGTCCGTCCGGATTTTTCTCCGCAACCATCCATTGAATTTCTCTGCAATTTTGCATGAAGTTGTAGCTTTGGTCAGGTTAGAAAGTGACCTTCTCTGATTTAAAAAAAAAAAAATCTGGTTAGCCCCCCCAGGGGGTCAAAAGGCCCCAAAATAGCAAAAAATGACATTTTTTGCCCCATAACTTTTCATCCATCCATTCAATTTCTCTGAAACTTGGCCAAACTGTGGAGGCAATTGTTCCTAATAGAAAATAAGTATCGCTGACCTTGGAAAAAAATCTGGTTTGCGCCCCCAGGGGGTCAGAAGCCCCCAAAATGGCAAAAAAATGACCCTTTTCTCCCATAACGTTTGATCCATCCATTCAATTTTTCTGAAACTTGGCCAAAATGTAGAGGCAATTGTTCTGGATATAAAATGAGCATCTTTGACCTCAGAAAAATTCTGGTTCGCGCCCCCAGGGGGTACAATGAGGGTCAAAAATGCCCAAAATTTATTGCATTTTACATTCGCCACATCGAGTCACATACAGAGGGGGACCACGCACGCGCGGCTTGTTTATCAATATATAGTTTGCTAATATGAAGACATTCTTAAATAAACACTTAAAAAGAAAAAATAAGCTACGGGGGAATAACTTTTATTGTTTTATTTGTATTTTAGCTACTTAACCTAACAAGAAAAGCGTGGCTATAGAACATAGAAATATTTACAAAACAAATTTGAACGTAATGGGTCCCAGTCAATACTGAGTCGATACAGCAAGCAAGTAAAATTTAAATTTTGCTTTTAAGAGATAAAGGAGGGTAAAATGTATTGCATGAATACACAAATATCTCCATAACATTAAAAAGATCTGAATTACATTTTATTTAAAAAATCTTTTATCAAATGTTTTGATAAAAAATAATTAACCGGTATGTACCAAAACGATTTGAATAACACTAGCAGATGTTTTTGAATACAACTTTTTTTTATTATTATTACTTTTTTTTCTCCAATTTTATTAATTTATCCAATAATATTTAATACACTTGTTTCAAATGTATAAATCAATAGACAACAAAGAATGGACGGATAACATTTACAAAATGTTTCAATGTATAAATTATCAAAAACATTCTGAAAACCTTGTTCTATCAGCAAAACTAATTTAGTTAACATTGATGCAAAAAATAATAGACATGAATCTCTCCAATTCATCTATATCCATAGAATGTGTCAATTCACAAGTGTAGACTATTTAGCTGAGAAATGAACTTGGGTTGACCCGCGGAAAGTGTGTGGGTCAAGTGATGGTGTGGAGATAAGTGTGTTTTGTAGAAGGGTGTGGAGGCTGAAGAGACAAAATGCATGAAAAGTTAATATCTGCTAGGGAACAAATGAATAGAAGAGAGAGGGGGAGAAAAAAAAAGGGACCAGCTTTATACACACACACACACAGATGACTTACAAAGCAGCAGCAGCAACAAGTAAGCTTTTCTTACCCAGTAAAGAAATGTAAGAAAGGTTATAAATAGCATTCCTTTCTCTCAAGTTTGTCCATCTCTCTCTCTCTCTCTCTCTCTCTCTCTCTCTAATACATAGAATTTGACAACTCTGAAAAAGGTAAACCCCAAACATATCTGGTACTAGCAGAATATGTGATATTCAATGGTGGATAAATTCAATAGTAATCAGCTTGTTCCATTAGTGCCATACAGACAGTTTTGTTTTTTTTATTTAAAAAAATATTTGTTTATATAATGGCTAATCGCTATTTCACTTCGATAACCACCTCATGTTGTTAATACTAAAAGTTCCCAATATTTACTAACAGTTGCATGGATAAGTAAGGTTAGTTAATTAATGGATCAAGGAATCATCATCATATTCGGTTTAAGGTCAGTTTTACATGCTGGCATGTATTGGCTGGCTTTTAGAAACTGACTACCAAACTAACCTATCTCAGGCCAGGTCTTTATTTATCCCCCTTTCTCTCAAGTCCTGGAAACGAAAAGATTATAACTTAACAGATGTGTTAATATCTGAAAACAAAAATGTGCTAATTTTCTGCATTCCAAATGTTCAATATTTAACAAAGATATTATGTTTCTGAATTTTTTAGATGAGGATTGATAATTTGTATAATTTGGATTATTCGGACTACTGTTCTCATCTTGAGTGTTATTCTCACAACATTTCGGCAAATGTAACCCCCGACCTTGTTGAGGTGTATCTTGTCAAACTTGGGAATCTGCACAATTTTGAACGGAACTTTTATTTTTATGTAGTATGCTTTCGTTCCGTCAGCTATGACATGGTAGAAGTCTTCAGTTTCTCGCAATTCCGAGTATCGTCCGCACTTAGGATTGAACCTTCAGAAGAGTGCACCTAGAACTGAATTTTTTTACTTAGTACTTTATCCGCTATACCGCGAGTCCTTGCACCTGAAGAAGATCAGAGGCTACATCGGCTGAAACGTTGTGAGAATAATACTCAAGATGAGAACAGTAGTCTGAATAATCCAAAGCTAGTACTTAAAACTCCTATTCTTAAATTCTATAAAATTTTAGCTTTATCCCAATAAAACAAAATCTATTATACTAAAGCTGAGTTAACGCTGGTTTCCCTAAGGTATTTTTCCTATATTTTAATCACACAAAATACATGTTAAAATATTTCTTAGTTTGAGGATTGAGTTATGTTTAAAATAACTTCCATTTTAATTGTTCTAATCAACCATAAGTTGCAATTAACTGACAAAATGACCCATCTCTCTCTCTCTAAAGATCTATCACTTTCGAACTCTCTCACTATTTTACTCCCTCGTTCTTAATTTATAGTTTCTCATTCTACTCTCTCTTGCATGTATCTAAGGTAAAGAAAGACAAGAATAAAAAGATTGGAAGAGTCCATTATAAACAAAAAGAAATAACACAATTAATAATAAAATGAAAGAGATTGCCAGAAAGAGAGAGAACAAACAGAAAGTGACTAATTTGAGATTATGTCTGTATTTTTACTTACCCTGTCCTGTGCAGTTCTAGGAGGTCCACCCTCCCAGGCTTCGCCTCCCCTCTTTGGGGAGGAGTAAGTTTATTGCTTACTGCTTGAGGCGCCCCTACCGGGGAATGCCGACGGGGCTGCCCAGGCAATTTTTAAATGGCCAGAGTGCTCACCTCTCGAGCGCTGGCTTTTAACCCCACTTACTCGACCCAAGCTGTGGTCACATCTTACTTGTGGGAGTAAGATAAAACTGGCCTTGTGCCTAACTCCTGCTGAGGAGGAAATAAAAAAAAAAATATGTCTGTATTTTTTAACTGGCTCTGCAAACTCACTTTTTCCTGATTCAAACAATCTAGCTAAAGCTGAATGGGCGACTCAACGGGTCTCATTTTTTTTTCTAGTAACTGTATAACAATGAAATACATGTACAATCGTATTTTAGGGCATATGATCCTAACAGATAATTTATGTATTTATGTAGTAACAATGGCAACAACTTTTCAAAAAGTGCTTTTTGTTTTTTTTTTGTTTTTTTTTTCTTTTTTTTTCTTTTACTAAAGAGTCACCACTTATCAAGGTCCAAAGGCCACTCGAGGATACGGGTTAATGAGTTTTCTAGGTGGACGGTGAGACAACACCGTGAATATTGATAACGATGGTTGAAATTAGGAAGAATTGGATGAATGTAAGCATAGCATGCAATAGGATTATAGGATTTTATACAAACTTTATGAAATTTAATCTTTAAACAAATTCAAATGCAATAGGATTATAGGATTTTATACAAACTTTATGAAATTTAATCTTTAAACAAATTCAAATGCAATAGGATTATAGGATTTTATACAAACTTTATGAAATTTAATCTTTAAACAAATTCAAATGCAATAGGATTATAGGATTTTATACAAACTTTATGAAATTTAATCTTTAAACAAATTCAAATTTGATTTGAAGCTAATTTTTTTTATTGTATTGAATGAGTTGGCTTTGTCTGTATTACATTAAATCAACCTTTTTCGGGTTATTTACCGGCCCCGTTTGCATAATGGTTAGAATGTTCGCTAATAGGTCGAGAGACCGAGATTCAATCCTCGGTAGAGTCATACCAAAAACTAAAAAAATGGTACTTGATACTTCCTTGCTAAAAACTCGTCATTAAAAGCTGAGGATCAAGGGTAAGTGATGCCCTCCCCTACATCTGTATAGTAGCCAATGAATAGGGAGCCTTCAGCTAGTCCTCGACTACAGCCGATCCTTTTTTATTATTATTAAAGTTGAAACAACACCTATTCCAAACGATTTATTGAGCATTAAAAGATAGTGTAATAGTACAATATTACTAAGAGTAATAGTATAGTTTCGAGATATATATATATATATATATATATATATATATATATTATATATAAATAACAAAAATGATGCCCTATAAAGTTAAGGGTGACTAATAATGCAATCTTCTGCATCTTTATCACTTAGGAAGTGAAACAATTGTTATAGTAATATAACTAAAAGCAACAAACGCTACAATCACCATAAAAATACATTATATATAAATATACAGATATATATATACAGGGTGGTCACTAGAAAAGCGGGAAGTTTGAGGTTGTAAATTTTATTGTTTGAATTTTATTTTGTTCAAATTTTATTGCGCATGGCTTATTCACTTCTTCGATTTGCACGGACAACATTTTGAGCATCTGTAAGTTTTTCTTTGTAAAAACAAATTAGTGTTTGACAAATTTCCCACTTTTCTAGCAACCACTCTGTATATATAACTATAGATTTTTTTTTGTTAGGATAATCTTAATTATGTAAAACTAGAATACCTGTCCCAAGATAGGTAAAATTAATTCACCTGAACAAAATTTGCTACATGGCTGAAATTGCAGGTTCCTACCTTTCCCCAACATTATTAGTGCATATCTGACCATAATAGATTTGATAGGATTTGAACTTGGCATACCAGATTCCATAATCCGCAATTATGTGATTGTATTTGAAAGAGTAGATCAGTGAAAAAAAGAAAATACATGCCTAAATAATTTTTGAATATATTCTCGGAATAATCCTTGAACATTTTCCGACTAAATGTTTATCAGAGCAAATATATGAATAACCATTTTTTTTCCAGAGCTGCTAGGATACTTTAGGAGCATGAAAACCTTGATTATCTCAAGTGGGAGACCATGGTGCTAAGTTTGGTAAAATAAGGAAAGAAAAAAAATATTGTTTCCCTTTGGAATGATGCCAAATCCACGAACAGGCAATTTCAAGGCAACACGAGCAAAAATAAAACTAGAAGATTAAAAGGACTCAGTCCGTACGTTAGGTTCTAATGATCTCCTCTGTAGGCCAAGCACAAAGTATAAACATCATACAAGAGCATTAATTAAGAAAGAAAGACTCAGAAATAACACCAACGGATTGAGCTACAGGCAATGCGAAAAGTAGACAAGAAACAACAGTAAAAAATCAATTGCTGGAATGTCCTACTTCTAGTGATGAAGTTCAATTCCTAGTTTGGTGCTTCAAGATTTAACAAATACAAGATGTCTCTCTAAGCATGAACAGCAGAATAAGAACAGTAAAGAAAGTCTAATTTGAAAGTTACAGTGTAAACATAGATACCAGCTATTACTAATAGAGATTTGGTATCTGTACTATCTTTTAATGCTCAATTCAGTTTACTATACTATTTCAGACTAATGTACTATCTTTCAATACTTAAATCAGGGGAAGAGGGTAGTGCATGTTCTGTTGTCATGAGATCATCCTCCTTTGACATGTCAACAAGAAATTGTCACAATCGGCTGTTCATGAGCAAACTCATATATATATATAAATATAAATATAAAATTATTATTACCTACAGACGCCAGCGTTTTAAGCTTATTACTCTCATCAGTGTAGGAAGTAACAATTTCAGATGGTCGAAACGCACAAACCCAGTTCACAGAGTCAACCTAGACTCCGCAAGCTATCGCTCTATCTCCACGACCACCGGGAATTATGTGATTAAGGAGAAATTAAGTTCTATTTGTGCCTAAAGAAAGCGGGCAACAGACAGAAGACTATCGAGAGGGTTCAATGAACGTTTTCAGAACTTTGCTTTAAAGCTAAGTGACAATCCCGGAGAGTTCTCAACTTTAATTTCTTAAAAGGGGCTTTATAACAATAAAAAATATATATGGGTGTGTGTGTGTATTGCAAAAATATATATACTAGCCTATTTTTGCTAATATTTTTTATACATGACTATGTGAGAAGAATATATTTGAGATTTTCAAAATTTCATTCACAAATCAACTATAAAAAAGGTATTAGTTTCTTTTTTACCGTAAATATTTATGATAAATAATCAAGTGTTATACAAATCCCTGATATTTTGGGATATTCATTTTTATTAAAACATGAGTGTTTGCTAGAATTGTTTATGTAGTAGAAGGTAGCCAAGCAGTTGCTTTATGATATTTTTAAGTTAACTAGGATTAGTGATGAGGAGAGAGAGAGAGAAAGAGAGAGAGAGAGAGAGAAAGAAAGAGAGAGCGAAAGAGAAAGAGAGAGAAAGAGACAGAGAGAGAGAGAGAGAGAGAGAGAAAGAGACAGAGAAAGAGAAAGAGAAAGAGAGAGAGAAAGAGAAAGAGAGAGAGAAAGAGAAAGAGAGAGAGAAAGAGAAAGAGAAAGAGAAAGAGAGAGAGAAAGAGAGAGAGAGAGAGAAAGAGAAAGAGAGAGAGAAAGAGAAAGAGAGAGAGAAAGAGAAAGAGAAAGAGGGAGAGAAAGAGAAAGAGAAAGAGAGAGAGAAAGAGAAAAAGAGAGAGAGAGAAAGAGAAAAAGAGAGAGAGAGAGAAGAGAAAAAGAGAGAGAGAGAAAGAGAGAGAGAGAAAAAGAGAGAGAGAGAAAAAGAGAAAGAGAGAGAGAGAAAGAGAGAGAGAGAAAGAGAGAGAGAGAAAGAGAGAGAGAAAGAGAGAGAGAGAAAGAGAGAGAGAGAAAGAGAGAGAGAGAAAGAGAGAGAGAGAGAGAAAGAGAGAGAGAGAAAGAGAGAGAGAGAGAGAGAGAAAGAGAGAGAGAGAGAGAGAAAGAGAGAGAGAAAGAGAGAGAGAGAGAAAGAGAGAGAGAGAGAGAGAAAGAGAGAGAGAGAGAGAAAGAGAGAGAGAGAGAGAAAGAGAGAGAGAAAGATGAAGCATTTCTTTTACAGGCTGTTTGTCTAATCTGATAAATATGACTAATAAAACATGTCATCTGATACATCTCCAAGTAAATGCTGTCATATTTCACGTGCACGTGGTGATCTTAGTTGCACAAACATATTGAGATAAAAATTTTGCAACAGATAAAAACGTTTTTGATTTCACCTGAAAAAAAAACGGGCCTTTAAAAATTTGGTATACTAGAATCTCCTTTAATGGTGCCTGGAACAAGACCCACAAAATTTCCCCCATTTTCATCACATTGAATTTTTTTCTTTTAATCTAAAGATTTCCAATCATGTAACAAGATGGATAGATTATTTCAGTCATTCAGTTGTCTTCTGTCATTTTGCTGGTGATTAGTCATTCTGAATGCAATTTTTTTTTTTATCATTACTATTTCAGACCAATACACTATCTTCAAATGCTCAATTTGGGAGAAGGGGGTGTAGTATCTGGTCTGTGGTCATGATACCACTCTTTCAGGCATTAGTTGCTATGCCGTAAAACAAACCAAACCCAGGCATTACCTCCTCCTTTTAGGTGGATTAGTTTGTTTTGTTGTCATGCGTCCATCCTCCTAGGCATTACTTCCTCCTTTGGGGGAGGGCAGCAAAGTATATTTAATAAATCTTGAAACATGCATGCGATTCAAAGAAAAGGAAACTGATTGGAAAAATGTTAGCAAAAAGTCTGAGAAAGATTCAAGAATCTCAGCTATAAATTTGACAAATTTCACCCAAAATTTGATATAGACACATTGCTCACAATTTATCAAGAAAAATCAGAGTGGCTTTAAGATCATTTATGCCCGTACGATGGGCACCTCTTGGTAGACAAAGACAAAGAAAATAAATGCTACATCTTGGGTGAACTGACATCTATGAACTCTATTGGTAAACTGGTTCCTCGGTGTACTCAGACAATCACAACAAATTTGGAAACATTCTCATATGCAACCGTAAAATACTTTTCTATGCATTCAATAGGTTTTAATATTTTAGAAGTCATGTGTTAGATAGCGATAAACATGATCCATCTATTTGAATTAACATTGCAAGATAAAAAAAATAAAAAAATAAAAAATAAAAAATTAAGAGATAATACTTCTAGTAAAAAAAAAAAAAGATCTTAGAATGAAAACTCAAAGCTTAATTAATATATATCTTACTAGCAGGGCTACCTGGTGTCGCCCGGGGTTCTAATTTCTGTAAACAAAGTTCATATTGGGGTAAAATAAGAATAAAAATAATTATGCCGTGGTTGAGGTTCGAATGCACAGACCGTCTCTACGATTGAACCCTGGGGAAAGTATAATATGGTGATGCTTTTAATGCAATACATAAAGCAGACTGCCCCCCCCCTCCGTTCTTAGACAATAAAAGAAAGCGAAAAAAAAACAAAAAAACCCAACCTTTCTCTCTTTGTTGGCCACAGCTGTAACTGCTTTCTAGGTCATTATTGAAAATGCATTCATTTTAAAAGTCTTTCTAGGTGGATAAATTTTTTTTTTTTTTTTTTTCAAAGAAATTAAATCGAAATGCATTTTTTTGTTTTTAACATGGACCAATGTTCTGAACAAAAATAAAACTGACAATCAGAATCAAATACTGATTTTGTAGGAAGAAAACTTAACCGAAGATTCGAGAAACAAACATGCTGAACTTTATATATTGGACATAGTTATAAATTAAAATTAATCAAGAAATAAGAAATTACACCAACATAGTATAATTTTAATCGAGTGGTAGATATTAAATAGTTATGAACTTGTTGGCATGATAAAACTAACATTTACCTGAAGCACTACATAACCTCAGTAGCTATCCATAAAAGGTTTGCTATAAAAATTTAGAGACGTAAAATTAAATTTTAAAATGTTGATTCAACTGAAATTCAAGCATTATGATCATCTGGGCTAGAAACCCTACTCAAGAAAATAATCACAAATTAATAAGTTCGTAATATCAATACACAGCATTTTAAGCAGAGGTAAGAAGTCGGCAGAAAAAAAAGTTAATCCAGACTCTAACAATGCAGATTCCTGACTTGCCCTCCCCCCAAAGTCACACTTTCAAGTCGGTTTAAAAAAACAAATCCAATTTGACCCCAACGAACAATTGCAGACTCCCTTAACTTTCTAAGTAAAATAATCCTATCGTTATAGACCTATTTATTCTACTGTGATATCATTTGAAAATTCATAAACTGTGACGTATCTTTTAAAAGATTCTAATAATTAGTCGCTTTACTTCTATATTATCCTTATTATTATTATTATGATTATCATTATTTAGAAGTATTATTCTTACATGAAAATAAAGAGACTTGTTATTTTTCCATCTAATTGGCATACATATTTGTGATGTATACATAGACACACATATGTAATTTAGAGGACAAAAAAAAAGAGTTACTCTTTCTTTAAATGCTCACAGAGATTAACAAATATTAGAGAGTGGTTTAATCAACATAGAGCAACAAAGGAGAGAGAAATACATGAATAGCTGAAAGAGATGGGCGACTTATTCAGTTAATTATAAATTACAGCATATTAGAATAGAATTCTTTTTCAAACCTAACTCAATCCCAGAACTAAGGTATATTTTAGCATGTATTTTGTGTTATTAAAATATGTCGGTGGGGGGGGGGGGGGAAGAGCCTCAAGTAAACAAACGTTGATGAACTCGCATCTATATAATGAAAGCGAATGTACGTGTGCACATTTATTTTGATAAGCAAAAAGAATAACTGATAAAAACTAAAGGAATAGACACAAAAAAAAATTCCCTTATTCTTAATATTTTTGTGACTAAAATAGGAATTAATCTATGGGCACACAAGTGCTTTATTTACAAACTAGTAGGGCTACCCGGTGTTGTCTGGGGTCATAAAAAATATATATAATAAGTTAAATAGCGTGTGTAACAGCTTTATATTAAAACTTCTATCTCTCTCACTCTCTCTAGCCATATATTTATCTTTCTTTTCCTCTTCCCCATTCCCCCCCCCCCGTCTACTAATATTTACATTCCCCCCCCCCCGTCTACTAATATTTACATTTGAAAAAAAAAAAATTAAAAAATGTTTTCAATTATGAGTCAGCAATTTCCTTTTAAATTAGTATGAAATTTCCAAATCGATAGTATTAAATAAATGAAATATCCAAATTAATAGATAATAACATTAGGATAAGGGTGAAAATCGGCCCAGTTGACCATCAAATAATTATTTTCTAAATTTGAGATATTATTCATTCCCGGCAATACCAGTCAAGAATATACCAACTTTGTGGGTGTTTCTTTGGGAGATTTTGCATTTTAGATGGATGGATAAATAGATAGAGACAGACAGATATATATATATATATATATATATATATAGATATATATATATATATATATATATATATATATATAGATATATATATATATATATATATATAGATATATAGATATATAGATATATAGATATATATATATAGATATATATATATAGATATATAGATATATAGATATATAGATATATATATATAGATATATATATATAGATATATATATATATATATAGATATATATATATATATAGATAGATATATATATAAGTACGTATATAAAAAAATAAAATAATAATGTGAAAAAAAAGTTTATATTGTGTTATAACTTTTTATCATTTATTTTTCTATTTATTTATTTTGTGACGTGTAGGAATATAAATTGTTCTGTAAAGAAAAATAGTTTTTTCTTGTTGATGGTATGGAGAACAAAATTTTCGACTGATCCTTCAGTCTTCATCGGTGTTTGGGGTTTGCGTGTGTACGGTGGGAGGTTTTCCCAGGCAATGAGGGGGAAAGAGTAGAAAAATCATAAATTAAATATGTGTATAAATGAGCACACGCACATACGCGTCCACACACACGTAATGGGACGTGTACATGTACATTGATATACACACACACACACACACCGACACGTGCCTATGCGCGTAAGCATACATACATATATACATACACCCATTCACAAATACCTTTTTTCTTTCTCCTTTTCTTTCTCTCTTACTGCTCGATACATACATACACACACACACACACACACACACACACACACACACACACACACACACATATATATATATATATAGATAGATAGAGATAGAGAGAGACATTTTCACACACACACACCTTCCCTTTATATAATAGATTTAAGAGAGAGAGAGTGAGCATATTTGTTCTTTAGGTAAGATTTAACTCACATATTTGTTATATATCTTTGTGTGTGTGTGTTGGGGGGGGGGGTACTCCGATTAGTTGTTTTGGTCTTTATAGTAAGATCTATCTTGCTTGTGACAACAGTAGGAAATCAATTGTTATTGATAAAAAATAAATTACTACGCTCCCGGGCAACGCTGGGTTGCCCTGCTAGTTTAGAATAATTAGATATTTGAACAGCATTTGAAAAAAAAAGAAAAGCTCGTTTAAATTCTATTCATACTGAAAATTGCTGAAATGTATTGATCATACAAGAGACGATTGCTTTCACACACGATTTGGGTGGGGGCCAATTATGGAATGTTGAAAAAAAAAAAATTAAAAAAAATAAAAAAATAAAAAAAAATAAAAGAAAAATAAAAAAAAAATAAAAAAAAGAAAAAAAAAAGAAAAGGAACCCTTTTTAGAGATAGTCCAACATCGATGGATTAAAGGACACACAGCAAAAATCAATCAATCATAAAAGATTCCAAGAGTAAAAGGCCTTGTATAAAGCAAGAAACACTTTCTTTTCTTTAATTAAAGAAGCTCAACTTGTTGCTGATCCTCGTAGTTTAATATTTTACATGTTTAAAGAACCTTATTTGTCTATCATTAGTCAAGCAGAGTCGTGATCGTCATCTTATTATCACCACCTCAGGCCAGTTTTCTGTCGACATTTTATCCTTCAAATGCGAGCAGTGTTTCCATGCAAACACACAGAGCGGTTGTTGACAAAATTAAAGAACCCAAAGGAAGGAATACATTCTGCTTCAACGGTTTAAACCACTGAAGCAGAAAAGGCTGAACACGAGCAAAACGAATTTAACGCACCTTACCTAACTCGAAATAGATACAAGATAAGGTGCAATTGGAACAAGTCATGCAATAATTGGAAATAAGAAAGAGGTCAAGTTGGTGCATAACAATTTCCACTCTCCAGATAGATTTCCAGAAAATAAAAGGTA
>OY744537.1:17291773-17389273 GCA_963556195.1 Sepiola atlantica
GAACTCAGAGGAAGATTAAATCTGAACAGTATAGGAAGATATGTGCAGAAGGGTAGACTTTGGTGGTAGGGCCACATTAAAAGAATGGATGACAGTTCTTGTGTTAGTAGATGTAAAACAGTTAAGGTAGCAAAGTCAGTTGGCAGGAGAAGGCCAAGGGAAACATGGGAGGGAGTGATAAGGATGGATTTGAGAGAAAGAGGGATAAATAAAGACCTGGCCAGTGATAGGTTAGATTGGAAGTCAATTTCTTAAAGCCATCCAACACATGCCAGCATGTAAAAATGGGCATTAAACAGATGATGAAGATGAGTATCTATACTTTTATTACTCTTTTTTTTTTTCCTTATATAAAAATGTTCATAAACAAATAACGAAACACTATTTGCCCCTAACTTTGCCAAATCAATGTTAGCAAGAGAAATTGCTTTCATGCTAAAATAATTAAAGACAGCTACCTAGTAATAGCATCTTGCTCCTAGCTTTTCTTGAATGATGGATTCTGCTGAGATGCTCAAGTAATTTCATGAGTCAATGCATCCACCATCTCTAGTTGTGTTTCGTTCTACAGGAAATTCATTGGCGTTTGCAACACATTATACAGGGTTGAGGGTTGAAAGGTTCTTAGGGGGCTAACCATCAATGGTGATGCAGGGTGTGTGAAAATTTTGCATGCATTATTTCAATTCCTATTAATAAACTAGTGTACACACGCCGTAAAAAATGATGGGAAAAAAAAGTATGCTCCGCCAGTGTTCGCACTAATATTCATATAAAATCATAGAATTATGGAAGTAATTTAATTTTACATATATAAATTATTATCATTTCTGCCCCCCCCCCCCACCACTGACTTTATTTAGAATGGAGGATTTCTTTCCAAATTCATTTAAGGCAGCAGAATTGTTTGACTTGTTATTTGCTTTCTCAGGTCTCCTCACCGCTTGAAATGGTTTTGCTAACTTTTGTGTGATGGGACGGATATATAGTTATAGACAAATAAACATCGGTCTTTATTCAGGGAGGTGAGCGGCCAATGGCAAAAAGAAGCTGAAATCGAGATGGATTTCCTAACCTGGATAGCAACGGACCCCACCAATTTCCCAACGGGCGGGGGGGGTATTGGAAGAGGCGCATACCCACCTCTGAATCGAGACAAATGACAAAAACTAGAACGTAAAGCTCTAGCAATTCGAAAGAAATCAGTCTTTACTTAAAAAAAAAAAAAGGAAATTTCCTGAATTCTGTTAAAAAACGGAGGTCTCACACCCCTTTTTATTATAAAGTGGAGGATTCCAGGTAAACTAAAGATGGGGGAAACTGAATTGGGGGGGGGGGGGAGTTGATCAATTACCACCACCGAGTTTAACATACATGATGACGGATGACAGGCAATTGACAATAAATTTGACAATACTGTCAGCATATCCCATGAGAGAGAGAGAGTTAAGAATATTCTGCCCAACAGAATTGGCATGAATACATTTTCTGCTAAGTGACACCTGATAAAAAGCGCACCAGGTCGATCACAGGAAAATCTGACATTTGCGTCAGATCCAGCTGGTTTTCTTGAACGCTTCATAACCCAGGATGAGTGCGCAGTTCATTACTTTGAACCAAAGATAAAGAGACAATCTACGCAGTGGAAACACTCCTCCTCACTGGCTTCAAAGAAGACCATGGTTATTTCATCTGCAGCGGAGATGGCTTTATTTTTTCGAGATATTTATTGAATATCTTCAAAAAAAGTTAAAGAATTAATGGGGAGTATGATACCAAGGTAAACATGAAAGTTGTCTTGTTTCATCGGGCCAATGCTCCAGCACAAAAATTCTTTGTTTCAAGGATTGCAGTGCATGACTGGCTTCGAGCTGGTTGATCATCACACCCTATTCTCTTGATTTGACCTCATCCGACTATCATCTGTTATTAAGACCTAGGGTTTACTTTCGGCAGCCTCGTAACTCTCACTTTCCTTATTTTGTCCTTTAGTCCTCACATTTCATGAGCGATGTTTCTGACAAAGGGGGAAGAATTGCTGTTTTCTGGGTGGGAATCTATCCATCTAACACTTATCGTTGGCTAGTTTTTGACCTTGTAGTAGTATTTTTTTTTTTTTTTTTTTTTTTAGATCCTTACATCAAATGGCTTCATGCCTTGTCTGGGGTGATTTCGATAAAAAAGAAAGAAAGAAGGCATGAAAAAACACTTAGCTGGAAACCAGTATCACAGTGACAACGTCATATTTACTGTTGATGACTTTTCTGACCCACCGGGCGGGAATGTCGTCAATGGTATTCAAACACTGCAACACAGAAGTGTGTGGACGGCAATGGAAACTATGTAAGAAAAATGAACTTCATTTGGTTACATTCCATGACAGTATCTTAGTGAGCCTATGCAATGTTCAACAGACCTTTATATGTACTTAATCGGGTGAAATCTGACAAATTAGGGTGGAAGAAGCGATGACTAATTGGGTAAATGCTGAATGTTACTCAAACCAGTTATGTGTTATGCATGCATGATTGAGGGGGGGGGGGTGTTATCTCTCTGGAATAAATTATTACGACGAGGAAACGTGATAACATTCAGCATTTAGACCTGCAATACAATCGAGCTATATCACACCTGTCAAGATAAATTCCAGTTTCACCAATAGTTTTCACACGCAGACGAGCCACAGCCAGCCGGCACTCTCCATTTACCTAAAAAACATGACCAACCAGGTGACATAAGTCTTTCACAGTTCAATGTTTTCTGATCAAGGTATCAATAATGGCAACCTTACTTGCAGAGATGAGAAGCCAGAGTTAGGAGTCTGTATTTTTGTAGAAGTCAGTTTTTCTGAGGTAGAGAGTCATATATATATATATAAATAGATAAATAAATAAGTTCCATAATTTACTAAGCCAAAGTTATATCAGGTGTAAACCTGAGGAAAGAATAGGTATACCTCAGAATGACACAAGGGACATTCAGAGGTTCTACATCCACAATAATACCTTCACATACCCGGGAAAATGAAGTATCACCTCCCTAGCAACCACCATAAATGGAGAATCATTGAAAAACAAAAATCTTATAACCCCACTTCCAGGAATTGGCCACTATGCACCACAGAGAAACTTAAGATCCGATAAGCTATTAATAACCCATCTATAAACTGCATGAACATCAAAACTGAAGTCTTCAAACTGTGACCCCCAACAGAAGAAAATTTCTGTACTAGGCAAATGGGCTAGTAACCGAAACATATAACTCACTGCACCCTCCCCATAAATTTAAGAAACAACCTATCATATAGAAAATACAAGATCTAACCACTGCCCCAGGACTCTTTCAATTAAATTACATTAAAAATGTATACATAAAAATAACATATGAATCCGTTAATAATATTAATACATAGTTAATTTGTAATTTAATAACAGTCAGTCACATACACATGCATAATGCCCAATTTCATGTAATGTAAAACTACATGCCAGTCAATCGTATAAATAAATAGCAATTCATACTATTACCCCTAAATCCAAATACATAATAGAAACAGATAAACAAATGACCTCCATAATCAGTAACTAAATAATACTAAATTATAATAAAATTATTAAATAATTAAAGCCCAAATAATCAATATAAACAGCTCTCAATAAACACAGAACTTCCCCCAAAAGGGACAGCTTGAAATAAAACACTGGATGCCCACAGACGGTGATTGCTGATATCAGTAACATTTTTTCGGATTGTCCTTGTTTTATAAGATGCTGAGGATTTGAAGCAGACTCTAAGGATTTTTCATAAACAGTAAAAGCCTTCCACGTCAATGAAACCATGGACCATCTACATAGTCTGCAATGTATAGTTTTCAAATAAATAATTGGTATTTTAGCTCTCACAATTCTTACGATCAAGCACTTTATTAATTTCTTTTCAATATGCCAACACAGATTATATATATATATATATATATATAAAAAGGTAGCTATGTTTATATATTTGTATGTACAGGATTCATGCCTAAACTAACTAATCATTATGTATTTTGGAAAAGCTCTTTGTGAAAATTCAGATACTTCCGATTTTTGTAAAATAATTAACAATAGATATTAGACATCAATTAATAAATATTCCCCAAATTTCAGTTTTAATATTTTAAAGGATTTTAGGGGCATAATATGTGCACAAACTCCCATTTGAAAATTCAAATATTTCAGATTTACATTGAATGTGATCCATAATCATTAAACATCAATGAAGCCAAATTCCCTAAATTTGCATTTCTTCATAAGACCCCTTAAGCTTAAGCCTTAAATTTGAGACATTTTCCAGAATCAAACTCATTTAATGGGGTTTGATCAAAATTAGAATAAGGATTCTAAACAAAAAGTGGTGCAAAGTGTTCTGTTCACGGAATTAATTTTACCCATTCTGAGACGATTATTCTTCTAGTATATATAAAAACAGTGTGTTTTTTATTTATTTGTTTAAAATCTGAACCAAGAGTTTGTTTTGCTTTTTTCCAGTTGAATCCAACCTCTGCTTACTCATAAAATATTTAGTGTTGACCAATAGGCTGAACAAATTATTTTTCCACTATTACTTAGCAAGGTATGTTTCAGAATACTTGAAATGAGGATTGATAATTTGTATTATTTGGACTACTATTCTCATCTTGGTTGTTATATTCACGTTTTGGATGATATAACCTCTGACCTCGGATGTTACATCGGCTGAAATGTTGTGAATATAGCAACCAAGATGAAAATAGTAATCCTAATAATACAAATTATTTTGGAAATTTTGAAAACTGAATGAAACTAATTAATAACAGGAGAAATTTGGTAAATGGTTTTAATGATTTTTAAAAATGTTAAATTTTTTCAACTGCAACTTTTCGTAAAGTTTGATTCAAAATAACGATTTAATTTTGCATCTAACATTCCAAAGAAAACGGCAGATTTTTAGCTAGAAAATGTTTGACAAAACCAGATTCCATTTTCTGATTTTATGTGTAAAAAAAAAAAAAAAACTGTAGATGGTAAAGCATTTCAGGATTGTAGAAAGTACCAAAGTTAGTCTGAGAATCTGCTGTGGTATTAGTTAGAGGTTTAGTGGAACTGGTGGTGGTAGTTTTCTGATAATGAAGACCGATGTGTATTTATTTGTATATAAATGAATATAAATTCGTCCCGTCACACACAAAATTAAAGAGTAAAAAATGCTTTTTTCTAGCTTCCAGATGAAACAATTTCAAGTGGTGAAGGAAGCGAGAAAGCAAATAACAAGTCGGACAACACCCCGCCACCTGAAATAAATTTGGAAAGAAATCCTCTACTCTAAATCAAAAATCGACCGTGGGTGTTCTTTTTTCTTTAGGTCATCAGATATGATAATTTATATATGAAGAATTAAATTACTGATTGTCATGGCTAATAACACCCCACCTGAGAGTTCTTCATTCAAACTCCTCGGCCTAACCTTCACAGGAAACATGAATTGGAACAAATACATTGAAGGCTGCCGCAAAGAAGGTTGGCTCCCTCTACCGGGCTAGTAAACTCCTCACACCTGACATTATCCTGTATCTCTACAAAGCCACCATCCGCCCATGTATGGAGTACTGTTGTCACATCTGGGCTGGTGCATCATCTACTAGTCTCTCCCTTCTTGACAAGGTCCAAAAAAGAATCGCCAACCTTATAGGTCCTTACTCCAGTCTCTGTCCCATCGCCACAATGTAGCATCCTTGTGCTTGTTTTACAAATACTTCAGTGGATTATGCTCTGATGAATTGGCTACTCTGGTGCCCCCTCGATGTAAATTCACTAGACTAACTCGACAATCAACTCAATCTCATCCATTCACTGTGGAGGTCCCCAGATGTCGGAGAGCCTTCTACTCAAATAGCTTCTTTCCTCGTGCTGCTGGCCTCTGGAACTCCCTCCCTGCCCCCTGTTTCTCCTACAGTACAGACATGCTGTAAACAGACATCTCGCTGCGCAAATCCCAATTTAGGTTGACCCCCCCCCCCACACCTTCTCCCCTTTTCTTTTTTCTCAGTAGCCCCTTACGTCTACAGTGGCGGCCCGTCTTGTTTGGGGTGAACTATGTTAAAAAAAATTTCTTTAAATCTTATGATTTAATATGAATATTAGTGCAAACACTGGTGAAGCATAATTTTTTTTTCATCCTTTTTGATGAAGAGTGTACATTAATGTAGAATTTAATGTGTCAAAATAGTTTCCCTGCCTTTTCTTCATTTTGGTGGTATTTCTTTTCCCTATTTTATTCATTTAGAAAACTAAAATATACTCACAAATGTATTTGGAAATAAGCCAAATACCAGAGATAACAAAACAGGACATTTTCTAATGAGTAATAGGCTCTTGTAAGTAAAATTTCCCATCTTTGTTGTTACATTAGGTGGAATTAAGGAAAAATCAGTCATTTAAGATTAGTTTTAAAATGATGAGCTTTCGGGCATACCATGAAGAGATTAGATAATTGCTATTATTAAGAATTAAGCTAAGCTTCAGTAAAAAAGGAATAGAAAGAACATTTTCCCAAATGCTAGAAAAACCTCCATCACCGCAATAAATAAGAAAACAAATAAATTTTGATGTTAGAAGTAAAAAAAAATAAAAAATAAAGATTCTAAGAAAAGTTCTGAACCCCCTTCAGAGGTGACAGGAGGCATTTTGCCAAGATAAACTAAAAAAAAAAAAAAATTTTTTAAAAGTGGTGGGAATGGATAAACCTTCTCATTATTTTCCTTCAATTATTCCTAAGTTTCCTTTTTCTATTATAAAATACGTTTTTCCTCCTTTGTTGTTTAGTTAGTAGAATTCAAGGTTGCTCGGCTAATTTACTTTTCAAAAATAAAAACCCTGAAGAATCAGCTGAAAGCAATTCTTTATTCATATCTACAGTGTAGACACAAGGGGTTTACCCCTCCCCCATCTATGATTGGGGGGAGGGGTCAATTGACTATTCTTTTTTTTTAACCAATGTATTAATTCATTTTTTTAATCATTTAAAAAAAAAAAATCACCGAATTATGAAACTTTAAGCATTTATTATTATTTAATAAATGCTTAAAGTTTCATAATTCGGTGATTTTTTTTTTTTTTTTTAAATATATATTTAATTATAAAGAATACAAGTTTTCAAATTTAAAAACACAGTTAAGAGTAGAAGTTTGGTGGAATTTAAGTTTGAGCCAGATTTATGCACTGGTATACTAACATTCTTTAAAAACATTTTTTCCTGAGATTTTAGATATGGGAAGAAAGCTAAAACTAAAGAGACCACCAGAAACATTCTACCCCTCCTCCCCAGCAGACATAAGTATCAACTGTCTTTGAAAAAAAATAAAAAAATCTGATCTTGAATTTTTATGATTTCTGAAATTCCAAAGTAGTAGGATGAATTAAATGCTTGACACATGCATTTTTTATTTTTTTAATTTTTTAACATAGTTCAAAAAAAAAAAAACTGCATAGTCGCTGTTTTTAGTTGGTTGGGTTGTTTCGTTTTTTTTAATTTCAAATTTTCTAACAAAGTAACATGAACAACCATTAATGTACAGGATGATCCGAAAGTTTGGTCACTTCTACCAAAAAGTAACAACAATAAAGAATCAATCACCAAAGAAGCACAGCTTTGTAAAATATCACACAGGTCATCCCGCTGCAATATTTTGTGCCACAAAAATGGTGTTCATACAGACCTTCTCAATGTGTGACAGTGTCATGAAAATAAATAAACTGAATCCTCCAGGACATGTGTTATGTCTTGCTGTATTACTTGTTCCTCTATTGCTGTTATTGTTTGGTAGGGGGGTAAAGACTCAGACAATGCTGCACAAACAAGTGTTTAATACTTGAAATTTAAATTCTGGGAGATCAGTTTTTATTTTGAAGTGATTGTCGGCCATGTACAATCTGGAGTCATATGTAACAGTCGTTTTATTACCCTTCTCCCTGTCGCCAGAAAGGATGAATACTGGAGGAGTAGAGTCAGAAGTATTTTTTTTTTTTTTTTAATTATTATTAATTAAACCTACCAGATCAGAAGTCAGATTTTTTTCTCCAGGCAACTCCCCACCTCTGAAGGAGGTACTGCCTACGTGATAAGGAAAGAAACAACTTACCCAACAGCACTTCTCTTGATCTGACATTTCTCAAGTAGAGTGGCAAAGATAAATCCAATATGACTGGAAGCAATTCTGGGATAAACAGAAAACGGATTGGTGTTATTGTTATCATTCACTTATTTATGCCAACTGTTAATGATAAAAAAGAACTCACAGTTAATATAGTTAGTTTCACAAAATATATTATACAAGAGCGGATCCAGGGGTGGGGAGAGAGAGAGAGTAGCAGGGTTTTTCTGGAGTGGAGGTTTCCATAAAGCTTCGTCTCCCCACTTATTACGAAATGCAAAGAGGATTTTAGACTATCTGCCATGGCTGTGTCGTTATAACATTCCGATAGAAAATAATAATGAAGTCATTTTAGTTTTTCATTTTTATTTGTTTGCACAATTTTAAACCTATACGGGAAAAAAAATAGAATTTTAATTCTAAGAGGGACAACTCTTTATATTCTTCAATTAAAAATGAGTTATTCCCCTGGCTGATTTTAATTTTTTGATCATAATTGGAAAATGTTTCTATATTACCAGTTGTCCAAGTGGACTCGTGTAATTTTTAAAATAGACTAACAAAGTATGTTGTTATAGTGCCAATAACATTGTACAACAATAACAAATGAAAATTAGCTAGTCATAATCAAAGTTTGAAATTTCATTTTAGGTCCAACT
The DNA here is from genome assembly GCA_963556195.1 of Sepiola atlantica. NCBI lineage: Eukaryota > Metazoa > Mollusca > Cephalopoda > Sepiida > Sepiolidae > Sepiola > Sepiola atlantica. The sequence goes on from OY744537.1 coordinate 17,300,603, forward strand.
TTTAAAATCTCACAAGATAACTTTGTTTAGATTTCTCTTAGCAGATACAGAAATTAGCTGATAATTTTATAAATAGCGACTAAATTGAAAATATGAAATCTGTAATTCTACATATTAAACTCAGCATAAAGTCTTATAACAGAAGAATAATAATAAAGTAAATAAATTTAGTACGCATTCTTCGGTGACTATTTTGGATCTCAATATTAATTCATAAATTGATACGGGCAAAATCCAGGATTAATTGCAAAATAAAGTGATGGCATCTTTTAATATTTTTTTTCACTTTCGGAAAATATTTTTGAGCCAGACTGATGGAATTTCAATTTGAACCAAATCTACGCAGTGGCATGTTAATGTTCTTTAAAAAAAAAATATATTACTATCAAAAAGCAACCATATTTTTTCTGAGATTTTAAATAAGGGAAGAAAACTAAAAAATGGAGACCTCCAGAGAACAGCAGAAATATTCTGCTCCCCCCCCATCCCTCCCCCCAAACAGCTGATCTTGAATTTTTATGATTTCTGAAATTCCAAAGTAATGGGATAACTGCTTGACATATACATTTCTTCTCGCCTGCACACTCACTGTTTTTAGTTGGTTGGGTTGTTTTGTCTTTTTTATTTATAAAGAAAATCATTTCAAATTTTCGTATAAAGTAACATTAACGAACATTAATGGACTGGATGATGCCAAAGTTTGGTTACTCCTACCAAAAAAAACAAAAAAAACAAAGAATCAATCACAAAAGAAGCACAGCTTCGTAAAATATCACGCAGGTCATGCTGCCACGATATTTTGTGCCACAAAAATGGTGTTCATACAGATCTTTTCGATGTGTGACAATCATAATAAAGTAAATACATTTTTTATGCATTCTTCGGTGACTATTTTGGATTTCCATATTAATTCATAAATTGATACATGTAAAATCCAGGATTAATTGCATTGATGACAGTTACCAAACAATTTTTTTTTCAAATCCCCCCCCCCCCCCAACACACACACACACACTTCTGGAAAATATTTTTTGAGCCAGACTGATGGAATTTCAATTTGAACCGAATTTTACCTAACCAAACAACTTTTAATTCATTTTATTTTTTTAAATTGTTTTACTGCTGGAAAATATTTTATGGAAAAAATGCAGGGGAGGGGGGTATCACATGCACCCTTTCTGATCTGCCTAAACTATGTATAAATAAAAGAGTAAATTACTTTATTTAAAACTACACATGGAGACATAAGCAAGAAGAATGTATGTAGTAGGTGTTAGTGGGTCTGTGAGTTCAAACCCTGTACAGGGCACTAGACTTTGATTTTTTTTTTTTTCACTCACACTCAAAAATAAATTCTACTAAATATCCAAGAAGAAACTGGTTATCATCGAGTTGTTTTAATAATTCGAAATTGTATATAAAATAAACAGAAATACTGTCTTTTTACCAAGAAACAACCAAGAGAATACTGTATTTGCTACATTACCCGGTTTAAGCCCCCCCCCCCCCCCCCCCCCAGCTAGTTTTCTTCTTGTGATAAGAATTTCAAGTCGGGAGGGATGGGGGTCATTGAGATTGGGATTGAGAGAGAGAAATTGAGAGAGAGAGAGAGAGAGAGAAATTGAGAGAAAGAGTAAGAGAGAGAGAGAAATTGAGAGAAAGAATAAGAGAGAGAGTAAGAGAGAGAGAGTAAGAGAGAGAGAGTAAGAGAGAGAGAGTAAGAGAGAGAGAGTAAGAGAGAGAGAGTAAGAGAGAGAGAGTAAGAGAGAGAGAGTAAGAGAGAGAGAGTAAGAGAGAGAGAGTAAGAGAGAGAGAGTAAGAGAGAGAGAGTAAGAGAGAGAGTGAGAGTGAGAGAGAGAGAGATTCATTCAACAGTTTAGTGGAAAGTCCCAACCTTTTGTTAAGTCTCTACTGCCTAAGATTATTGATTGTTTCCATGGCGAGAGACAAAATAAGGTCAGTCAGCACAAGGTAATTAGAGAGGAAGAGAGAGATAGAGAGATCGTCATTATTCTAGTTCAAATGTTATTACCTCCCTTATATAGATAGATAGAAGAAAAATCCGAACATTAATACTGGTATGCAACAACAACAACAACGACGACGACGACGCTGGATGGCTATTTACTAAGATGTATTACCTCTCGTATACAAGATAGAGTTTAACAGATGAGATCCTGTAACCAGCATGTCTGTCTGCAGACTGTAATTAAAGAAAGAAAGCTACTGACAAATGAAAGCAAAACTAAGGTAAAACGAAAAGGCCCACAAGCAAACGACTACATCTAATTGGATATGGTAGATTCCAGATTGCTTGTCCATTAGGCCACGCACAAGTTGATAGCTGATAATTCCCCATTGTAGAGTGCTTTTAATATGACCAGCCAGAGAGCTGGAAATTGATAGCTTGGGAGGATAGAATTTATTCAGATATAAAAGACAGACATCAATCCTGAGATTGGGTTTTCTGCTGTTGATACTGACACCGTACTTCAGATAATTCCTCAGAGACATATCTACATCATTTGGGAACTGAACCAAAAAAGCATCTATTTACAAACGTAGGGGCATTATGCATAAAGGAAGACTCTTAGTGAACATCTCCATAGCATGCAGATAAAACAAAATTAATACCTTTATATATTTACATATTAAGATGCTAGCATATAGGTGTGTCCCATTAACTGGACAGTTTTGAACCACTTTTATGTCTCCTAACAAAAATTAAAATCAAAATATAATGATACTAAAACTTTTGTCTAGAATCCTTATTTCAATTTTGATCAAATCCATTACATGATTTCGATTCTGGAAAATGCTTAAAATTTAAAGCTTAAGCCTAAGGGATCTGAAGAAAAAAATTGAAATGCCGGGAATATTGTGTTTCTGAATTTTTGAGATGAGGATTGATAATTTGTATAATTTAGATTATTCAGACTACTGTTCTCATCTTGAGTGTTATCATCACAGCATTTCGGCCGATGTAACGTCCGACCTTCTTCAGGTGTATTTTGTTGAACTTGGGAATATGCACGGAATTTCAAAAGGAACCCTTTATTTAATCCATGGGGGTAGCATGCTCTCGTTCCATCAGCCATGACCGAGTAAAAGTCTTCAGTAATTCGCAATTCCTAGTATCGCCTGCACTGAGAATTGAACCTTCAACCTTCAGACGACTGCACCTAGAACTGAATTTTACTTAGTACTTTATCTGTTACACCACGGGTCCTTGCGTGCAGATTCCCGAGTTCGACAAGATACACCTCAACAAGGTTGGAGATTACATCGGCCGAAACGTTGTGAGAATAACACTCAAAATGAGAACAGTAGTCCGAATAATCTAAATTATACTGAGAGAATATTGCTTAATTGGTGTCAATTGATTATGGATGAAATTTAATGTAAATCTGAAATATTTGAATTTTCAAATGGGAGGTTTTGCTCATATGCCCCCCAAAAACCTTTTCAAATACTAAATAGAAACTAAAATTTGTAGAATATTTATTAATTGATTTCTAATACCTATTGTTAGAATTTCACAAAAATCAGAGGTATCTGAATTTTCAGGAAGGGCTTCCACCCAAAACTAAATTAAACTAAATATAGTCCGGATTACCCACCCTTATGCATAGCAGCTGTGTTCCAAAATTTATAATAATCAGCTAATTATACAAATATATAAACATATACACATACCTAACTTTATATAAATGAAGATTACGCTAAGATTGTGTGGGTAATTCCATATCATTAAAAAGGTATGATTTGTAAATGGTGAAAAGAGGAGGAGGCGGATCATATTTTAAAAATAACTTGTGGAGAAAGAGGGTGATAGGACACATGATTTGAAAGTAAACTCTTTTAGATAACACCACCGTTGGGAAATATATTTAAATAGATTTGTGAAATATTTTACTGGTCCAGCTAGTAAGTGGAGAATTAGAATAGTTGATATTCTATTTCTAAAATTTTGTAGCGACCACGTGTTTGAGTTTCTTTCCAAACAGGAGGTCATCATGGTGGTCGGAAGAAAGATAAAAAGGTTATAATTAAACAACAGTTGGGATTTGCATAAATATATATTAATAAACAATAGAAAATTAGATTCCAATGATCATGTCTTTATTCATTCTTGAAGGGATCCAATTCTTTACGGTCCATTTCATCATCACTTAGACTAACAAAATACAGAGTTATATATTTTGGATTTTCAATGAGTGTGACTCATCAGAATGAACAGGCAAAACCGTGTCCAAAACATCAGCAAAATAGAGCAAGTATATATGAAGGTTCATTAGGAAATAAGTTACTGTTAACTTTCATAAATCGGCAGTGTATATACAGGGTGGGCAAAAATAAGGGTCCTATTTTTAAAAATTCATAACTTTTTTATTTATTGATTTTTTTTTTTTTTTTTTTTTTAGAATAAGTAAAGGACCCCTTCCGAAGCAAGCATGAGCCGTATTAGCCCTAAGGAACGTACCCTCATTTAGAAAACATTATTTTTGCTTAAAAAACTCAAAACAGTGTAAAAAACAATACTTTAGTTTTTGTAAGTTTTAAGTGTTTTTCGGCTAAAATTTGTTTTGTTTATTTCAAGAAATCTCGGAAGGGTCAGTCTACACACACAAAGTTTGGTGAGTTTAACTTTTATTTTGTGGAAGTTATTCAAATTCAAGTTATTCAAATTTAAAGATAGGACCCTTATTTTGGCCCACCCTGTATATATATATATATATATATATATATGAAGAGTTCGAATGCAAAACGCGATAAATCCAATTCGTTTAAATTAAGACCTTACACAATAAAAACACGAATATATTAAATGTAGACTTCGAATTAAAGTAGATTTCATTTAAATCAAAAATAAATTATTTCGGTATCATATTATGTAACACATAGTTTTGGGGTGTCATCGAGTGTTGAAATGCAACAATTTTTGTATGGTCAGTTTCGTGATTTTGAAAATGGTGTTTATCGCGTTTTGCATTCGAACTGTTCATTCATATATATATATATATATATATATATATACACAATTAAAAATATTTATTAAAATAATTATTTAATAGCCCCCTTTACGGTTGGGCATTTTAAGTTAAATAAAAATAAGCTTCTGAATTAAAGTTCCATACAATTGGATTTGCCGAACACTATATGGCGGTTTACTATATGTTCACTTGATAAAACATAATAGACTATTTCTCTTCATTCCACAGAGCTGTTATGACGGCCGTGCCAATTAAGATGCTCAAATTTGAGTTAAAAGGTGACTTGTATCTAGGGTTCGAATCGTGTGATTGGCGGAACAGTTGCCTCCACACTGAGGATTCTGTAAGGATGAAACATATGTCTGTAGATAACAATTATAATATTTATTATTAAAATAATTATGAGTTTAAGGTGGCTCATGTCCTCGGTTTGAAATCGTGTGACTGACTGAACAGTTATCTTCCACACTGATAATTCCATTAGGATGAAACGTATGTGGATAATAATTAAATATTTATTATTAATTATTAATAGCCCCCTTTCGGATGGGCTCTTAAAGGGAAAATAAGCTGTCTAATCTAAGTTAAATGTGAAGTTCTAGTCTATGTGACCTGTTGAAAACTTAAGAGGGCTAACTATATTGCCCACTTTATGACATAAATAGTATTTATTTCTCGGCTTGTCACATAGCTGTTGAATTGGCCATTTGGTTGGAGCGCCAGAAAATGAGTGAAAAGTGACACGTGTCCGTGGTTTGAATAGTGCGAAAAGTTACTTTTCACACTGACGATTCTATTAGGATGAAACATATATGGATAATAATTAAATATTTATTATTAAATAATTATATATTATATATTTATTTTCATAGAGTCAGCTTGTCAAAGACCAACGTAAAAGAGACATAAGAAACATGATACATAAAGGGGTGAAAATCACAGCCATAGTTACTAATAGAAATATCCTGAACCGACACATGTAGAATGAAAAAAAAAAACTGTTCTAACTTTAGTCTGTAAAAGATTATGTATTATTTTACCTTTATTTATGAAAGTAAAATGATATTTCATCTCACATGTAAAATGTTTATTCTGTCTGTTTTCATGAGTTCAAAACAATTTTCAAAAGACATTCCTGCTAAAAATGCCATTTTCTTCCAAATGTTGCTAAAAAACACTGTGCCAATTTGTAATCTACTTTTGTTAATTTCCATTAGTAGTCATAATTTTCACATTTTTAGTCAAAAGTTTATTTGAGAAAAGAGAAAAGATTAAAACAATAACAGGCTAATAGCACCCTACCCGAGAGTCAAACATTCAAACTCCATAGGTCACATAACAAATACATTTTAAAAATACTGCCAAAGTTGCTACAAGGAAAGTGGGCTCCCTCTACCATGCTAGAAAACTTCTCACACCTGACAGTATTCTATATCTCTACGAAGCCACCATCCGCCTATGCATGGAGTATTGTTGTCACATCTGGGCTGGTAAAACAACCACTAGTCTCCCTCTTAGACAGGGTCCAAAAAAAGTCTTGAATCTAATAGGTTCCGCACTGTTCACCCAGCTCCAGTTCCTGTTCCACTGCTGCAATATTGCATCCCTGTACTTGTTTTATATGTACTTCAATGGAACGTGCTCCAACGAACTTGCTGCTCTGGTGTTCCCTTGACGTAAATACACCTGACAATCAGCTAAATTCTATTCCTTCACTGTGGAGGTGTCCAGATACTGTAGGGTGTTCTACTCTCATAGCTTCTTTCCTCAAACTTTGGAATTTGTTCCCTGCTCCCTGTTTCCCCGACTGTACCAATATGCAAAAATTTAAATGTAATGTGAACAAACATCTTGCTGCACAACTCCTCACTTAGGGTGCCCCCTATAAATCTAGCCCCTAATTTTCAGTAGCCTCTTACATTTTGTTTGGAGTGAATTAAAGTAAGTAAAAAAATAAAAAAATTAAAAAGAAAGTAATAAAAGTTGGGAGTCAGCCATTTTTTTTTTAGGTCGGTGCAGATAACTTGCGAAACAGCCACAAATTAAATGTTGGATATTATACAAAAATTGGATATTATACAAAAATCCTGTAATCTTAATAACAATAGGCATGAGAAATCATATCTATGGAAATAGAAAACAAAAGTGTGCATAGCTATTTTTTCTAACGATAAAGTTTACAAACATAACTTTAAAACAATGTCCTCCATTTCTGCATGAATGAGATGATTTAAAAATATCACAAGTTTACATCCTTAATATAAGGTTGGCCAGTTTGTCACAGTGACAATGAGATTAAAATGGCAAATCCATACTCACAATTATAATTATGAATACTCAGAAATAGAGTTGAGCTGTGTGGAAATTTTAGTTTCAGTTCGTTTTTTTTTTTTTGTTTTTTTCTTCTTCCTTGATACCTCAGTTTCCGAATACAGATTCATTTTTTCATGTAGCATTTTTTTTCTTTCTAAGGAAGCCATTCATTGTGTTGCGTGGTTAGGGTTAGTTATTATTCCATGTCTCCTTGAATTCTTCCACTATTACAATAATAAGTTCTTCAATTTGTGACTCAATAATTCTCTTATTTAAGGAGTTAATCTGTAATTCATTTTCCACAGGGTAACTCCTTAAGACAGTGACCATGACAGATTTCATGAAGAATAAAACTATGAATCTACGTTCTGTTCCAATTCTTTAACCCCTTTATTTTAGCATGTTTTTTTTTTTTTGGGGGGGGGGGGGTATACCTAAAAAGTAGGAAAAAATTTAAGAAATTGGTGAGCAATTCAAATTTTAAAGTAACTAAACCATGTGATCTTTTGATTTTTTATTTATTTATTTATTTTTTTTATTTATGGTCAAATTATGTATTTTTTAAATTTATTACTATTAAATAGCAGTAGAGTGTAGATTATTTCCACATTGAATCATTTTGCATTCACATTCACATTCCAAATTATATTTCTCAGTTTTCAATAACATTTTGACATTTGAATAGATCTTCAATACTGCAAAATGCTTCAAATCTCATTCCATTCTTTACAGTTACACAAAAGTTTTTTGTTTTTTTTAACTACATTTTTTAAAAACATAAATCATCACTTAACGACAAATTTGATATTTTTTGTTTGGGGGTATTTTTCATCATGTATCTTTGCTATTTTGCAGTCTGACAATTTTTCAAAGGCTCCAAATCCTAAGACAAGGAATTTGCTCTGACTTCGAAACCTTGCATAAAACCATGCAGTTATGAAATGAAAGCATTTTTTAAAATCTAGTCGTTAAGTTCTAATTGAAAACAAATAATCATTAATAAACATCAAAATTAATTTTATTCAGATCTATACGAATCTATAAAAGAGTTTTCTTCAATTTTCGTGGATCCAGATGGTTGAATAAATCTCGACAGTACAGCGTATTAATTCATTAGTCATGTAATGTTGCAATAACTTTATAAGAAAAAAGAAAACTTAATTACTTGATACTTTTCAATATTTAAAAGTTCAATCAAACTATGTTAAATTATAAGGAAAAATATGTCCATCAAAATATACCGAAATGCATTAAGACGGAGTTAGCATCAGGTTATTATTTGAATAATTTTTCCAACAGAGGCTCTTTTATTTAGATTTAGTTTTGTTAATGGCAAATCAACCTATTTGGGATCATTTAATGATGAAACAACACTTATTGCATACAATTAATTGAACAAGTGATTCTTGTGTGTGCCAGTATTAGTGTGTAAAAATAACTACAATAGATCTGATCACATAACCAATTTCGTCATGCATCTGGAAGTTTTATGTAGTGTAATATTTACATGAATAGGGAGATCTTAGGCTGTTCCACTCGATTCCTCATCTTTACAAATAAAGAGAGAGAGAGGGAGGGAGAGAGAGAGAAAATAAAAGAGGCAGAAAGATTCAGCTGACTAAGTCTGCATGTAAATCGAAAAATGGTCCTAAAATTAAAAGCTGTCTTAAAAGGAAAGAGTCAAAAAGAAGCATACATATATTTTTCATACTTTAAAAAATTCAATAGAAAAACAAATTCTTTACTTGAATTTTTTTTTTTTTTTTAATAGTTCGGTTTGTCTATTTTATGATAGGTCAACCCTTTTTGGGTTGTTTAATGCCAAATTTACCCATTGTAAACGATTCATGGTATATGATTAAGTGAACACTAGTTGCGGGTTCATATCTTCCCCAAAAGGATTTGAACTAAGTCCACCTGATTCTACCGGTCATAACAGTATCCATTAGGCCATTCACAAACACCTCAAACATAAAAAGAAACCTCGAAATATCGTTATTCACACGAGAAATAAAAGCACTTGTTTTTCCCAAGAATAACAAGTCATTAAACGTTGATAATATTTGAACTCAAAAAGTAAGTCTAGTGGATGTCCTACTCGACGACGCTAATAAAGAGTGGCCTCCTCGTAAAGATTAACCATTTTTTGTATCGTTTTCAAAAGAGCCATGAGCAAAGAGAAAAAAATCATCTGAAAGCATCCATTGTTAGACTGTTTAAAAACAAACTATTCATCTTGTTGGGAAAAAATAGTTAGTAGCAAAGAGAATAAGTTGTTTCCTTTTTTATTATTATTTTACTATTTACTAGCCCCTAAGAAGAAAAAAATCACTTGTTTTTAAGCTAGATTATTATTTAAATTTTTTTCTTCAGATCTGTGAAGTCAGCAAATCACATTCAGTTCTAAGTAACCTTTTGTATTATTAATATTATTCAGACTGTTGTTCTCATCTTGGATGTTATTCAAAGTGTAGTATCTGTTCCGATGGATACTGCACGCCTGTCCTGTGCAGTTCTAGGAGGTCCACCCTCCCAGGCTTCGCCTCCCCTCTTTGGGGAGGAGTAAGTTTATTGCTTACTGTCTGAGGCGCCCCTACCGGGGAATGCCGACGGGGCTGCCCAGGCAATTTTTAAATGGCCAGAGTGCTCACCTCTCGAGCGCTGGCTTTTAACCCCACTTGCTCGACCCGATCTTGGGTCACATCTTACTTGTGGGAGTAAGATAAAACTGGCCTTGTGCCTAACTCCGCGAGGAGTAAATAAACATCTTGGATGTTATTCTCCAACCTTCTTCGGATGCATCTTCTCATCTTGGATGTTATTCTCCAACCTTCTTCGGATGCATCTTCTCATCTTGGATGTTATTCTCCAACCTTCTTCGGATGCATCTTCTCATCTTGGATGTTATTCTCCAACCTTCTTCGGATGCATCTTCTCAAACTCGGGAATCTTTACAGAATTTCGAACTTAACCCATTATTTAATCCACGGGGGTGGATTGTTTTCGTTCCATCAGCCCTAACTAAGTAGAAGTCGTAAGTAATTCTTAATTATATTCTTAGTATTGCCTGTACTGAGGATTGAACCCTTAACCTCCAGACGACTGTCACTTAGAACTGATTATTACTTAGCACTTTATCCGTTTGTAATAATGAATTCAAACCGTTTTTTAAATTATTTCTTTTCAAATTTGAGGTTTTCATTCTTAATATATGGCATAGAGAGGTTTCTTTTTTATGAATTTTTCAAAATTGTAGACGGTTTTATGAAATTTAATTTATTGTGTTGTTGTTGCAGTAATAATAATAAAGATAACATGACTTGCATAAATTTTAAGAAAATCTGTCACGCACGCACGCAAGGCTGGGTCTATGCGTTAGTAATGTATAAAAAGTGTTGTTTAGAAGTTAAAATAATACGGTTTAAATGAGAAGCCTTTTAATGTGGTTGATCCGGACAGTCAGGTGAATAACACATTCTAGGTAGTCAGATTGGGGTAAAGCTGATTAGAAATTGTTCATACAGAAGCACATTAACATTTCATTGTTGCATATTCATGATGTTTTTATACTGAATCTATTGTATGTCAAATCGACAATGCTTTTGTGACAAAACCAAAAATAGTAAGAGTTAGATTCGTCACAGAAACCTTACACAAAGACCAATCAAATGAAACATTACTGACCCATTGGTTTTGTTTCTACAAATTTCAGTATTTGCTTAATGGAGAGAAAAAAAAAAAAAAAAAAGAAAAAAAACTTATGAAATAGAAATGTAAAATAATAATTTCATCAAGGTCAGAGTGTACTCTTGATGTAAACTTTGCTTATATATAATCTATTCAAGTAATAAGGATTAAACCAGATAACCAGCTGAAACCAGTTGGAGATTATCTACTTAAGATATTGATCTCACCAAAGGCTTTGCTCAATCTAGAGAAAAATATGCTGGTATTATAATAACAGCAATCATGTAAACAAAAAAAGGCATAAAGATTATAAACCCTGATATAATATATATATATACTTATATTATCATATAATATATTATGTATATTTGTTAATTTTATTTCAACCGTGGCCAAACATGAGTATATAGCTTAGTAAGCAAGCTATACAGAAATATTTTTCTTTTCGCTCGGACGAAATGCAAAACTTTTGTGTAGCATATTTGCTATAAGTATAGTTTCATACAACTATGGACAAAATAACTAAATTTGGAGTGAGCTCTCTGGTAAGGGGGATAACTGGCTCCCACTTTAATTAAAATGCATAGTAGCTATTCGTAAAAGATAGAGCACTCAGGTAGCCTCATAATTTTGAATATATATAATTATACATTTCTTTTACACGTGGCGGTGACTGATGGCTCTGTTGGTATGACGATTGACTGCTGAAAATGCATTCGATTTTCGAATCACAGTCGAAGCATCTGACCATTTCTTTTAGCTACAGTGAAGAGCTGTGATACAACAAAATAGTTGCCTATGGATGAACATATATTTTATAATTATAAGTTATATTTTATAAATATAAGCGCTCCCTATATGGGGGCATCACACTGGTGAAAGGGAACAATGTTCCCTCCCTTAGCATTTAGGTAATTCTTCTCCATAAAATGATGTTTAAATATGTTCAATTGGCAATATCGCAAAAAGAAAAAGAGAAATGACAATTGTGTGTGTGTGGGTGTGTGTTTGCAACAGTACAGTATAAACAAAAGCTGATGAAAGTTTGGAAGGTCAGACCCCTTTCTGAACTCTAACCGACGGTACTGATGTTGTACTGATTTTCTGTATTAAATAAATAAATAAATTATATATATGTGTGTGTGTGTGTGTGTGTGTGTGTGTGTGTGTGTGTAATGCGTTTATGCTTTCCCTGTAGACTATAGAGCCAAAACCACATTGAATATGAATTATGACACAACTAATTAAAACTATCATCAGTGATACCCACTATTAGAGTGTCTGGCATACTGGTTACTTACTCTTACTCACTCTTTCTCTCTCTCTCTCTCTCTCTCTCTTTCTTACTCTCTCTCACTCTTTCTTTCTTTCTTTCTTACGTCACTGATTTTTACTTTCAAACAATTGTTTATTAATTCAAGGTTTTTATGAACAAAAAAAAAATGATTTAAAATTTTGATTTATCTATAAATTATTTTCAATAGGCTTTTTACCATTTTGTTCAACACTGTTGAAATTTTTCCCTCAAAATCTGACCTGCAAAAGTTTGTTAGGATTTTGAAAAGAATAAGCAACAGACCTAATAGACACAAAATGTCTTTCTTATTCAATGAAATATGCCTGAAATATGTGTGTGTAGACACAAGCTTTTGTGCGTTTGACAACTCTTATAAAAAAAAAAAATGATTAAAAGTTAGTCAAAAGCTCAAGAAATGAAGTTCAAGACAACACAACTCTTAGAAATTGTTTAATTTGCTTTACACCTGGAAGTCTATTAGACGTTTGAAAAGAAGGAGCAACAGATCTAATAAACACAGAATGTCTATCTGATTCAACAAAATATGTCTGAAAGTACCAATTAAAGTAGACATATGGTGCAAATGGTTTATAGCTAGAATAAATGATATTGTTAGCCATGAGAAAATGTTTGTCATATAGTTTTAAACATTAATAAAGTGAAGCAATTGCCTTCTTAATAGAAGGCACTTAAAGACAAACATTGAATAAACTGGCCACTCCCAGACCCAATAACTAAATAGCTTTGCACTTGAAAAGGGGGTTTCTAAATAGAATGACAGTTAAGTCTCTAAATAGTCATGGAAATCTTTTCTTTTTCTTTCAAAAGTTGAAGAGAAATGTAGCAGCTTTTAGTGTTAAAACTATTGTACATACACTTGACATCAGGAAGCAATTATAGGATTGACCACTTATCAAATAACTGAGAATATAAGACAAAAAAAAAAAACATAAAATAAAAAAAATATTCATGTAAGTTTAGTGAAAGCAATAATCGAATTTTCATTATGTTTCAGAAGTTTTTGGATAAGGATTGATAATTTGTATTATTCGGACGACTATTCTGATCTCCCTTTTGAACCATCATCTAAGCTCAACCCTTTAAACAAACAAAAAATCATTGCATAGGATATTTACACTATTAATACAATATTAATATACAGATCAAATTCTGTTAAATATTTCAGATAGTTCCCCAAAATGCCCTTTATTGTATGCAAATATGTGAATAACATGTCAAGTTTTATAATTAGGAAACAAAAAGGATCAATTTTTTTTAGCTGTGTCCATAAAAATTCCATCAATTTAAGATAACAGATAGTAACAATGGTATTAATATATCGATGACTCTTGCTAAATACAATATTTTGCTTATAATGCCCATGACTCAAACAACTTGGATGTTTAACAATATATATTTCCCCTTTTCAAAGTGTGTCTTAATTCTGGTAGTATTAGCTTTCATACGTAGCATCTCAGTCATCCGTCTTATTGCAATGATGTCTTCGAGAGTTCGGGCATGCTGTTAGTCACCCAATAGAGGAATTAATGCACGACGTAATCCTCTCTAGCTCTTTGCCGGAGTGGCACAAGCGTATTGGTTGGCAGCGAAGGACATGGGAGACAACTATCAGAGTGAAATTGGCTGAGCTCTCAGGTCCACAAGTGGTTGGTCTTCGTGCAATTTTGTTCAGGATCACCATGCATGGACCGCCAAGGTTTGTATGAAATAGTGTTAGCCAGGGAAGAAGCCGGCTCAACCCGACCAGGATGAACACCATTGCTACAACAACTTAGCTGTGAGTTCCAACCCCCCCCCCCAAAAAAAAGGCAGTATTTATGAGTTACGCATTTTTATTCATCAGTAGACGCGGTGTGATGTACATCGGCAATGATAAAGGTATTAATGTATAGATGTATGAGAATTGGCTATTGTAGATAATAATTTGATAATATCTAAACACAAATTTTACAATGATATTAAATAACGGATGTCTCTCACTAAAGATGCCGTTTTAACACTATTACCCCCACCCCCACCCCCCCACACACACACACATCTAAGTGTTAGGAAATCCTTTCCTCCAAAAGCAGCTAAAGGAGAAATTTAAATAAAAGTTAAAACTTAAAGATTATTAATATTACCAAATCTTGTAGATTAGAATGAACAAAACAATCATGTTTGCTGCCATATATTTTGATTCCAATATGGCTTGATGGACTTATTTGTACAGACTGATGGATTCACAATGTTCACATAATAAGAGTTGTCTAATGCCTTTTTTTTTTTTCATTGGCTGATAAGGACAATTGACCCAGAACAAACTATTTTTTTTATTCTAATAATTGGAAGATATCTTTCCACTAATTGCATGTTTTCTAGAATAATCTGGAGTAAATATCAAAAATGTTTTGAGGTTCCTACATGATGGTGTTTAGATTTGTTTGAGATAATAATTTCCACCATCAACAGTGAATATAATGTAATTGTCTGTGAAATATTTTGCACATAATCAATACAAGAAAATAGCAATGAACTAATGCTTTTTCTGAAAGGTTCGACTTGCTGGCTTGCCTTTCACAATGCAAGTTTCTCACTCTACCAATGTAAAATACAAATACATTGACTTTATATTCTTTATTTTGCCAACAATTACGTTCTTCTTAATGAGTGTGAGAGTTTTTTTTCTTTTTTCAGAGAGTATTTGTAATATTTGTTTTGAGTTTGGACATTTTCAGTATAAACCACCTCCACTAGTAATTCGAGCTTGGTTCATCTCATCAATCTTTCCCGATCCCTTTATAAAGGTCCTTCATCTCTGAACTGACAATCATTTCATCTAATTAACCCTATCCTTTATAAAAGGTCCTTCATCTCTGAACTGACAATCATTTCATCTAATTAACCCTATCCTTTATAAAAGGTCCTTCATCTCTGAACTGACAATCATTTCATCTAATTAACCCTATCCTTTATAAAAGGTCCTTCATCTCTGAACTGACAATCATTTCATCTAATTAACCCTATCCTTTATAAAGGTCCTTCATCTCTGAACTGACAATCATTTCATCTAATTAACCCTATCCTTTATAAAAGGTCCTTCATCTCTGAACTGACAATCATTTCATCTAATTAACCCTATCCTTTATAAAGGTCCTTCATCTCTGAACTGACAATCATTTCATCTAATTAACCCTATCCTTTATAAAAGGTCCTTCATCTCTGAACTGACAATCATTTCATCTAATTAACCCTATCCTTTATAAAGGTCCTTCATCTCTGAACTGACAATCATTTCATCTAATTAACCCTATCCTTTATAAAAGGTCCTTCATCTCTGAACTGACAATCATTTCATCTAATTAACCCTATCCTTTATAAAGGTCCTTCATCTCTGAACTGACAATCATTTCATCTAATTAACCCTATCCTTTATAAAGGTCCTTCATCTCTGAACTGACAATCATTTCATCTAATTAACCCTATCCTTTATAAAAGGTCCTTCATCTCTGAACTGACAATCATTTCATCTAATTAACCCTATCCTTTATAAAGGTCCTTCATCTCTGAACTGACAATCATTTCATCTAATTAACCCTATCCTTTATAAAGGTCCTTCATCTCTGAACTGACAATCATTTCATCTAATTAACCCTATCCTTTATAAAGGTCCTTCATCTCTGAACTGACAATCATTTCATCTAATTAACCCTATCCTTTATAAAAGGTCCTTCATCTCTGAACTGACAATCATTTCATCTAATTAACCCTATCCTTTATAAAAGGTCCTTCATCTCTGAACTGACAATCATTTCATCTAATTAACCCTATCCTTTATAAAAGGTCCTTCATCTCTGAACTGACAATCATTTCATCTAATTAACCCTATCCTTGAGTCGCCTTTGGCCTTGATAAGTGGTGATTCTTTTTAGTTATTTAAAAAAAAAAAAAAAAAAAAAAGAAAGATATTTTGCATATTAGGTCCAATTTAGAATTTAGTCACATTCCGTGGCTTAGTTTAAAAAGGCTACTTTGTTGTAACGAGAGGAAAACTGGCAATCGAAACTTGCGATTCCTGCAATTTAAAAAATCCTCTTTGCTACATACACTAGCCAATGAGAAAGATTTGAAATAAGTTCAATGTAGGAGAACATCTTTCTCTCTCTCTAACCATTCATTTTGTAATTTATGAATGACAAGCGAGAGATAAGTCAACAGACAACAGTTATAAATAGTCAATGAAACTAACACCCAAGATGAAACGAACATCCAACTTACTCATAATAAACATGCAAGTCAATAAGACTCTTCTATTTACATTATCTTTCTATAGACTATTGTCGCCATCAACGTTGATATCTGTTCTATGTTTTGTCCCATGTTATCTGTAGTTTTTTTTTTTTAATTCTTTTTTTTTTTTACACTAATAGGCCACCACATATCAAGGCCTAGAGGCCACTCGAGGATAAGAGTTAAAGAGATTGTCAGTTGGGCAATGATTGCCATCACAAGAGCACCGGAAACAATGGATGAAATGGGCAGAAGATTTCTTGAGAAAAATTGATTATCCAAGAGGATGGCTCAATAAGTCTTTGTTTACATTAGACTTGAAGACGATCATGCTGTAGTCAGTTTAGGAAAGAAACTTTGTTCACGGAAGTTCCGTTTATATATATATATATATATATATATATATAGATTATATATATATATATATAGATTATATATATATAGATTATATATATATATAGATTATATATAGAGTATGTATAGATTATAGATTATATATAGATTATATATATATATAGATTATATATAGATTATATATATATATAGATTATATATATATATAGATTATATATAGATTATATATATATATAGATTATATATAGATTATATATATATATAGATTATATATAGATTATATATATATATAGATTATATATAGATTATATATATATATAGATTATATATAGATTATATATATATATAGATTATATATAGATTATATATATATATATATAGATTATATATAGATTATATATATATATATATAGATTATATATATATATATATATATATATAGATTATATATATATATATAGATTATATATAGATTATATATATATATATATATATATAGATATATATATAGAGAGAGATAGAGAGATAGAGAGATAGAGAGATAGAGAGATAGAGAAATAGAGAGATAGAGAAATAGAGAGATAGAGAGATAGAGAAATAGAGAGATAGAGAAATAGAGAGATAGAGAAATAGAGAGATAGAGAAATAGAGAGATAGAGAAATAGAGAGATAGAGAAATAGAGAGATAGAGAGATAGAGAGATAGAGAGATAGAGAAATAGAGAGATAGAGAGATAGAGAAATAGAGAGATAGAGAAATAGAGAGATAGAGAAATAGAGAGATAGAGAAATAGAGAGATAGAGAGATAGAGAAATAGAGAGATAGAGAAATAGAGAGATAGAGAAATAGAGAGATAGAGAAATAGAGAGATAGAGAAATAGAGAGATAGAGAGATAGAGAAATAGAGAGATAGAGAAATAGAGAGATAGAGAAATAGAGAGATAGAGAGATAGAGAAATAGAGAAATAGAGAGATAGAGAAATAGAGAGATAGAGAAATAGAGAGATAGAGAAATAGAGAGATAGAGAAATAGAGAGATAGAGATAGAGAGAGTTTTTTGCTGTGGTTGTAGCTAGACAAGTTCTTGCTGTGAATATTTAACTGGGGGTGGGGTAGCTCAGTCGAGCAGCTACCATGAACATATGATAGAATAGAGAGAGGCTAGCAATATCTCTTCTGTGTGAAAGAGGCTGTATGGACGAGAAGAGATCTTTCCCCACTAGATTGCAAACTCGATTTTTTTTTTTACTTTGTCAAGGCAAGAAAGAATGCTCAGAGTGACACTTTTCCAGATATGACAGTAGTACTCCAGGTGTATGGTTCATGTATTGTACATAAAGGAATCCTACAGCTGAAGAAAGCCGAAGAGCACGTCAGCCAAAACACGGTATAAATATCAACGTTCATGATGACAAGAAAAATAATGTCAATAATAACATCTAAAATTCAGACAAAATTTGTTTTCTAATTAAAGATTTCCAAGAAGAGTAAATAAAAAGCAGACATCTTTTAAATATCTCCAAGTGGTGAATGCGGCATCTTCACAAATAAGTCTATTTGGATTATAAACAAATCAGAATCCTCTACTGTATAATAAAGACAAGTGTGTATTTATTTGTATATGCTACTAAATATATAACTGCCCCGTCACACGAAATTTAGCGGAAAAAAAAATCTGTCAAACGAAACCGTTTCAAGGGTTTAGGGGAAGGGAGAAAGCAAATAGCAAGCCCTCCCCCAAATGAATTTGGAAAGAAATCCTTTACTATTTTCATGATGATACTTTTTTTTTCTTCTTTTTTCTATCCATACTGATTGATAAGTTGTTTCTTTCCTTTTTTATTTTTATTTTCCAGTCTGAGACGTTTTCTTATATTTATTTTATTTTTTATTTTTATTTTTTATTTTTATTTTCCAGTTTGAGACGTTTTCTTATATTTCTTTCCTTTTTTATTTTTATTTTCCAGTTTGAGACGTTTTCTTATATTTCTTTTCTTTTTTATTTTTATTTTCCAGTTTGAGACGTTTTCTTTCTATTTTCTTTCCTTTTTTTTTTTTTTTTTTTTTTTAATTTTCCAGTTTGAGACGTTTTCTTTCTTATATTTCTTTTCTTTTTTAACTTCACCAATCGAGACGTTATTTTAACACCGGTGAAACATTTTTTTTCTTCTTATTTTTGATGGAGTGTGTACACTCATTAAATATAAAGTGAAACTCAACTGAAAAGCAATAAATATCATAACATCATCACGTATTTATTCTGTCTACTAATCTCATCTTGGTTGTTATATTCACAACGTTTCAGCCGATGTAACATCCGACCTTCTTCAGATTCATCTTGTCGAACTCTGGAAGCTATATTCGAAATTCTGTATAGGTTTCAGAGTTCGACTTTTAGATTCCAGAGTTCGAAAAGATGCATCTGAAGAAGGTCGGCGGTAGCATCAGCCGAAACGTTATGAATATAACAACGAAGATGTGAATAACATTCCTCATCTAAAAAATTCTGATACAAAATATCGATTAATTAATGAAGATAACAAACTTGCCATGTTATTGTTATTTGGAGAATAATGGTTTGAGGATAATTATTATTATTATTTTTTTTTTTTTTCGTTTGTTATTTGGAGAATAATGGTTTGAGGATAATTATTATTATTTTTTTTTTTTTCGTTTGTTATTTGGAGAATAATGGTTTGAGGATAATTATTTTTTTTTTTTTTTTTCGTTTGTTTTAACTAATATATGATTACCTTTTAAAGAGAACTCTTTAGAATATTAAAAATATAACATCCTATATGCATTTAGAATAGAATATATTCCATATTAATTTCCTTAGAATCTATCTTAATATGGTTAAAAAATATATAATTGGACCAAATAAATAAACACGATTAAGTAGTAAAATCTAAAAACATTCTCTGAACACGAAAGGAATGTTTTTAGATTTTCTTTTAAAATTTCAGGTGTTAAGCATTTGGGCTACAAATTGCAAAATCCTGTTACAAATATCAGGAATTAATGATAATTGGTAATTTCAAGGTAAGCCTAGTTGAAGATAATTAAAGAAAATTCCAACGTTTCAGTATACTATGTATGAATGTTCTTGATGAGAACTAGGTGGCTTCCATTTTGAAAGGGGTGGGGATCAGCTTTATAATTCGATCATGGATATCCTTACCTTTAGACATCTTCACTAAACAACCTTTTGAGTTTGGGGGAGAAAAATATTTCAACAACTTCAAAAGAACAGGTGTTGCAAGATTTTTCTTTGTCTAGCTCGTTTACAAAAATTATACATCTATTGATATGAATGAAATTTTATCAAAAGAATAAAATAATAACGTTTATAGATTTTCCTTTCTTTTTTTCAGTCATATATATATATATATATATATATATATATATATATATATATATATATATGTGTGTATAATTCAAATAACACTAAGTATTTGAATGGAGGCAGCTATATATATATATATATATATATATATATATATAATCAATGAAACAGACGAGTGGAAAAAAAAAAAAAAAGAAAATTGTTAAAATTACCTTAAGGCCTTATCGTCTGACCCTCTGAGAGGAAACGTCAGAATGGTAAATTAAAAACTAAAAGTCGAATTTACCATTCTGACGTTTCCTCTCAGAGGGTCAGATGATAAGGCCTTAAGGTAATTTTAACAATTTTCCCTTTTTTTTTTTTCCACTCGTCTGTTTCATTGATTATAATAATGCTTCCTCTAAAATTAATCCTACGATTCTGTTGTACACGAAATTTACTTATATATATATATATATATATATATATATATATACTGGAATAAACTTGGCAGATACTGGAAATTATTTTTCTTTCTTTTGTTGTCTCAGTTAAACAGAATCAGAATTTACTCTTTATTGTTTTCCGTATATTTATAGACAAATAACATAGCTGGTCACAAAAAAGTTTCCACTAATGTAAGATTTCTATTAAAATTATCAAGTAGTTGTACCTACCAAGCCCAAGACTTTTTACTTCTTTTTTTTTTTCTTTTAACTTTCTTTTAAACTCTACCGTTTTTTTTTTTTGTTGTTCTTTTTAACAAATATGTAAGATTTTAAAAATATTATTTGGTACCCCGATTTATAAAATTGGGGGACCTATGTTTTGAGGCATGTCCATCCGTCCGTCCGGATTTTTCTCCGCAACCATCCATTGAATTTCTCTGAAATTTTGCATGAAGTTGTAACTTTGGTCAGGTTAGAAAGTGACATTCTCCGATTTTTGAAAAAAAAATCTGGTTAGCCCTCCCCAGGGGGTCAAAAGGCCCCAAAATGGCAAAAAATGACATTTTTTGCCCCATGACTTTTCATCCATCCATTCAATTTCTCTGAAACTTGGCCAAAATATAGAGGCAATTGTTCCTAATAGAAAATAAGTATCGCTGACCTCAGAAAAATTCTGGTTAGCGCCCCCATGGAGTACAATGGGGGTCAAAAATGCCCCAAATTGCCCAAATTTATTGCATTTTACACTTGCCACATACAGAGGGGGACCACGCATGCGCGGCTTGTTGTAATTATTGCGATATCGTTTGGTCATTGAATTATTAATTGTAATCAAATTTTTATAAAATTAACTAATTTTGTTAATTGTAACCTATTTATAAAATTATTAAATGTAAATAGCTTCCAAAACAATCTTTTAATACATGAGGATTTGCTTTGAATTTTAAAGCCAGAGATGATTTTCTATGCAACAGTTGAAACGCTTCTAAATTTCTTTCAAATTTTGATGGGTCATAAAAAAATTTTTTTTTTTAACTATTAAAAGATTAAAATGGTTGACTTGTTTACGAATAAACCAAAATGCATACTGGTGGTTTTAATTTTGTAATGAAAGTTTTTTTTTTCAATGGATTTTTTAAATTTCGTTTTATTTTATGTTTTTGCATTTTTTTTTTATTTCAATAAATATAAGATTCATAGTAAACAAATAAAAAGGACATTAATTGAATTCACGTAGACACGAGAAAAACACACACACCGACTTATAATTTTTTTTTTTTTATTAATATAGAGATTTGAAAAGCTAATATTTTAGGTAAAAATTGCTATGAACAAACTTAAAAGAAGAATTTCAAATGAATAGCAAATAGAAAAAAACATTCTGATAAAAAAAAAGGTGTGCGTGTGTTTTATGTGTAAAGGAAGAAATTGTTACACTTGATAGAAATAAAGGCAACAGTAGATTTGGTGAATAGAAGCGATGAGAGAGATCAACACATGAATCAATAATCCATATAGATTAGCTGAATACATCAACACAGTTACCCAGAATGGTGGGATTGTGATGCCTTTGGCCGTCTCTAGCTATCACCGGTTGTTGTCGGTTGTTATTCATTAGCAATCGACAACTTCCTTTTAGCAGAAAGATTGTTATACAACAAGTCGCGCGTGCGTGGTCCCTCTCTGTATGTGGCGAGTGTAAAATGCAATAAATTTGGGCAATTTGGGGCATTTTTGAGCCCCCGGGGCCATGAAGCAGAATTTTTCTCAGGTCAAGGGTGCTCATTTTATATCCAGAACAATTGCCTCTACATTTTGGCCAAGTTTCAGAAAAATTGAATGGATGGATCAAACGTTATGGGAGAAAAGGGTAATTTTTTGCCATTTTAGGGGGCTTTTGACCCCCTGGGGGCGCGAACCAGATTTTTTCCAAGATCAGCGATACTTATTTTATATTAGGAACAATTGCCTCCACATTTTGGCCAAGTTTTAGAGAAATTGAATGGATGGATGAAAAGTTATGGGGCAAGAAATGTCATTTTTTGCCATTTTGGGGCCTTTTGACCCCCTGGGGGGGGGGCTACCAGATTTTTTTCAAAAATCGGAGAATGTCACTTTCTAACCTGACCAAAGTTACAACTTTATGCAAAATTTCAGAAAAATTCAATGGATGGTTGCGGAGAAAAATCCGGACGGACGGACATGCCTCAAAACATAAGTTCCCCGATTTTATAAATCAAGGGACCAACAAGAACCTTAAGCGATCCATGTTAATTATTGGCTAACATCGCAAAAACGACGGAGATAATCAGAGAATTATGTGAAATTTTCTCAGAATGAAGAATACCAGAAAACTAGTTTGGAAATAGAGAAGGCGTCCAAATGTATGTTTTGGGAGGAAAGAAATTCGATGGTTACAATCTGCATTGTGTATCTTTATAAATTAGCCGCCATGTTGGATTTCAAAATGGCCGCCACTTGAATGCTACATGTGTGATTACCTCATGGTCAAATATTTCTATAGTACATGACAAATAAATAATCCATTTTTCAAAATGACATACTTTATTACAGTACTCCACTTAATTCATGAGAGATGAATATTCATCATCATGTATTTTTGACAAGACAAAATTTTACTCAAAGTCTGTGAAGTAAAAATTGTTTTGACAAGTTTGAGTTATTGATTAAATTCTGTGTTCTAGGTTTGACATGGCACTTTCATAAGAGATTTGATTGATTAGTCTTCTCCATTCCTTCAATCAATATCACAAAATGATCAATTCGGGGTTACATCTGAATATCCACAAAAATAGTGT
Organism: Sepiola atlantica; assembly: GCA_963556195.1. Lineage (NCBI taxonomy): Eukaryota > Metazoa > Mollusca > Cephalopoda > Sepiida > Sepiolidae > Sepiola > Sepiola atlantica. The sequence continues at coordinate 17,324,131 of OY744537.1, forward strand.
GAACATTAACACAAAACAACATAAACTTCTCAAAACTAGCTTTCTCTGTATAACTCTAAAATAAAAATATCAATTTACTTCAACTACTAATTTTGAGTTTTATACTTTTGATACATGTTTTAAGTCATTAAATATCTAAGTTAAAATTCTGACATGCTATGATTTCAAATGGCGGCCATTTTGAAATTCAATATGGCGACTAAGTGGTAAAAAATACGCAATGCATATTGTTACCAGTGGATTCCTTGCCCCAAAAAACCTACATTTAGGCACCAGAATTGAGTCAATAGCAATTTTAGATGCACAGATAAGTGCAAATGTAGATTTCAAATGGTGGCCATTTTGAATTCCAATATGGCGGACATGAAGGGAGAATTCCGAGTGGCTCAATATCTGAAAATGTCTGCCATATATCAATGTACATTTGTGCCAAATTTGATGCCTGTATCACAAAATGCACTATCTTTTTGAAATTTCGAGCTAAACCGCCCCACTATAATATATATCACCACAGTTTACTTTTTTTACAGTAATAACATGAGTATCCCCATTTTAAAAAAAATGTCTTGTCAATTTCACTTCAATTTTTACTTGCGTTTTTGAAATTATTTTTTAGTATCTTATATCGAGAAGTTAATAACAATTAAATTAACTTTAGTAGCTTATTTTTGTTACATGAAGCGCAATGCTTCTGTTATAAAAGAAATGGTTTGCAATAGTCTGCTGATCTTAACATGTTGGGAGTTTAGTTTAAAAAAAAAACAATCTGGACATTTTTTAACCGACTGATAAAAAGCAAAGAAAGGCATATTCAAAGAGAAGACAAGTTTCTTATCATAACTAAACTTGGAGGTTAATTAAATAGAGACAGTCCCTTAAAACAAAAATAAGTCACTTAAAAGATATCTTGAAAGTCAATGTTTAGTTACCAGATGACATTAGAATTAGTCTAAGTGGAATAGCAATAACTATACAAATAGACAACGGTTTTTATTCTCTTAGAAGAATTATTATGACAATGGTCAAGTCCAAAGAGTGTTAGTGTTAATTCAAATTTTGCTATTTTCTATCAACGTAACAGAAATTGTTTGACCTTTTCGTTAGGAGCAAAGTGTGGTGTCTGTTCTGATGCTGCATTTCATCTTTTTGGTCCTCGGTCAGTGAGGGAGGAGTACTTCTAAACTGAGGTAATTTTTTATTTTTGTTCCAATCCAGAACTCCTCCTTTTGGGGAGCTGGATTTTCCCCACATTAAAAACCAACCTTGTGTCTAACTCTGCCCTCATGGGGAGGCAAGTAAATAGGAATAGCCCTTACTTTGTTTCTTGACATTTTGGCTGTTTTGATTCTACACTTCATCTTTTTTGTACTCAGTCATTGAAGGAGAAATCCTTCTAAACGGAGGAAATTTCATCTTTTTGGTCCTCGGTCAGTGAAGGAGGAGTACTTCTAAACTGAGGTAATTTCTATTTTTGCTCCAATCCAAAACTCCTCCTTTTGGGGAGCTGAATTTTTCCCACATTAAAAACCGACATTGTATCTAACTCTGCCCTTATGGGGAGGCAAGTAAATAGGAACAGAGTGAACCCTTACGAAGTAAGTAGAACATTTCCTCTCTTTCAATGAACTTCCCGTATTTGAGGTAAGTGAAATTTAAAACCAGCAGCTAATATACAGGATTGGTAATCGAGCAGTTGCAACAAAGACAGTAAAAGTTGAGCTCACAGTAGGCTGAATTCGGTTTGCGAACATAGAGCATAAAAAAAAGCTTGCAAGATGCTATTATTAGGTCCATTTTTATAAAAGAAATTTTAAGCCGCGCGTGCGTGGTCCCTCTCTGTGTGTGAGTCGATTTTTGACCCCCTGGGGGCGCGAACCACAATTTTTCTGAGGTCAAGGATGCTCATTTTATATCCAGAACAATTGCCTCTACATTTTGGCCAAGTTTCAGAAAAATTGAATGGATGGATCAAACATTATGGGAGAAAAGGGTCCTTTTTTGCCATTTTGTGGGCTTTTGAGCCCCTGGGGGCACGAACCAGATTTTTTCCAAGGTCAGCGATACTTATTTTCTATTAGGAACAATTGCCTTCACATTTTGGCCAAATTTCAGAGAAATTGAATACATAAATGGAAAGTTATGGGGCAAAAAATGTCATTTTTTGCCATTTCAGGGCCTTTTGACCCTCTGGGGGGCTACCAGATTTATTTCAAAAATCGGATTACGTCACTTTCTAACCTGACAAAAGTTACTTCATGCAAAATTTGAGAGAAATTCAATGGATGGTTGCGGAGAAAAATCTGGACAGACGGACATGCCTCAAAACATAAGTCCCCCAATATTATAAATTGGGGGACCAATTATATACAAATTTACACTGTAAACAGTATAGAAAGAGAAAATAAATAGTTAGTCTCAACCAAAGAATATAGGCAAAAATTAATGTTGAAATAACTGTTTTTAATTTCTGTAAATCTGACGAGAAATTAAAAAATAAAACATTTTCTCAACCTGTGAAAAATGTGTTATTATGTATTGAGCTGAACGAATTATGGCCAAACAAAATGATCTCATAATAATGAGAGACACTTGAAATTTGTTCAAAGTGGTAACAGACCCCAAACACTTTAAAGTAATCAAAAACATATTGCTATAGCAAAAAAAGTGTGTGAAAATACTATGACAGAACTGAAGTTATGGGGTGAGAAAATTTATTATTTTACAGAGGAAGAAAGTGTTATTTTATTTTTTTTTGCGTCTACATAGTTTTCTGTTTGCTACTTATGGTTTAAATCTCATTAGAATCAGAGGTAAACCAAATTCAGGAACGCCACTCGCCCTAAAAATGCAAGAGATCAGGCCACAAAATAATAAAATGTAAACAAAAACGTTGATTACTATTTGGCAAAGGGAGGTGGCAGTGGTGACGTGGATACTGAAGTGGACTGACGACCTGGACATACCAGGCTCAAATCCTGTCTGTTCCATAGCACCACTTTCCATATGGATGTTGGCAACCTTCACATGGTCCCTCCTATAACTACCTGATTCTAGAAATAACTGTCTAATATAAGTGCAAACAACAGAATCAAGCCGATCAAACATTGTACTATGCTGATTCCTATGAATTTACGTTTTTTTTTTTATTTGGCAAAAAACTGAAAATGTAGCTTACACAACTAAATTTATGGGATTTATTTATTTTTTATATATTTTTAAAATTTATTTGTTATATTTTTTGTTATTTATTGTATATTTTTAAAATTTATTTGTTATATTTTTTATTTATTATATTTTTTATTTGTTATATTTTTTTAAAATTTATTTGTTATATTTTTTTATTTATATATTTTTTAATTTATTTGTTATATTTTTATTTTTATTTATTTGTTATATTTTTTTATTTATATTTTTTATTTATTATATATATTTTTAAATTTATTTGTTATATTCTTTTTTAATTTATATTTTTTTTAATTTATTTATATTTTTAATTTATTATATTTTTAATTTATTTATTTATTATATTTTTTTTTATTTATTATATTTTTTTATTTTTTTATTTATTTATCCATTATATATTTTTTTATTAGATTTAATTTTTTTATTTATATTTTCTAAATTTATTATATTATTTTTTATTTGTTTTTTTTTAGTGGAGTTAAATCCGCATTAGAAGGTCTTAAAATAATTACAATTTTCTGAAATTTTGATAATCTTAATTTTATTTTACTTACGATTTAAAATCACTAAAATCAAAGGTAACATATTGGAGGAGGAGTCATGCTTGCCTGGGAATCTCTTTAAAGAAAAAGATAATTTAGATGAGGTTTTATAAAATATGGGGACAATAACCTCAGTGGAATACATTAGATTGATAACCAATTAGAAAAAATATATATTTGCCATTTCAACTTTTCTAATCAGCAAGACAATATTTTTGTTATATTTACCTAACTTCTATTTTTTATTTAATGGCAGAATATAACCACATATGTATTTACTATTACAGTGATTAGCGCCTCTGGTAGGTACATTATCTTGTTTTCTAAATTATTCTCTGTTTATAATTCATATTATGTTATTATATTATGTTTTCCTGTGAAGGATCCTGCACTGAACAGATGGTGTGCTTATTTATCTTGGAGATTAATGTCAATGAAACATTGGGGGGGGGGGGGATGTAGACAAGAATGGCATTATGACTACTGAATCTATCATTCCGGATTCAGTTCATTTTGGTAAAACCTACTTTTATTCAAAGACGTTTATCTATGAATCCTCTCTCCCTCCCTCCCTCCCTCCCTACAAGGGAAATAAGTTCACATTCCATCAGGATACCGAAGCTCAGCTAAAAGAAATATTTATCAAAAAAAAAAAAAAAAAAAAAAAAAAAAAAAATCACCTTGATTTGTTAAAATACTATCACAAAAATGTTATGCATTTTGAGGTTTAATTAATCGTATTTTATCAACTGAATATAATATAAGTAAAATATTTATGATTTAAAAAAGAAAATAACTCATATGGACATTGAAGCAATGCAATTCAGAGAAATGTAAAACAAAAGAAAAATACTTATTTCTTAAACATTGAAATCGAGAAATTAAAAACTAGATAATTCAAAAATTTCAACTTAAAAAGTTTGACCCAAGAAGAATACTTCAAATCTCTACATTAATAAAAATTATAAGAAAACTTCATGTGTGAGTGTGTGTTCTTTCGATGATGTCAATTGAATTTGTTTTTTATTTATTTACTATTAATCAAATATTTATTGAAATCAAAAATGCTATAACATAAAATAAAACGAAATTTTGAAAATTCTATTTCAAAAGAAAATTTAACTATGCAATTGAATCAACCAGTATGCATTTCGGCTTATTCTTTAAGCAGTCATTTTAATATTTTCTTAGTAGTCGCAAAAGAAGAAATAAAAAAAGGATGAATTACTTTGTGACCTTTCGAAATTTTAAAGGAATTTGTAAACATTTAAACTGTTACATAAGAAAGTCATTACTGGCTTTAAAATTCTTGGCAAATCCTCACGTATTAAAAGATTGAAAGCTATTTGCGTGCAATAATTTTATAAATAAAATTAGTTAACAATTTGGTTTAATTAATAATGTAACGACTAAGCGATACCATAACTGAAAATGCTATTAGGAAAAAAAAAGTCCTGGGTAGGTACAGCTAGTGTGTGTGTGTGTGTGTGTATATATATATATATATATTATTTATTTTTATTTATACACACATAAAAGTAATCCATGTACGCATTTCATAGTTTTAATAATTGTCAGCATGGCTCGACAATGACAGGGGCTCGAAACGACAACCACGATGCCCGTGGCCTAGTAATTTACCTCTGGTCTACAGGCCTCTGCCAAATTTTATGTGTGATTTTTAGCACCTTAAATCTAAGTTTTTTGTTATTGTTTTTCTTAAGCGTTATTGAGCGAATGTACATTCATTCAATTACATATCGCTACCTTAGCGGTGATAGGGATATTTTCCTATTTAAATGCATGGTAATGCATTCCGTCGCCCCCCCCCACACCCCCGGTAATTAATTTTTTATATATATATATATATATATATACACACACACATATATATATCTAATTTAATTAAACATTAGAAATTATCTCTGTGGATCAACCAGCATTTTGACGTTAACAAGTCACCCTAAGACTATAAAGTGAAGAAGACAAGATGTTAACGTCGAAAAGCTGGTTGATACGCATAGACTATTTCTAATGTTTATATAATTTTATTTATAAAAGCTCTACTCTGTATTGAGCATTTTTGAAAAATTATTGGTTTTAAGTTCATGTTATCAATATACATACATACATACATACACACATACAGACATTACAGGTGAATGTCCGATCACTTAACAAATGAAAATATTATTCGACAACATAAATACACAAATATATCTTCTAATAAAATTAGAGAAATTGTCAACAAAAATTATACAAAAACGCAATTGAAAAAGAGATCAATGTTTTACGAAACTGATAAAATTAGAATCACCATTTATTAACACTATATTCAAATGCAACCATAATATCTTGACCATATTTGATAACTAATTTTGCAAAAACATTACGATAACTTATTGATATCATTCAGAAAGGATTCGTTGAGAATGGTTAGAGAAATAGAAGAAAAAAAAAAAAAAAAAAAAAAAAAAATCGACAGCACTAGATTGGTTCAGTTTGTTTTAAAGTATAGCCACCATTTTGGGACGAATTAATATTGAAGAATCTATACTGAATTGCTGTTTTACTCCTGATTCTGCTCTTTTCTGATTGAATTATTGTGTAATTTGAAAGTAATGAGATTTAGAACTTGAATTGCCAATTCCATAGACCATGTCAGTATTGATTATGATACTTGGACCCTCTTCCCTTTCTATATTAAGGATCGAAAAAGCTTGCATATCAATTATTTACAGTTTATATCTGGCAATAAAAAAAAATCAGCTAAAACATAAAAGTGAAGATGGTTTTGCTGCAAGCGTGTGAAACCTGATGAGTCACCACACCTTCCTTCCAACGAGAGGCTTCAGATGTTTGTGAATGGATGCCTTCCTAACATCAAATGGAGGAGACGGCAAACATCATAAATATCTATGTGAATGAGAAGATCAGCAAAATCTATTGAAAACCCGACCAGGAGGTGTAAGTGGGACTGGCTGGAAGCCCACAAAAACCTGTTTTCCCCATACCACAAGCCAGGTTTCTCTACTGGATAGCCTACAAGAAAAAGCGGAAACACAGCAGACCAAAAACAACATGGAGAAGGCCCATAGAAACCGAAGTACTACAGCTAGGGATGACTAGGAAGATCAGAACGGATGAAAAATTATTGATGTCTTATGCCTTCAGCAGGAGTCAAACAAATGAAATTAGACTGTGCTTAGCAATTAAGGAGTATAACAGCTGAATAGGGTTATCAAAATATTGATATTTCAATATTTACATACAATATTCTTTTTATATACATTCAATATTGACGCCGTACAAAATGAGTTCTTTCAACCCAATCACAGATATAAACAACCAATTTAGTTAGAATAAAGGTAGTGGTGGGGGCTTTATTTACTCCTCCCCAGGAGTTAGGCACAAGGCCAGTTTTATCTTACACCCACAAGTAAGATGTGACCCAAGATCGGGTCGAGAAAGTGGGGTTTGAAAAGCCAGCGCTCGAGAGGTGAGCACTCTGGCCATTTAAAAATTGCCCCGTCGGCATTCCCCGGTAGGGGCGCCTCAGACAGTAAGCAATAAACTTACTCCTCCCAAAGAGGGGAGGCAAAGCCTGGGAGGGTGAACCTCCTAGAACTGCACAGGACAGGCGTGCAGTATCCATCGGAACAGATACTACACTTTGATCCCCTCAAGAAGAACATTATTTACCACCTTGCCAGATGGTTAGACACAAGGTCCACAAAAATGCCTGAGCCGCCCTGTTGGCATTCCCCAGTAGGGGTGTCTCAGGTAATTAGCAATGAACTAATCCTTTCTTAGAGAGAAGGTAAAGCCTGGGAGGGTGGACAAAGCCACTGTCAGACTGATTTGTATCATAATTTTATGATATAACATTGTAAGTTATTCTACACAAGAGAACATTCTAGTCTAATTTTAATATTTGAAAACTTGTTTTACCTTTCTAAGAAGAAACTGCAGTAAACTGGACGTAGTTGGGCTTAAGAGACAATTGCTATAATGTGAAGATAGACAAATAGTGTTGATGCAAATAATGAAAGCGAGGAGATAAGATTAAAAGCAATCCAATAAGTTTAAAATTTACAAAGAAAAAAAAAAAGCTATAACACTAATAAAGAATCACTCAGATAGAAAATTGAATGAAAAATCTGATTATATAATTTTTTTTTTTATAGAAATTACTATTAACATTTTTATTAGTTTGACTTGTGTAAATTACACTGTATTGTTATCTAAAACATTGAATGCATCTTCCAAAACAATATTTATTTCTCCATTCTCTATAGTTCTCCTGTTTTCTTGATTTCAATCATTTCTTAAATATCATTAGTAAAATTTTACTTTCACAGATAAGCTTTTACTACAATAAATTAATTTTTATTAATACCATTTTAATTCAATTTTGAACATTTTTTTTTGTTCAATAATTTGTTAATTTTTATTAACAAAAAAAATCTAACTACATTACTAATGTCTATGCCTTCATCAAGAGTCAAAAGTATTTAGGATTCTCAGCCCTTAAACAGTCTAATTTGACTGTTTAAGGGCTGAGAATCCTAAATACTTTTGTAAAGAAAAAAATGTCACTTTCTTTGAAAGTATTAGTGATATCTCGGATTGTTGACCCCCATCCTGGCTGTTAATTTTATAATGTTAATATAAATAAAATTTGTATTTTCATAATTTATTTATTTACTCTTACTCACTCTCTCTCTCTCTTACTCTCTCTCTCTAGAAAGAGAGAGAGAGGAACAAAACATACTTTTTGCACTTTTTACTTCTTAATCTTACACAGTGATCTTATTATAGAAACTTTTTTCAGTGGTATTGAAAGTTATATCGAATATTGTTTTTTTGTATCACATCAAAGTTACAATTTTGATATGAAAACCCTACAGAAGACTCGCGTCAAAATTTAAATTTAATTTCTCTTTTTTAAATAGTCATGTATTTCTTTGAAATTATATTTTCTTTATTCTTTGATTTTATCAAAATAAAAATGCGTGATAAATTTAAAATCATTCATTATGTGTTTGTTTCCACCCACTATTTTTAGACTGGTGGGTTATATTAAAGCGATTAGTTCCTAAAATGGCTACCAAATTTTATTGATTAGTTTTCTGATTTTCCAAGCGATGATAGGGCAAATTAATCCATCGTATTAATTTGTCTGATTTTTGCAGATTTTTTTTTTTTTACTTTTAATGTTTCAAATATTAATTTGTTTTCTGAATTTTTCATTAAAAAAAAAAAAAAAAAAAAAATCACCTTTAGGAATTCTTCCAGTACCGTCATATAAAAGATAATTTCTTTGGCAATATTCTATATTGAATGCACCATTATTATGTTTAATTTGTAATATATTTCATTTTAATAAAAATTGCTTGATTTTATTATTTATTTCTTACAAAACATACCGCCCTTAACCCTACTAATATTAATATTTGCAAAATAAATATTTTTTTAAAAATCCGAAAAAAAAAAAAACCCCAAAAAACAGACAACAATTTAATACAGTAGATTAATTTGCTCTGTCACCGCTTGGAAAACCAGACAAAACTAATCGATAAAATTTGGCAGCTAGTCACTTCCATATAACCGACTGGTGAATTAAGCTTTTCTTTACCTAAGGCAGGTTTTAAAGAATCCAAATCAACTAATACTTAATGTTACTGATGTCATCTCAAACTATAAACTTTTATTGAATACTAGCTGTCCCTATCCGACGTTGTCCGGGATTAAACAATATATTAATATTAAGAAATGGATTTTAAAGAAACGAAAAAACCTGATGGCGAGTGCAGAGATCGAAAATGGGACCTCAAGATGTTCAGTCCGATCTGCTGCCATATGACCTATATACAGCAGGTTGCTTATGTGATAAAACTAAGCCTTAATAGATGTGATAAGCTATTGGTTTGCGGGGCATTATTGAAATATGTCACCATTGTAAAATAATTCTGATACAATTTTATTTGATAGAAACTGAATAGAACTATTTTTTTTTTTGTTAATAGTGACCAAGTTCCCCCCAAAAAAAACAAACTGAAGAATCAGAATAAAATATTGAGTTAGTAGGCCGTATGCTATCGATGACAATATATGCAAAGCAGACAGGCTCTTCTATGTTACAGAGACTTAGTATTTACTGAAATCCTTTGTACGTATTTTTAAATAAATAAATTTTAAAAAAACATGCTTTTATTAATTTTCTCCTAGCATTATCAGAACTAAGGATGGTTTTCTCTCCTGTGGAATCTACACGTTCCGTTTTAAGGGTTTATTTCCTTATCTTTCTTTTGTGTTAGCTATTATCAAGTAACATTCTTATGCTAAGATTCTGATAAAAACAAAAAAAAATTTGATAAATGTTTCTGCTTTATGCACAAAATATAAATAATGTTCCCATTTTGTCTACACTGGTTATCAAATAAGAGTGTGAAAAAAAGAAAACAAATAAAATCTTAAAAGTTAAACTCATTATAAAATAAATAAATTGATCAACCATAGTCGAGGGCAACCTGAAGGCTCCCTTTTCATTGGCTACTAAACCGAAATGCAGTGAAGGGTGCCACTACTTTCAGTGACAAACTGACGTGATCTCAAGAACAAAAATAATGTTTGCTAAACTCTAATATCGTCTTGGACATGAAAAATGTCATAATTATAGTCTAATTAAACCATGACAATGTTTGCCAATAAATAGAAATCATTATTTGATTGCAAGGGACTAAGCAATAAACTGTAATAAAGAACATTTTATCTGAATAAAATTTGGCAGTAAATGACTATTGGTATAATGGCTAGAGTGTTTGTTCACTAATGAGTTGGGAGGCAGGGGTTCAATCCTTGATCGATTCATACAAAAGACTAACAAAAATTTAAATTAAATTCAAAAATTTTTTTAAAAAATGATACTTGATGCTTCCTTGCCTTAGCATAAGGTGAGTATCAAGGGTAAATAGAGCAATCCAGGGAAAGGAGTGGCACCCTTCACTGTAGTTGCCAATGAAAAGGGAGCCTTCAGGTTGCTCTCGACTATGGCTGATTGATTTATTTATTTTATAATGAGGTTGGCTTTTAAGATTTATATATGTCACAAAATATGAAGAGCATGTTTTAAAATTAAAATAGACAGTTTTTTTTAGCTAAAGATGCAATCTGACAGAAGGATGAATAGGTAAATGATATTCAAGAATTCTATATCATACACTTGAGCTTTATCGTGAAGAATCAAGGATGCAATGGGAGATGTGCAAACCAAGAATTGCGCCTTTTTGTTTCTTCCTAATCAATGATTTCTGCTGGTATAGAAAGAACAAATAAAATATATGCACATATAACTTTGCTTTGTAGAAGAAACAAAAGAGAGGGAATAAGGCAACGATGGTTTACTGGCAAGAGGATCATTAAATAATTCCTCCAACCCACCCACACCTAATATATATATATATATACATATATATATATTAGTTCACTTTCAATATGCAAGCTTCCAGTCAAGCAGAACCTCTTCACCTATTTCCTTTTACAAGTTCGGTATTTACATGCTGTACGGCAGAGAGGGGAAAAAAAAAGGATTACATTTTTATTTTTATGTATGTATCAAAAATAGTCCAACAAGCATTTATTTATGAAAATCAGACTTTTATAGTTATGGATGGCCAAAATAATCTACATTTTTTCTCCCTCTTTCATGAACACTAGCAAAGTTTAAGAATACTAAACTAGCAAAGTTTAAGAATACTAAACTAGCAAAGTTTAAGAATACTAAACTAGCAAAGTTTAAGAATACTAAACTAGCAAAGTTTAAGAATACTAAACTAGCAAAGTTTAAGAATACTAAACTAGCAGTGCCAATAAGGGTATCGACATGCAGTATAAAATATAAACTTAAACAAGTGATGCTAAGACAGGCATCTGTTAATGTGTTAGTAAAATAATAAAACAAAAAGTGAATGTTGAGAAGAAGCCAGCATTAAAGTTTAACCTTTCGTCACTGTGATAAAGACAGTGGCAATGTAGTAGTGTCAGTGCTAGCCAGCTAAGAGAGCTCTGATGAAAACTCACGAGGATTCAACATCGGGATCAGTCATCCTCTGTCCTCACATTTGGCAAACAAGGATGTGTTAGGCATAGAACCACATATCCACAGAGTGAGGATAACAACATTGCTTCTGTGCAACCGCCATTCCGTTGCGTGTTCTGGGCCAAACCTTCCCCGACTTCGCATGCAACCGTTGAGCCTTGCTGTTCTTGATGTATGTCAAGAATAAAAACCTAGAATCTTCAGGTATAATGGCCAAGAGAAGGACTTCATGCAGACCAGACAATCTTCATGAGCTCTATTCAAAAGTCCAATTTGCTCAGCAAAAGCAGCAGCCCCTCTAAAGTTCAACCTCCTTTCCTCACCGTGGTAAGGGGAGTGGCAACGTGGTACAGAGCTACCCGGCTAACAGAGCTGTGGTGAAAATCTAGGAGTCAGTATCAGGATCTGTCGTCCTCTGGTCGTCTGTGTAGTAGAACCGCAAATCAATGGAATGAGAGTGACAATGTTGCTTTTGCACCATTCCTTCATGTGTTCTGGATCAAACCTTCCCCGACTTCACATGCAACCACCGAACCTTGCTATTCTGTGTTGGAGTAAAAACCTGCAATCTTGTAGGCTTAACGAATATCTATGGCCGACAAGGACTTCATGTAGACCAGACAATTCTGAAGCACGATCTTTGTGGGTTCTGTGCAGAAGTCTGATTCGCTCAATAACAGCAGCAGCAAAAACGATAAAGATAGGACATAGAAGTACATGCGTAGGAATATTGTAGTCACTGGCTTATTATTGGACTAGCAAAACTATGCCTTGAAAGCGTGCATATATTACTAGTATTAAATTCTTCAATATTCAGAAAATTAAAAATGTGAGAATATAAAGTAATATCTTTAATAACTGTGACATAGTTTTGGTTACAAACAGACACAAAATCTCTTACATTTTCCTTATGCAGTTTTTTTTTATTATTATTATGTACAAATTTATGTAGTTAGAGAATATTATTTGTAAATGTTTGGCAGTTTATGGTGAATGATTATTTTACTGGCCAATCAAGACGAACGATCTACTTCCCCCCCCCCCTCATGATATGCCATCACATTAATCTGACAATGAATTAAAAGCATTAATATATAAGCTTGATTGGGATGGGTCTAGTGCTCAGAAGAGCTGGAGAAGCATACACGATTATAGGTTACAAGGACATTCTGTAACTACAAGTCTGATTTTTATAAATGTCTGTGGGGTATTTTTAAATAACGGAGGGGGGGGGGCAAATATATTTACAATTGTTTCTGTGTTAATAGTTGTATTGGGAAACTAAAATTGAACCAGAGGATTTTAAATTTTTTGTCATTTTTATTATAAACTAGTAGAACCCGTATCCCAGCGTTGCCCGGGGGGGGGGGGGGGGGGCAATATAAAAAAATGATTTAACTATAAAAAAAAATATCCGCGAAAAAGGAATTAAAAAAAAAAAATTTAGCTTTTAGAGTGGGGCGAAAAGCATCACGTGACGACCCAAAAAGAGGTTAAAAGGAAAGAGATACAAATGATATATGAGAAAAAGAGAGGGAGGGGGGGGGGAGAAAGAAGAAAGTGGCAATTGTAGCATAGAGACTATTGGAGTATCTCTCATATTTCATTCTTTTGTTCTGTAACTAAAAGTCGGATTTTTATAAATACCTGTGGGGTGTTTAAATAACAGGAGCGGGGAGGAGGGGGGGGTGAAACAAAATATATTTTACAATTGTTTCTGTGTGAGGGTATTGGGAAACTAAAATTGAACCAGAGGTTTTTTAATCTTTTGTCATTTTTATTATAATCTAGTGTTGTCTAGGAGTCTTTGCTTTCATTGTTGTTTTGCTCTTTTTCCTTTTGAAACTGTGTCATTTGATTTTTTTTACTAAATTATTTTTTTTTTTAAATGGGATTTTCAAAGTTATATCTTATTATCACAATACCATTTGGTCACTAAATTTTAATTAAACCAAACTATAACTAATTTTGTTAAGGGAATGTTGTTTTAATCTCTATATAAAATCATTTGATGTAAATAGTTTCCTAATCTTTTAATACATGAGGATTTGCTAAGAATTTTAAAGCCAGTTTAAATGCTTTCACATTTTGAAGGGTCACAAAGTAATTCATTTTTTTCAACAAATAATTAAAATAGCTTGTTTACGAATAAACTGAAATGTGTTATGATGGATTTCATTTTATAATTTATTTTTTTTAAATAAAATTATTTTAATTCATTTTATTTTATAATTTTTTTTTTTTTTTAAATAAAATTATTTTAATTCATTTCATTTTATAATTTTTTTTTTTTTTAAATAAAATTATTTTAATTCATTTCATTTTATAATTTTTTTTTTAAATAAAATTATTTTAATTCATTTCATAATTTTTTTTTTTAAATAAAATTATTTTAATTCATTTCATTTTATAATTTTTTTTTTTAAATAAAATTATTTTAATTCATTTCATTTTATAATTTTTTAAATAAAATTATTTTAATGCATTTCATTTTATAATTTTTTTTTTTTTTAATAAAATTATTTTAATTCATTTATTTTATGCTATTGCATTTTTTATTTTAACAATAAAAAATCGATTAATAATAGTAAATAAAAATGTTTAACCCCGTAGAGGCAAGAACACACTCAAGACATCTCAATTTTATTAATATAGAGATTAACTTTTTATTCAAGAAAATCGGCTGCTATCTTAGATCTTGTTGCAGTAAAACTAAAATTGAAACCCAATTATACAAAATTCAATTAAATAAAAAAAAGAAAAGTCACAAACCGAAACTCGGGGGAATTAAATTAAAATGTTCTAGCAATCTCTATTCCTTTAATACCATCATCTCTGACTCACCAAAGTTATTGAAGCTATAAATCAAGTGCAATCACTGTATGATTGTCTTGAGAAGCAAGATTGAAAGTCTATCAAAAGATAAGATTTAATTTTCAAGGCTGATTACATGGAACTTGTTGACAATAAGATAATGCCAGGAAGAAGAGAAGAACCTGAATGCTTTAACAGAAAATGGAGTCGTCATGTCAAATAGTGGCTTCAATAACAAGATATCTGGTGAAAAGGGAATGAGTATAAAGAGCTTTAACATACTTGAAATATCTAAATATAAGGCATACCTGTTTACTATGTAAAAAAAAAAAAAAAGTTACAAAATTTAATACACAGAAAATACAGTACATATACGAGATTAAATAGATGCATTATCCAACAGTATAAATATACATTAGACCAATGGTCGGCACCCAATGGTCTGTGCACAATTTTTGATGGTCTACAGAAATATTGGGACAGTATTTCAATTTTTATGAAGCTTCAGATTAAAAAATGACGAGTTACAAAACATTATGTATAGTATATATGTTCAAGACCTAATACAATGTTGAAATATATATATATATATATATATCTCAAGGGAGGCGCGAGAGCGCTCTATCCCTTAATAGACTTTACGAATAGCCTTTGCTGAAAATCTCATTTCTTTGATCAATCATAACTAAAAAACCAATAAACCAAATTAGTTAAAACTTTGCACAAAATTTTTATTTGATAGGTTCTATAAGTGTGTAGAATTTCAGCATCATTAGTCAAGGCAACCCAGAGATCCAGAAAGTTCAATCAATGAAATCATGTTATCTGTGTGTACGTACGTATGTGCCACCCTGTATCTCATCAACTATTTTATGGATTCAGCTGATTTTTGGCAGAGATTGAGGTTCTAGGGTCTAGTTGATGGCATTTTAATTTTAGTTTACCATATACCTTAGTTTTCCAGAAAATTCCAAAAAACCTTAAAAATGACCATTGTATTGAGGCATAGCCTTTACAAAAGTAGTGACATTCCATGAAAAATGGTAGTATACTGAAATCATAAGCCCTTAATAGGGTTAAGATGAAAATTCATATACACTAAATGTACAAAAGCAAGGAAATTCCCAAATTTTTACACTTTTATTGTCATTAAGGGTATGCGAGCACAACAGGGCTATGTATTTTACTGGTAGGAATTTTTCTTCAGTGCACCTCACACACTTCATCCACTCATGCATAGTGATTTATACTGTAGTGATGTGATAATGAAATGGTTTGGTTGATATGTAGTCATACCCTTAATGACAATAAAAGTGTAAAAGTTTGGGAATTTCCTTGCTTTTGTACATTTAGTGTATATGAATTTTCATCTCAACCCTATTAAGGGCATATGATTTCAGTATACTGGCATTTATCATGGAATATATATATATATATATACATATATATAAAGTTAGCTATGTTTATATATTTGTATGTACAAGATTCACACCTAAACTAATTAAACGATCATTATGAATTTTGAAACACAGATGCTAAGCGTAAGGGTAGGTAATATGGTCTATATTTAGTTTAATTTAGTTTTGTACAAGAGGGGGTGGAAGCCCTTTGTGAAAATTCAGATACCTCCGATATTTGTTAAATATTAACACTAGGTATTAGGCATCAATTAATAAATATTCGTCAAATTACATTTTCTATTGAATATTTTAAAGAGTTTTATGGGGCATAATATGAGCACAACATCCCATTTGAAACATTTCAGATTTGCATTAAATTTGATCATAGACATCAATTAAGCAAGATTCCCTGAATTTCTATTTTTCTTAAATTTTTAGACATTTTTTGGAATTAAAATAATGTAATGGATTTTGATTAAAATTTGGATAAGGATTCTAGACATAATGTTTAGTATTATTATATCTTGATTTTAATCTTCGTAAGGAGACATAAGAGTGGTACAAAACTGTTCTGTTTGAAGAAATAATTTTACCCATGTAGGAACAGGTATTCTTCTAGTTAAATATATAATTTCTTAATTTTGACATTAGTTGCTGAAGCAGCAGCCAGCAGTTATGGCTGCTGCTTTCAAGCAAACATGCATATCTACAGCTTTTGTAACAACCATTCTTCCTTTATGACATCATCCATTTTCAATTAAATCTCTATTAAAACTATGGATTTTGTTATCTTGTTTTTCTCTGCACACTGGATCATATCATCGCCAAAAACAAGTGGAAGAAATTAGGAAGATCCTTTATCGTATTGTAAATGAATGACGTTTTGTGGGCTTCACATACCAGGTTCCAATTCTTCACTTTATCTAATATCCTTGGGAAAGGTATGAATCCATATATCCTCCCTCCGTCTATGGATTAAATAGGACAGACTTAGACTCTTACATCTTGGTTGTACAACTAGTCTAGTCTTCAAAATAACACCAGTCTTTCCCCGATTAATCCCGGCATTGTTTTTTAGCAATACTGGTTGAGATATGCGGTTGAGGATTGCGCAACTCTTGCTTCACTATAAACTCCACACATAGGGAGTATCCAGTGTCTCTTGAGACTGAAACGAGACCTAATAAATAACAGTGTGCATATAAACTGTGAAAGGCATTTAATAAAAACTGTATTCACTCAGTACATGTCAAAAACCTTGAGTGCATGAAGATCTTTGAACAGCGGCTAGGTCTTGCAACTGTACAGTAGTATTGCATCTATCAACGCTTATTATATCTTCAATTTTGTTGAGTTTTATCTCTTGTCGAGACCACAATCCACTTTGGAGATAGTAGAAGTCTGTGCTAGCGCGATCAATATGGATTACAATCTCATCCTTACCCTGTCAAGGCTAAGCCAAGATACTTGAACTGCTCGACTTCCTCGACAATGAAACCGTTGAGAATGATGGGGACTCTTCTGGAAAGGGGATAGTTGACTGACAGAACCTTTGTTTTTGAGGTATTAATCATCATACCCGCGCGTTTGGCAGTAGTATTGATATTATTTAATGTGTGCTGGATATCAGCGTATGTTTCGCCGAGGATAGCAACATCATCTGTAGAATCTAGGTCGGTAATGCAACAATCCCATCCAACTTGCACGCCAGCGAAGTTCATCATGCCCTGATCAAGGATCCTGTCAATAATGTAGTTTAACAAGATGGGAGAAAGAACACAACCTTGGCGGGCACCAGTTATACACATTGAAGAATTCTGATTCCTCTCTGTAATAACGGACTTTATTTCGGGTGTTATAGGCCTTTAGCAGATTAAGCAGCTTGGGTGGAAATCCATTGTGGCTTATTATCTCTCAAAGACTCGCGATCAACAAAGTCAAATGCTGCAGTAAAGTCAATGAAACACACAACAAGACCAGCGTTGTTCCAAAATCCACCTAAGTGAAACACATCTGATAAGTGCAACCCCGACTTTGCCGGATTGCTTCGGTCGGGTTCAAAGGTCTTTGTGTTTGAAAACACCATAGGAGGATAATTGAAAAGACTTTCCATGCGACCTCAGATATATTCCATGATAGTTGCTGCATATACATATATAAAAACGTAATAAAAAGGTTGAAAAACAACAAATCAGCTGGCGAGGATGGCCTTCAGGCAGAAATATACAAGTGCTGTCCTGACCAGGTGGTTACATCAAATACTCTGCTCAGAAAAAAAATCCCCCAGGACTGAAGCAACGCAATTTTCCTCCTTTTCTACAAAAAAGGTGATTTAATAAACTAATTTATATGTATTTACAAATATCAAATATTTACACCTGGAAGACAGATATGTTTCATTAATTCTAATCAGTTTATGTATCAGAAGAGCAGTTTCCTGTATACATAAATGTTAAACTGTATACATAAATGTTAAATGTTAAACTGCATACATAAATGTTAAATGTTAAACTGCATACATAAATGTTAAATGTTAAACTGCATACATAAATGTTAAATGTTAAACTGTATACATAAATGTTAAATGTTAAACTGTATACATAAATGTTAAATGTTAAACTGTATACATAAATGTTAAATGTTAAACTGTATACATAAATGTTAAACTGTATACATAAATGTTAAATGTTAAACTGTATACATAAATGTTAAACACTTGCTATTATATAATAACAAATTTGTTTCGCATATCCGTATAATATATTATATATATTTTTTCAGTATTTATTTCAAGGGTAAAAATACAAAACTAAAACCATACAATACATAAAAAGAGAATGGCAAACAATATGGGATATGTTTCAAAACAACAAATTATATGTACATCAACCAACAGTTGGGAGAGAAATCGTGAAAATGTTAACCCGATCGAAAACAAGACATAATATTAAGCAGAGTCAAATTCGGAAATACATATCTAATACACGCATTCTTACTCAAGGCGGAAGCTGCACCCTGGTGCATCTACTGCGATCAATTACTCACAGTCAAACACATTTTAATCGACTGTACAAAATACAGGAAAACCTGCAAGAAATTCTATCACGCACTACAACTCACCATGATGTTCGAAAATACACCTACATCATAAATAATAGACTACCTTAAAAAATCATTTCTAACTTGTATAGGAGAAACCAAGGATACAATTGAATAACTTTCTAGAATTTATCAAATGACTATTTTATAAATACATTGTATGACATAAAATGATTTGTAGGGTTGATGTGCCGTAAAAAAACAATTCCAATGCATACAAGAGTAGAGCTTAGTAGTAGTAGTATGAAAATATACTTATGGCAAGTGAACTTCACATATGTTTGTGTTTCATATCATCAAAGGAACTCTTCAGGCTAACTGCCTGACGATTTTCTTCGATGGAATGAAACAAATTTTCTGTGTAGCTCACTTGCTATAAGTCTATTTTTATACTAATATCTAAATACATATATTAGTTGTGAAAAAGTCACTGTCACATTAATCATTTCCTTTCAGATAAAATGTACAAACAAAAGAAAATTTGCCATAAATACATTTTCATAACTTACTAAAACCCGAAACGACGTCCTCTGTAGGTATAAAAAAAAAACTTTGATATTTAAATAACTATTTAATCTATTAAGATTTAAGAGTCTTAATAGTAGAGCCCTGTTTGGAACTACAAGATTGTTGTAATCCTAGCGATTATGCAAAGTTCCGCTCGAGCGTTAAACAATATCAACAACAAGACGCTTGTCCCCACCTTTCAAGTGGATGTTAATTTCAATTACTGTCTGTGTTGATTTCTCACAGCCTTGTGATCATAGGCGTTAGACTTGTGATTCTAGGCTGAATCTACGAATTGCGTTCGAGCCCATGTGACCGCCTGCAACCGCCACTCCTACACTGATGAGGATAGAAAACCCGAAACGACGTCGTCTGTAGGTACAAAAACACTTTAATATTTTTTAAAAATATATATAGATAGATAGATATATATATATAGATATATATATATATATATAGATAGATAGATAGATAGATAGATAGATAGATAGATAGATAGAATCTGTGCACTTCACAAAAATACTACACTGATCCAATTTATACATAAATATGATTATTTTCTTTCATATTCCTTCGATTTAAAAAATGTCTGACGTGTTTACTATCACAACACTTATTTGAAAGTCATTTTTAAGCTTTTACGCTGCTGAATAGAAAGTAATTTATGGCTTGAATTTAAGTTTAAAAGGCCAATGTTATGTATATTTTAGTACTATTGTACTTTTAGACCTAAGAAAAGTAGTAACTTGATTATGCACCCCTGTGATAATAATAAAAAAAAAAAAGAATGAAGTAAAATTATTCTATTGACACACAAATCCTTGTTGTTACACATTCTTAGAGATCTCTAATAGAAATGTATGGAATCTTAATATCAGGTTTAAAAGTGTATATTAATTAATTGCAAGAATGAAAAGTAATTAATTTTGAATGAACAGTGGCAACAAATAAAGAAAAAAATAGAATAACACAAAACATAAAATAATTGAATGCTCAATTTTCATAATCTTATTCTTAATATGTATATACTAGCGGGACTCGCGTTCTGACGTTTCACAGGAAAAATATATCTAATCAAGAAATTGCAGGCCCCAACATTGGCGATTCTATATGTTAACGGAAAAGAAAAGCAACGCAAAAAAAAATATATAATTAGAAAGCGAAGTACGGATAATGCAGAAAAGTTAGATAATTATGCAATCTGGAATACTTAGTAAGTAAAAAAAACAAAAAAAAACAGCATCTTAAGTTATAATCAAAACTTGATTTTTTTGTGGTTTTGTTTTAATCTTGAACACTCCGTAAGTAAAAAAAAACAAAAAAAACAGCCGTGTAGGGTAAATATATCCATTTAAGTGTAGCTATTTTAGCTTAAAAAAAAAAAAAGAAGTTTGTTTTCGTTGATTTCGGCCTGTTTACATGGAAATAATGATAGAGTATTGATTTACTCCTCTCCAGGAGTTAGGCACAAGACCAGTTTTTATCTTACTCCCACAAGTAAGATGTGACCCAAGGTCGGGTCGGGAAAGTGGGGGTTAAAAATTGCCTGGGCAGCCCCGTCAGCATTCCCTGGTAGGGGCGCCTCAGGCAGTAAGCAATAAACTTACTCCTCCCCAAAGAGGGGAGGCGAAGCCTGGGAGGGTGGACCTCCTAGAACTGCACAGAACAGACCCATAGACCGACGTAAATCAAGCCCCGAAGGCCAAGATAATACCAGTCTATGGTGTGCAGTATCCATCGGAACAGATACTACACTTTGATCTTAGCCAAAAGGCCCACGAAATAATGATAGAGTAGAGAAAGACTAACAACGTCTCCATGAGAAACAGAACAAAAGAGATTGCGAAATCGATTTAGTACTCTGTCAAGGCAAGAAAAAGTGCTCCGAACGGCACTATGCTAGATGTAGGACGTATTTGACTCGTACGTAAATGATTGCATCAGGAGTCAGGTACTTTCTGGAGTGATAGAATGATCTTTTTTTGTAGCAACTTTAGCAACAGATTGGATATAGGCCTTCCAGTTTAGATCTGGAGTGAAAGTCAGTCCTCCGAGTTTATCAAGACAAACAAGGGGCTTCCTCAAGGAGAGAGAGACATTCACTTCAACTGGGGCAAAACAAGGATCTGAGCATTGGTGGTGAAAGGAGAGAAGCTTGGTTTTAGGTGTTAAAAGTAAAAAGCCATTTTTTTCCTCCTCATTGCAACCACATGCTCGAAATCAGAAGATGACAAGTTTTAGAAAATGTACATATGCTTTTAAAGATGAGATAAATAATTAACTATGTTCATTGTTCTCATTGGAGACTTAACAATAATAATTAATCTAATGATTGAAATAAAAGCAGTCTTATTCTGATCTAAGCTTATGAAAGGAGATTTGCCCATTGTGTTTGAAAAGGTGAAGGAATTATTTTTTTTTGTTTTGAAATATGATTGGTGTTGGCTAACGGCCCAGAGTAATTATTTTGGGGTGCGAGACTTGCTGAGAAAAAGTTAAATGTGCTGGCCCTAAAAGAAACATAAATTGAGGTACAAGATTGGAGAAAAGGCAATAGTTATCAAGTTGATCAGCTTCAAAAGATAATATTCCCCCCCCCCATCCAAAAAAAAAAAGGTCTTGAAAATTTACTCTGCATCCTTTTTTTGTTTCTTTTAATTTTACTACTCAATCATAAAAGGTGCTTGGCCTTTTGGCTAAGATCAAAGTGTAGTATCTGTTCCGATGGATACTGCACCCCATAGACTGGTATTGTCTTGGCCTTCGGGGCTTGATTTACGTCGGTCTAGGGGTCTGTCCTGTGCAGTTCTAGGAGGTTCACCCTCCTAGGCTTCGCCTCCCTTCTTTGGGGAGGAGTAAGTTTATTCCTTACTGCCCGAGGCAGCCCTACCGGGGAATGCCGACGGGGCTGCCCAGGCAATTTTTAAATCCCACTTTCCCTTGGGTCACATCTTACTTGTGGGAGTAAGATAAAAACTGGTCTTGTGCCTAACTCCTGGAGAGGAGTAAATCAATACTCAATCATAAAAGGTGGATCCGTGAAACTAAATCAGCGTCAACGCAAAAAGAGGATAAGCATTCAAAGCAAGGTGATATAAGAATCACTATTGAAACTTTTGTATCAATAACATGAAAAATTAACTTCTTGGAATCGGAACAGATCCAAGACAGCAGACCTTGCACACGCAAAGAGCTCGATATCCTTTGAAATAGAGCTTTATAACAGTAATTAAAAGGGGCTTATCTTAACAATCACATTCAAATGTATATACACGTATGAGAATACACTTTTGACAATCGAATCTACCATATAACTACAGTAAAGTGTTAAAATAAGTCCCTTTTAATCGTTTATTAAAGTTAAGTGCATTATTATTATTATATATATATATCACTCGCTCTAATATACAAAGTAATTGCTATTGGATCAGTAGATTTATTATAGACACGTTTATCAAGGTTAATTAATATTTGTTTTGTTATTAAGACTACCGTACTATTAAGATTGTTCTTATCTCAACTATAATCTATTTGGAATATCATATAAGAGCAAAAGTAATTAATCTGGTGTTTCTTGCAAGTCGCATCCATTTTTTCTTACTGGTGCAAAGAGAGAGTAGGAGGAACTAGTGACGAACACAAACACTACTTCCACCGCTAGTCTGTCAGAACATGTTAAAGCACAGAACATTTTGTTTTAAGATGCCATTACTGTATCCATTACAGAGATAGCACAGACGTAGATATAGAATAGTATCACATTAGTGTTATAATTTATTAAAATTATTAAACAGATTAAATAAGTTGGCCTTGATCATATTTAATGTGGGTATGGCAATTATTGAGCACCACAAGGGTTCTCATGGCTCTGTGGCCTTCAGTAATGACAACTGATCAGACCAATCAGAAGCCATCAGTTCAATGATTTTTTTCGCCCACCAGCAAGCCACGCACTGTTCTCAAATGCTCAGTTCATCTTGCAGTCCTGTTGGGAAATTGATGCTGATAAAGACCTTCGTGCCCAGAGTGTCCACTATCGATTACAGCTGGGTGTATACTGTGCTTGTTATTACATGTACTTGCAATATAATAAATGCAATAAATTGTACGGATTTGCTTTTTTCCTAATTGTATACCCATTTTTGCATCCCTTATATAAATAAACAAATGAAATAACAATGGAAGTGGTGTGGTGCACACTGTGGCCACAAATTAATCCGAATAAAAGTATCTATGGCGAAACGATACAAAAAAAACCAAAAAAACTGGCTAGACAAAACATTTGTCAAATATAAAACAAAACAATAACTAATAAAATTAAACTAAAAAAAAAAAACATTTGGTTCAACCCACCTTTTTGTCAAACATTTTAATATAAGACATTCTTTTATAAAACTAACAAACATTTAAAAAAATAACTTTAAATAAAATCTTTAATAGAAAGACTAAAAAAATTAGTTATATCTGCACGAATAACATGTCTACAAGTGCAACATAATAAATAAATACAAAAAACATAATACAAGTACTTATATTAACAAGTGTAACTACAGAATTAAAAACAACCGTCTGATGGAAGGAAGTGCAACATATACCATTTTGTTTACAAGGCTACCTATTTCCAAAAGAGGACAATAAAATAATCTACATTGGAATTCCTTCTGAAAACTGGAAGCAGAGATATTACAACCATAAACAAACCCTGAACTAAAATATCAAACACTTATTGGGCACCGAGAGAGAAAAATTTTAAACCAACAATTTACGGGGTCATTTTATGAGAGGCCAAAACACTCCAAACAAAAATGTAATATATGTTTGGAGGAAAAAAACAGAATAATTTAATATGAAAACTATATGAACACAGCGAAATAGTATGTAGGTGTCGCCACAGAAACAAATTAAAAGTGACATAAAATTGCTTAAAATCAATTTGTTTTCTTCCTATATATGCAGTTACCCATTCACATGTTATCACTATAGATTTACAAGATACCGAATAATATTCTGATATCTAAATACAATGGTTTCTTTTCTATATATTTTATACATAGATCTAAATGAGGGTACTTACTTAAATTTATGGTTAAAATTCTCCCAAGTGTATCATTTTCATATTCATAATAAAATTCTCTTTAGTTCCATAATTAGAATACCATTATTCTTTATGATCATAAATAATAATTCTAGAATTTTTATTTAAGTATATCACTTCTGTGGTTAATTTTATCTACGGATGAATTATAGATCAATATTTAATACCAATACAAAAGAAGAAAAAAAGTTCAAGGTAATAACCCAATTTTGTGGAAAAGAATTTTAATGGGGCTATATATTTCCATATTTAAGTTTTTAGCCTTAACATATGTCTATCGTAGAATTGATCCCCTAGCATTTATCTCCCTTTGCCGGCCCTTTTTTCTTAGGGGATTTCTTCAAACCAGTCACTAGTAAATCTTCAGTGAGTTGTCCCCAATCTATTTAGCTGCTCTCTTTACAAAGCTACATGGATAGATTTCTATCTCTTTAAATATTCTGACATTTTAGGCATTGCCGCTAAGAATGATTGCCTTTCTTCTCCCTCAAAATAGAATGAAATAGTGCTAGTATTATTTCTTTAGTATTATTTATTTTATCTAACGAACTTTGTTTACCTTTTTTTACCACGTGTGAATCTCCATTTAACCGCTTGTAACGTGCCTATCTCCTAACATATTTGTATCTCTTCTTTTCTAGTATTATCTTTTATGCTCAAATATTTTCTATTCTGTGATGTTATTAGCTTACGGCCGTATTTAGATTTTAATAAACTCCTCGTTCCTGCCTCATTTTCATTTTGTATTCACGTGTTTATGAGATAATGTTTTCGTTCTTTTTTTTTTACAGTTTTACCTTTGTCAATAAACAATAAACCTATGTCTAAAATATACTATGCCTCAGAGTCTTGCTTGCCGATAAGAGTTTGTTATGTCAGCGGGATGTACGTTTCTACGAAACAAACGCATCCTGAAGACAGCATACATATGTTAGGGTGACATCTTGTATATGACATAGAATTAGACTCCATCTAAGTTTCAAATTAATACTTTGCTAGACTTCACATCATATTTTATTAAATTACCTTAAATTTAACAGATCAGATTTCTGTTTTATCTAAAGTTATAGCCATTATTGTTCAGTGAGAAAATTATTTAAATTCCAAATTTCTATGCATAGGACTTTTAGTTACTTCTAAATTTCAAATAATGTTAATATATTTTTAAAAATGTTCATACATATTTAATTTGAATATGTTTTTTGGTTTTTATATATTAACTAAAGATTTTGAATATTAACTAATGTATGTGAACTTATTCTATGCTCATATGCTATATGCATGTATGTGCACATTGTGTGTGAATTGGGTTTAAATATTGATGAAGTTTGTCCTATACTTTCATATACGCAGATGTATTTGTGTGTTTGATGATGAGACTTATTTTACTTTATTGCATAATCCTCAAACGACGTCCGCACATTTTCTGTTTACACAATCCTTCTATTTTCTTCGGTGTCTTGCCAATCTTTCTGCAGTTAACAAAGGAAAATCTACATTGTGGTAGGTTTAAACAGTTCAGCATTTTGGAGGCCTTTTACCAGAAAATTCTTCCTTGAGTGCTTGGTATACATTGCTTTCAGGACCTTTTCTGATGACGTAACCAAACCAGTTCGTTCTTGATAACTTTGATGTCATTTTGAAACTAGAGTTTATTGGTCCCCCGATTTATAAAATCGGGGGACTTATGGTTTGAGGCATATCCGTCCGTCCGGATTTTTCTCCGCAACCATCCATTGAATTTCTCTCAAATTTTGCATGAAGTTGTAACTTTGGTCAGGTTAGAAAGTGACATTCTCCGATTTTTGAAAAAAAATCTGGTTAGCCCCACAGGGGGTCAAAAGGCCCCGAAATGGCAAAAAATATTTTTTGCCCCATAACTTTTCATCCATCCATTCAATTTCTCTGAAACTCGGTCAAAATGTGGAGGCAATTGTTCCTAATAGAAAATAAGTATCGCTGACCTTGGAAAAATCTGGTTCACGCCTCCAGGGGGTCAAAATCCCCCACAATAGCAAAAAATGACCTTTTCTCACATAACATTTGATCCATCCATTCAATTTTTCTGAAACTTGGCCAAAATGTAGAGGCAATTGTTCTGGATATAAAATGAGCATCCTTGACCTCCGAAAAATTCTGGTTCGCACCCCCAGGGGGTCAAAGGGGGGTAAAAAATGCCCAAATTGCCCAAATTTATTGCATTTTACACTCGCCACATCGAGTCACATACAGAGGGGGACCACGCACATGCGGCTTGTTTGATTTAGGTTACCCTACAGCAATCCAGAGGATCGTTTTCAAAAATGGAGAGCCTACATTCATCCTCAGCTTTTAACATTTAAGTGTCAGAAGCATACGTAGCTACTAGAACCACAGGTTCATTGTAGAGTGTAAGTTTCAAAGCATAAGACAAATCTTTTCTGCTTCAGATAGTTTTCTTTAGTCTTATTTTAGCAGACAGACAACAGACTGGAAGCACTTTAAGACTGCAACAGAATGCTTACATGGCTACTCAACTTAAGAAATAAAAAAAATGCTTCAAGACAAAAATAGGCAATTTTAAAACAAAATTCAGTGTATCCTTAACATATCCATTCTTGAAATAGAATATTTCATTTTAGTTCACTATTTTATAAACGTCTATCAAGATTTTATTCATTCTACATAATGTAAAACAAACTGTCTGAAGATGGTGTTGTGTTGGTCGAAATAAATTTATTACTGTTTTAAATATGGATTGTTGAGTTTATTTCCTATATTATCTATTATTATTAAGCAATTAATGGGGTTTTTCTCCCCTTTATATCCATGCAAAATACGTGCTTAAATATACCTCAGTTCTGTTTGAGTTACGTTTGAAAATAATTGTTTTAATTGTTCTAATTAACCGTAATTTATAATTAACTGAACAAGTCACCCATCTCTTACTTAGCTATATACTTCTCTCGCTCCCTCTTGCTATGTTGACATAACAAACTCTTATCGGCAAGCAAGACTCTGAGGCATGGTATATTTTAGACAGGTTTATTGTTTATTGACAAAGGTAAAACTGTAAAAAAAAAGAACGAAAACATTATCTCATAAACACGTGAATACAAAATGAAAATGAGGCAGGAACGAGGAGTTTACTAAAACCTAAATACGGCCGTAAGCTAATAAAATCACAGAATTGAAAATATTTGAGCGTAAAAGATAATACTAGAAAGGAAGAAATACAAATATGTTAGGAGATAGGCATTGCTACTGTCGCTGAATGTTACTTAGCACCCTCAGATAACTTACATAGCAATAGAGAGCGAGAGGCATTAAAAAATATTAGAGTGGTTGACACTCTAATATTTTTTTAATGCCTTTGTCTATATTATCCATAAGAATAACACATAAGTAAAGAGACTTATTAATGTTTAGTTATGCAAGAAGAATGTCTGAACACATACGTCATAACAATTGTCTGTATCTCTGAGATGAAGTGTTTTTATTATGGATTTCAGTGTTCAGACTGACTTCCTTATCTTGACTACCATGCTCACAACGTTTCAGCCGTTCTGCCCTTTGGCCTTCATCAGGCGTCACGGCTGTGAGGTCTACGCCGTTGGTTCGAAAGTTGCAAGTTATCTGGAGGTGCTAAGTTCAATCCTGGACGAAGGCAGTGAAAGTAACATTCAGCGACAGCAGTAGCAGCAGCAGTAGCAGCAGCAGAACCGAGAGCAACGGAGAATTAACGAGTGTGTCCCAGAACCAAAAAATGAAATCCGTGACAATAAAGGTATTGGGTTCGAGGATCCAGACAGACGGTTCCCGAGTTCGATGAAGGCCGGAGGGCAGAACAGCCGAAACGTTGTGAGCATGGCAACCAAGATGAAGAAGGTAGTCCGAACACTGAAATCCATAAAGCTATGTCATAGTTTGTGAATTTGTATAAGTTATAGTGAGCAATCCATAAAATATGCTCTAGCTTCTAGCAAAACATACATTTTCAGATTAATATGCTTTACTGATATATTGTTTCTTTAGAATTCATTTAATTAAATGTTCTTTTAGTTTTCCAACTTATCTTATGCAACAATTACAGAATTCACATAGAATATAAGGTTTCTCTTTTCCTAATAAAACCCAATTATTAATATATACTAGACCACCCATAATCCATTAGTCAGTAGTTATTTAATTATATAATTTACTAACTTTGACATTGGTTGATAATCATGTTCATACAAAGATTACAAAATCAAAGGATTTTATGAAGTCAGAATACATTGTGATTTCATAAAAGAATCAATCTCTCTCTCTCATTTACATCATTGCCCGAGATTTAGTAATATCGTTCAAATTTTTAAGAATAATGTGTAAGTCACATATGATGTTATTAATATAGATATGTACATGTAAGGGGGATAACTATTTTAACTTGAAGGTAAAAATTGGAGTTATCTCCCTTACATCGAGCTATACTTAGAAATAAAGGCACTGCCTGTTAACTTGCATTATTACAGTAAAACAATTTAAATAGTTGTTTTAAAAGAAAAAATACCTACTGTTATGTTAGGCAAATAATTGTAAGAAATGAATGCACTATTATTTTGTATAATATATACGAATAAATATGAAATTTATAATTGTTTATGTGATAATTAAAATAGAGCACAACATTTTTTTTTATTAATGAAGTAAGCTGATTTTTGCTTTTTTTGATCATGATTGAAAAATGTCTCTAATTTACCAATCTTCCAGGCCGGAATAAATATTTAAAAAATAAAAACTGAAGCAAAGTACATTTTTTTTGCAAAGAAAATAGTACAAGAATAATAAATAAAAATTGGTTAGGCAGAATCAAATATCAATTTGAGATGCATTGCTATTTAGGTCTAAATTGGAAAATCTGACCGACTTAATCTTATATATTTAAAGAAAGATTACACTCC
Organism: Sepiola atlantica; assembly: GCA_963556195.1. Taxonomy (NCBI): domain Eukaryota; kingdom Metazoa; phylum Mollusca; class Cephalopoda; order Sepiida; family Sepiolidae; genus Sepiola; species Sepiola atlantica. Next base: position 17,353,794 of record OY744537.1, read on the forward strand.
TACTATACAGTATTTTATATTCTTTATATATATTCAGAAAAAAAGTATATAAAAGAGGAATTTAATAGCAGCAAATTATCAAGTTGTATATGTGCAGGATTATGCAGCAAGAAAGAGATTAGTGAAATGATTAGTGTTATTAACCAAAATCACGTTTTTATACTTTTCTTCTGCTCTTCAACTTTGTAGGATGCAAAGGCCAAAACTTGACATTAAAAGAAAAAAAGACTTTTAAAAACCAGTCACAAAAGTTCTGAAAATTAGGTTTACAAATACAATGTTTTACAGTTCAACTTATTGTAAATGTATTCCTAACATTATATAAAAGGTATTATGCGAGACACTTCACCATACATAGGGTGTAATCATTATGTACAAGTATATGATGTATTGGTATATTCTTAGAATGCACTATAATCATAGGTGGGGAGTCAGAGTTTTATTTTTCTTTAATGACTCCTTGCGATAATCATATAAAAATGACAGTAGTTTATAATTTTTGCATTGAAAAAAAGTTTAAAATAACATTTGCAATATGAGGTGAAGTAATAAAAAAAAACTGTTAGCGCGGTGGTATTCTTAAAAGAAATAACAAAAACAAAACAAAAACTACTTGTTGACGTTACCGCTGTTGACCTAGCAAAGAGTCTATCAGGCATGTGTGATGATGCATGGAAATGAAACCTGGTCAGTAAAGGTTGAGGGTATGTGTTGCATGGAGAGAAATCGGCACTTCTGTAGTATATATGAAGCAGCTGCCGATTAAGAAATCGAAATTGAAGAGTTCCGTTTTTTTTTCTCCAAGTACCATTCATTCAGAATTCACCGGAAGTTGAATTTAGTATTTAGAAAATGGAGTTAAATGAGATTAATCTTCGAGACATTGGTAATTTAATGAACCAGCCGCAAAAAACAATAGATTTTTTACAAGCACACCGCCTGATTTCTTAATGTTAGGGTTAGGGTTTTTTATTTAAATTTTTTTTACTTCATATAATAAAAAAAAGAAATTGTTAATTGTTACCCAAAAACAAACCAGTCTTGCATTTTTTTTATGTTGTAAAAAAATCACTTCCGGTTGAATTACCTCCCTTTATTTTCAGTAGAAGGACAGAAAATCTGCTGCTTCATATATACTACAGAAGTGCCGAGAAATCATATGAGAATGATACGTTTGATGTGTAATGTGAGTCTCAGATCTGATGACCTCATATGAAGATTAAATCTGAACAGTATAGAGAGCTGTTTGAAGAACATGAGTCTTTTGTTGGTTTCGTCACATTGGAAGAATGGATGAAAGTGCTTGAGTTAGCCAATGTAGAACAGTCGAGTTAGTAGAGTCAGTTGATAGGTCAAAGAAAATATGGGAAATGATGGATTCGAGAGAAAGAGGGATAAATAATGACCTAGCCAGAGATTGGTTAGTTTGGAAGTCAATTTCTAAAAGCCGTCCAACACATGCCAGCATGTAAAACAGATGTTAAACCGAATATGATAATGACTGTAAGGAATTTAATGTTAAAAGTAACAACGTTTGATGCTACAATAAGCAAATTTTAAGTGAAATTTGTGTATTTATAAATGAAGAGACAGCTTTTTGAACAATCCTTAAAGTGTACGATTGAAACGTTTCTAAAATCAAATATTTTATTTACAATTTTAAACATTAATGTTTTTTTCTCAGTTTTCTGTTTTCAATATTTCACAAAATGCATAAAGAAAATTAAACAGAAAAAAACAAAAACATTTCGCAATTTAAAGCATGTGTCGACCTAAAAGTGTTTTTGTTTTTTCACGATTGACAAACAATTGATTTAATTATAAAACATTAAAACAATTCTAACAATTGCATACAGCAAAAAAAAATAAGCAAATATTGTTCTTAATTGAACATTTAACTTTTCGAATTCAAAGAAAATGTTAATGAAATTATTAACAAACTGTATGAAACCTTAAAATGGCCGTCTTCTTGTACAGATCCAAGTTCAAGCATACTTTTAAATATGAATCTATTCAGAGAAAAGATTACTGCAAATATTTTAGACAAAATAATTTTAAAGAATAGAAAATAAAAGTAATTCGCAATTTGAATAAAGCTGATTTAAGATAACATTCACGACATTACGATTGTTAGCAACTAAAAACTCTCTCTCTCTCTCCCTCTCATATTTAAACTTCTTAAAACAAGAATAAATACAACACCGAGACAAATTTGAAGGAATAATTCAAGAAATTCAGTTTTATTTACCATTTTGTTACTCTAACAGGAGAACTTATGCATGTACACTGGAGTTTTAGTAAGAAAAGGTAGCAATAATACCATCACAGAGTGGATGGGGGGGGTGTAGAGATAGATAAATAGACAGTTCTATGGAAATAGATTTCATCCTGGAACGGAATCATATGATCAACTGGCATGAAGAAATCCGTGTGTCTATAATCGGGGAAGGGCACATTAACAACATCTTCCCGATCGTGGTGATTATAAAAAGCAGATAAAAATTGCATTCGTCCAATCAGTCATTTTTGTTAAATCCTCAACACGCCAATCATTTTTTCCCTGCAACTTAGATTAAAGCCCTCAGGAAAAGAAATTCAAATTTTAAAAGATAAAACAATGAAACTCGGGAATTGCTCTTTTTTTCTTTTCTTTTTCATATCTTAAATAAATAAAAACGAAATCAGATACAAAATGTCGAATAAAAATCAGTTCATAAATGAATAGCACAATAAAAAATAAATGGGAATAGAGACAGACAGACAGACAGACTAGTAGCAAGATTATTGTTAGTATGCAGGTGAGTATTTATTTACTCCTCTCCAGGAGTTAGGCACAAGGCCAGTTTTATCTTACTCCCACAAGTAGGGCATTCCCCGGTAGGGGCGCCTCAGGCAGTAAGCAATAAACTTACTCCTCCCCAAAGAGGGGAGGCGAAGCCTGGGAGGGTGGACCTCTTAGAACTGCACAGGACAGACCCATAGACCGGCGTAAATCAAGCCCCGAAGGCCAAGACAATGCCAGTCTATGGGGTGCAGTATCCATCGGAACAGATACTACACTTTGATCTTTTCAACATGATGAGAAGAAGAGATGGATGTGAAATAGAGGATGGTGCAAGTCTCTCTCCCTTGGATAGAGAAGAGTTTCAAAGAGGGATGATTGTTCTCATCATCAGGTTATTTACCAGCTTCCCATTGCAGCAAGGTTAGACATAAAGTCAGTTTAACGTGCCCGTGGGGGCGAGGGGTCCAGATTCCCTAAATAGGGTGCACTCCGAACAGGTGTTAAATTTGCCGTTTCGGCATTCCCCAGTAGCCGCGCCTCGGACGAAAAATCAATCTCCCCTTCCCACAGAAGGAGGTAATGCTTGGAAGGGTGGCCGAGGACAGAACAGAATCGTCGTTCTAAGGGTTGAGCGTTCAGCAAGCAAGACTCTTGAGTCAGAATGGGTCAGGCATAAACAGATCTTACACTTTGATCGTTACGATCAGTGACGCGTAACTGGTCTGAGGGAGTTTTCATCACGAGTGTTTAGCAATTAACACCCCCACCCACCCACTCTTTATGCACATATCTTTTTTTCTTCCTTTTTTTTCATACATACAGGGCCATTTTTGTAGCTTACACAACCTAATAATAGATAGGGAATAGGGAAATGGTTCACCTAAAAAAAAAAAAAAAATGGTGAAAGCAAATTCTACACTAGAAAATAAAGGACTGCAACTTGTCGGTACAATTAATGAGTTAGTTCCATACAACATATCACAGCTTCCTTCTCGTAATTTATTAACCATAGGTTATGTCATACGTAGACTCCAGCATGAAATGAATGGCTATTACTGTTAAGTCGTTTGGCGATTTAATGGTTTTAACAAGATAATTTACGAAAACCTCAGATAATCAGATTATGTTTGTAAGACATTTTATTGTTGGCTTAATATTTCTATAATTCATATAAAAGCTTGGACACAAATAGAAATTTAAAAATGGCTAAGAGAATCGGATTCATGACAAAATACTCTCAAAGATCTTTTTAAAACGAACATTCAGCCATATCATCGGAATATATTTGACATGAAACCATTGACCGTATCAATAAAGTAAAAAATAAAATAATTTACTAAAAACATTTGTTTAAATAGATTTTAGTTATACGTAAAGAAGGACTGAAGTCAATTAGTAAAATTGTGATGGACTAAAAATATTAGTGTGGATTGAAGTTTCGGTCTAAAAATGATCATTCTTTTTGTTATTATTTGGATTATTCGGACTACTATTCTCATCTTGGATGTTATTCTCAACGTTTCGACCGATGTAACCTCAGATCTTCTTCGGATGCATCTTGACATCGAAAAATGAGAAAAGTAGTCCGAATAATCAAAATCTAAAAAATTCCGAAACATTTCTACATTTGTATTTAATTTATTTTAATCACTCAAACACTGCAATTATATGTTTTATTTACTCCTCCTCAGGAGTTAGGCACAAGGCCAGTTTTATCTTACTCCCACAAGTAAGATGTGACCCAAGACCGGGTCGAGAAAGTGGGGTTTGAAAAGCCAGCGCTCGAGAGGTGAGCACTCTGGCCATTTAAAAATTGCCTGGGCAGCCCCGTCGGCATTCCTCAGACAGTAAGCAATAAACTTACTCCTCAAAGAGGGGAGGCAAAGCTTGGGAGGGTGGACCTCCTAGAACTGCACAGGACAGGCGTGCAGTATCCATCGGAACAGATACTACACTTTGATCTTAGCCAAATGGGCATTTTAAAAAAGGGTTTGTACTTATGTATCTGTATTTAATTACGAATAAATAAAAATGTTCCTTTATAAACTAAAGACCGGAGTAGAGAAATATGGCCATATTTCTTTTTTATTATTCTATACAAATTTGTGTTCCAACGAATAAAAATAATAATTAAAAAAAAACAATTGAAATACAATTTTGACGTGCACTACTAGTAAACATAGTAGTAGGTATCCACTACTAAGCAAAAATGTCTTGGTGTTTTCATTTAGTGAATAGAAAAGTAGCAAACGGAAAACAACTACTACTGTTTATGATCGTGTAAAAACGAAAGTAATTACAAGCATTCAGGTCATTAGTTTCTTTCTCTTCCCAATCACTCGCCCAAGGCAAATGGATTGAAATCTCAGTAAATATAGAAAATTTAAAAAAAAAAAAGCAAACAAATCTCCACTTAAAAGAAATTTTCTTGTTTATTTAACACAATAAACAACAAAAAATATTATTTTCTAAATAATTAAATGGTTTTGAAAAGAGACATTTTATTAACTATTATTTGTTGTTAGAGGATGAATGAAGGTAATCTTTAAAAAAAATAAAACATTCTTCTAAACGCCAAACAAAAGTTTTATTTATCTAAAAAGATCACCATATTAATTTTGCTTTTCGTTTCAATTAAAATTTTATTTGATGAAGGCATGAACCAATGTATTCCTATTTGCTTGTCTCCTCTCGAGGGTGAAGGTAGACACAAGATCTTTTCTTTCTTTTTTTTAATCTAGGGAAATTCCAGCTCCCCAAAAAGGGCACTCTGAATTGAGACAAAAATGTAAATTGTCTCAGTCTAGGAGGACTTTTTCCCCCTCCGACCGAAGACAGAACCGATACTACACCTTGATAATAACTCGAAGAACCAATGTGTATAATTTTCAATGAAAAGAAGAATCTATAAGTTGATATTTATCATTTCGTTTGAGGGGAAAACTAAAAAAATGCAAAACAGATGTTTGTTTGTATGAGTACAAGTGGGTAGAGTGAGAGTTTATTCGTTTTTTCTTTTCTTCTTTTTTAATTATTGGGTATTGAGAAAAAGAAATGCACGAGACAGATTGAAATGACAGAATCCAAATTCCAGATAGTTTTATTATTATTATTATTATTATTATTATTATTATTATTATTATTCACTCTTTATTTTATTTATTTAAAATAAAAATAAAAACAATGTAGTAATGGCTTTTTTCTTCTTTTTCGGAGGTAAAACTACAACGCAATTATTGACAATACAATGTATTGTCAATATTCAACAAGGATGTCGAAAGAAGGGGTGACATGAGGTAGTTGGCCAAAAAATGAAATCGACATTTAATAACTGACATGTTTGGGGGTTTTCTTAAAACAAAAATATTAATATTTACTTTGACATTTAATATCACAGTTTTTGGATTAAAAAAATTTTTTTCTTTAATCTCCCATACTCTCAGTGGTTAAAGACACGGACTGAGGATTCGGCATGCCAGGTTCGAGATCCGTAGGGGATATTGAATCACTTTCACTAATATTCTTGGGAAAAGTATGAATCCATATATCCTCCTCCACCTATGGATTAAATAGTAAGGTAGACTAGACTGAAGCCTTGGTTGTAAAACTAGTCTAGGAGAAGGAAGATTCCGAAATAACACCGAATTTTCTCTGCTTATCCCGGCATTATTTCAAGTCGTCCTTGTCACTGGACTCAAACAATATCGGTTAATGATTGCGCAACCCTCGCTCCACGATAAACTCCTCGCGCGAGCACCTTTACAGAGGGTATCCATTGTCTCCTGTGATTGAAAGGTCGACATAATTCATCGACTCAAGAGATCTACAAAATGTTATTAAACTGGCCTCTCGTTGACTTTATGCCGAGCTCTACAACGTTAAAATATGTTGCATAAATAATAAAACACCAATGAATCAACAAAATGATATACAAAAATAGAGTAAATTCACAAAATATAGAGGGACCGATTCATAACAAAGGGATATGAAAAAATGACCCCCGATTTACTGACCTCTTGAAACACATTTTTGTTACTTTTATTTATAACGTTATGAATATTTAACTTTAATAATGAAAAATTCCGATTCGTAATGAAGTATTCGCTTTTTCAGACTTAATTAACCAACATGAGTTAAACGAACAACAAGAATACATGGTATTTAGTTAAGGAATGACAAATCATTCCTCAAAATCAATTGAGATACTCGTCATATTTTTGTCCGTTTTGCAAACGAGTAAATCCGAAATCGAATTGATACCCAAAAAATAATTAATTCGTCCGATTTTAAGTAAAAACTATATTTATTCCGTTTTCAAGAAAAAAGAAGGGGGTGACACTAATTTCTAGTCAGAAATCACATGTGACCATTGACAATGAGCAAGACAATCACATGCTGTTTAATATTAGGATTTTAACATTAATGTTAACGTATTAAACCAGTAACAGTTTAATAATTAAATTAATCTTTTTTTTTTAAATTTCTCCCAATCCAGAGTGCCCCTAATCGGGGAGCTGGATTTTCCCCACATGAAAAACCGACCTTGTATCTAACTCTGCTCTCGTGGGGAAACAAGTAAATAAGACCTTAGCCGATATTTGTTAGCATTTTATGACCCATCCACTTTTTTTTTTAAATTATTATATATTCCTCAAGCAAAAATGGTAGGGAACAAGGTGTTCATTTTTTTGTCACCATTTTGTACAAACGTAGCCAACGGAAATAAAAAAATAAATAAAAGTTAAACATGTTCTATTTAGAAAATAAAAATGAAACCTAAATATGTCCATAAACCTTTTTGTGTAAGGTAATAAAACAAAAGCGACTATTTTAACAAACTGTTGCATTTTTATTAACGAGTTAAGTTTTATTTACGCTTCACATCAACGAATTTAAATAAAAGGTTAATTAATGTTTTTTTGTGAAGGGGGGGGGGTAATCCGAAAATGTATTGCTTAATCGATTGGAATTTGAAAGAAAAGGTGGAAGTAAAAATCTATAATCACGGCCGCAGTTTCCTTCATTTTTTCATTAAAAAAAAAGTCATTCATTAACTCCAACACTAATCCTAAGTTCAGGGTGACAATATTACAATTAAAAAAATATAGAAATTAATGCAAAATATAGGAGTTATGCAAATTTTTTGGGGGTATCTTTTACAATAATCCGCAGAGTGAAAACGCTATAAAAACAAATATACAACAAATAAAAGTAACTGTAGCCGATAAAAGTTATTTTCCAACTTATCTGTGACATTTGTTTGTATTTTTAAGCCGTTTCAACTGCTATTTATTAGAAATCAGTATTTTTGTCACACGAACATTGGACAAGCGATGAGGGGGGGGGGTCGTAACGAGGTAAGGCCATTTTGTTTTAGTAAAAATACGTGCAAAAAAAAAAAATTTTTTTTTTTACATCTAATTAAAACCCATTTATAGTACGTAAAAATACAAACAAATTTCATAGGTAAGTAGGAAAATATCTATTCTCGACGTAGGTCACCGTCACTTGTTGCATATTTATTTTTTTTACCTCGTTCTCGTCCGTTTTTTGGACCCCGTTGGCGACTCTGCGGATTATTGTAAAAGATACCCCCAAAATTTTATTTATTTAAAAACACACTCTTAACTCATTTTTAATCTCCGGAAAATAAAATGATGGAAACGGTGTGCGCATGTACGCGAAGGGGCTTGGGGGGGGGGGGGGTCGTGATTGTCGATTTTTACCGAGAAAGGTTGTACGACAGTGACGCGTGAACAAATTGTTTTCCTTTAGTTTAGAAGCATAAATAATGTAATGAACTAATACTCGACAAGTGTAACGAAATAAACAAGTCCCTCCTCACAAGAACAAACTGAAACACAAGGTTGGTTTTTAATGTGAGGAGAATTCAGATCCGCAAAAGTGTCACTTTCGATTGAGGACAAAAATTAAAATTGCCTCAGTCTAGGAGGATAAATAGTCGCAGACCGAGGAGAGGACAGAACAGATACTACACTCTGATCCTAGCCCGAAGCCATTTAAAAACCATTTAATTGCCGAAAGAAAGTAATTTATGGCTTGAAAGGAGCAAATATTATGGTTTATTTGTGTACCTCTAAACAAAAGCAAAACATTCATTTTATCACGCGCCTCTGTTGTATTAAGGAACCAAATAAAACAAGTCAACAAGATGAATGATAGATTTTTTTAAAACTGTTCTATTAAATTAATTTTACGCTTAACAACTTGGTAAAATTGTCATTTCCCAATCAAAATGGCAGATAGTAAATCGTCTGCAGTTTTCCGACCTCACAAATGAGTAAGTAAACCCAAATAAATTGTTTTGGAGGAATTAAAAACTTGCCTTAAATTATTTTTAAGAAAATACAGTTGGGAAATTAGCTCCAAACAATTTATTTGGGTTTAGTTACTCATTTGTGAAGTCGGATAAAAATCAGAAAATGCAGACGATTTATTCTTCGCCATTTTGGTTGGAAAACGACAATTTTACCAACAACTTAAAGAGTTCAGATGAAATACGATAATACGATTTTAATTTTTTTTTTTTTTCTTTCTTTAATCGGAAAGGGTAAAAAGAGGGTTTAGGGGTGAAACAGAGAATGAATGAATTGATGCATGCATTCAGGAAAGTAACATTTATTCTTATATACTTATTTTTTGACTGAGAGCATCATAAACATTTACCATTAACAAAATCAATAAAATGGAACATGGATTATTATAATTGGTAAACAACAAAAAATACTTACATGAAGATCTTTTATAAAAAGATATCGTCCTAGTTCAAACAATTCTGCTTTTTTCTTGGAGCTTTGTATTCAAGGGAAAATGATGAATTCGCCCGTTCTGCAATCGGGTAATACAGATAATCCCAACAAAATTAATTAATTCGTCCGAGTTCAAGTAAAAACTATTTATCCAGTCTTCTCGGATTGTATTCTTTAAAAAAAAGGGGGGGGGGGGGACACACTAACTTCCAAACAAAAAAAAAAATCACCTGTGACCATTGATAATGAGCAGAAAATCACATGCTGGTTAATATTGATCTTTTAAAGTTAATAATTTTAACGTATTAAACTCGTGTTAAACCAGAAACAGTTTTGCATTTTTTTTTTAGTAGTAACACTTGTATTTTGTATGAAATGAAGTATTCCTATTCATTTCGATGTAAGCTTTTGTTTTTTTAGATATTTTTTTTCAGATCAAACAAGGAAAATACTAGTAAAATATATATATATTTTTTTTTAAATAAAGGGTGAAATTTGATAATATCAAGTAAATAAACGCGTGTAAATTGTTACTGTTTAAAAATAAATAATTCTTTTTCTTCCTCAGTGGAAGATAGAGGGGGGGTAAGGAGATTAAGGCATGTTGGCTTATGTCGGCATCAATAAATGTAGCTCCATTATATCCCCTTGTTTAGATATCTTGTTTTACTTTAAGAACAAAAAGAAAGTTAAAGCAAAACAAACAACCCTGTTAGTGTAGTTTTCCGTGTTGCAAAACCGATTTCTTCACACGTTCTTTTTTTTTTAGCTACGAAGCGGTGTATCAAGAAAAAGCTGCCGTGGAAGCCATTTTGAATTTGACGTGACGTCACTCTCAAAAATGCTGTTTCTAACTAGAGGGAGAGGGAGGAGGTAAATAAGAATTATTATAGAGAGAGGGATATAAGAAGACGTAGTATATAAGAAAGAGGGTTTGAGATAAGGAGAGAGTGAATCGCTTGCTGTGAGAAAGAAAGAGAGAAAGAACGGAAGCGAGGGGGTAGGAGTGAAGATAGTGAGAAGTGGAAGTAGAAACAAATAGAGTTAAATATTTCCCTTTGATTACAAAAAAAAAACTGAATAAGATAAAAATACAGAGAATAGAACAGTGGATATTCGGGGACCAGGAAAAGGAAGTCTACCGTGGACAAGGATGAAGAGTTACAAGAGTAATGGAAGGTTTTGTAAATAAATAAAGCACTTTATTATTAAAGTTATTTAGACGTTCCCCACTGCTGCAAGGTTAGACATGGGGTCAGCTTTATGGAATGGGGGGAGGTTTCCAGCTCCCCTAAATAGGGGGCACTATGAATTGGAGCAAAATTTCCCGTGATCGGAACCGTCGGCATTCCTCGCTAGGAGAGACTCAGGCAACCTGCGATAAACCTATCCGCCCTCCCGAAAGGGGAAGGTAATGCCTAGGAAGACGACTCCCTAGGAACGAACAGAACTACCTCATTCTGATCCACGGATCGGAACCTCAGTAAGCCTAGACAGTGCTTGACAAGACCAGAAACTGCACTTTGAAAAATGTATTTGCAAAAATGTTAGAAGTTTATAATTTTACAAATTAGCCATTGCGCCCTAAAGGTGTGTGTGCGTGAATAGGGAGGGGGCTGTGGTTTTCCTCTGTCCATCCTACTTTTAACTTAACGTCCCATCACTTTCACTTCAGCATTCACCACAATACCGCATTTACTTTATGGACTACCTTACTTATAGTATCCCCAATAATTCCAAATGAATTCGAGCAGTAATGGGGAATGGGACAAGAAAAAGTGTAGCAGTCATAAACAAAGACCTATTTTCTCCCTCTGAAAAATGTCCCTGTTAAGTGATCTGGTTACACACTGACCAATCAGCTTGCAGGGCGCATTGATTCTATCTGTTCACTGAAGAACTATTTCAGCCCCTTTGGGAATTATGATCGGTCAGCAGAGATACAGTTGCCAGCAACAAGGAAACACGCCTACATTATCTCTCCTGACCCCTGTCCACTGTCGCTCCAGCACCTACTATCTTCGTCTGAAGATATTTGCTGACAGACCTTCGGCAGATCAAAGAGCTTTCCTCACTTGGACACTGTTCAACTTCTTTTGCCTATACCATACAGCATAGGTAACTTTATTTAATAAACCCATTATTTGTTGTTATAAAAAGGTTTTGTTTTTCCTTTCGTGCAAATGTTTTGTGACTTAAGCATAATATAGGGAGTTCGTATAAATCCTCAATAAAAACACCCAAAAATAAAGCAAAACAAAAATACTAAATAAAATCAGAGGCGGCTTATTATGTGGAACCCTTATTTCAGCAGTAACAACAATAACAGCGCCAAAGAAACAATCTCTAAGATATTAGATGTTTACTTTTTTTCATTCTTTTTTAACTGAGTTCACCCCAAACAAGGCAAGTTGCCACTGTAGACGTAAAGGGGCTACTGAGAATTAGATTGAAAGTTTAGGGGGTCATCTAAACTGGGAGCTGTGCTGCGAGATGCTTGTTCACATGAGTTTTAAATTTCTGCATGTCAGTACAGTCGAAGAAACAGGGAGCAGGGAGGAAGTTCCAAAGGCCGGCAGCTTGAGGAAAGAAACTATTGAAGTAGAAGACTCTCCGGCATCTGGGGACCTCCACAGTGAATGGATGGGATTTAGCTGATTGTCAGGTTATTCGTGTATTTACGTCGAGAGGTCACCAAAGCAACAAGTTCATCGGAGCGCAACTACAAGAAATCTCTTCAACCACCGATTGCCATGGCAAATAACACCCTACCTTAGAGTACAACGTTCTAACTCCTCGGCCTAACATTCACAGGTAACATGAATAGAATAGGGGTGTAGACAAAGAATCTGAGTGAATTGTATGGTGTTGAATCTGTTGAATCTTTTTCTCATCAGGATTTTATTTTATTCTTCAAGCATCAGGTTAAGGTTTAAATTAGATGTGATAGAAAAAGATTACATTCCATAGAATTCAACAAAAGGTGCAAGCTTATCCCTACGAAAGGGAACCAAGTATGAGCATGTGTCCCTAGGGTTATGGTAGATTATTGCCTCTTAACTAGTTGAGTGAGTGAGTGAGTGAGTGAGTGAATCGTATTTCTTTTATTTTATTAGCAATAGAGATCCTCCAAGATGCCGACTTTTATTTTACCCTTGGTCTCTCCAAATTGTACTTATCTTGGAAAGATACTATCTACTCCCAAACTCCACTCCTATTTCATTTCCTACCATTTAGACACCGCTCCCGCTTAGAAATTAACCTGTTTATTTTTAGTTTTAAACAAACCGGAAAATAGTGGGTGGTCTACTTTTAAAAGGGTTTGGAGGGTCTTACTTGTAGTGGAAAAGACATTTATCAAAAGTAATGCAAAGTTTATTCAGACATAATATATCAACTTTATTTACGTCTTGTTGAAATAACCAAAAGTAAAATGTTAATAGTAGAACAGAGTTAAGAAATGTTCAAAGGTCTACATGAAGAAAGTGTTGTTATATCTGTACATACATGGCCTTGTGAGTGAGTTTGTGAAACTGACAAGCTGTCGCTATATTTAAAAGTCTGTGACTTGTGCTACGGCCAGAGTTTGTTTGCCCACCAAGAATCTGTCTAGTAGTGTGATGACTGACAAGGGTTCCTGTGGCAAGTTGGGGTTCTCACTACATTTTACTAAGGACAGCGCATGAGTGCTAGCTTATATAGACAATGTGAACAGGTGTCCAGCTTCAGTAGGTGATTCTTTCTGATTGGTTGAAGTCCAATAGAGGCAACCAATCCAGATTGAGCATTTTGATCCAATAAGTATTTAGTATTTCAACCAAATAAACATCGAATATCTTAGTAATCATTTCTTTAAAATTAAAATAGTTTGTTTTTCTTCATTGCGTGACGAAATTCGAGTTCTTTGTCTAGTTCATGTGGTTTGTTGCTGGTCGTCTCATTGAAGAGATTTTGTTTAATTGTCTCACTGACAAGATACTGCAAATTCGAATATAATTCTAAATCGTCTTAAGTGAAATTCTTTTAGTCAGCTAGTCGCCAATGAATCAGAAGGGTTAGCTCAAGTGTCGAGAGTATTTTTACATGTGTATTCAGTAATGACGTCATGTTGACAAGATTTGATTTGATTTCTCGCGAGCACACTCTTTAATGGCATGGGTGCTCGCTTATGTAATAATGTGCACAGGTGCCCGGCTCTAGGAGGCGATTCTTTCTGATCAATTGAAGTCCGATATAGGTAACCAATCGAGATTGGGTATTTTGATCCAATCAGTATTAAGTATTTCAACTAACCCTGATGACATTGTGTCTGAGACAGGTATATTTGCTGACGGCACCATGCTCTACTCTCGTCATGTGAGTAAAACAGACGCGCACATATCCAAGGCAATGGCTGAATCCTTAGAAAGTGACCTCCAGTCTGAAGTGGAATGGGGTCATAAATGGATGGTAACATTTAATACTGCTAAGACAAAGCTCCTTTCCTTCAACAACTACACATACTTAGTTCCCTTTCGTATGCATAAGCTTGCAACTTGTACCCACCTTTTGGTGAATTCTACGGAATGTAATCTTTTTCTATCAAAGATTGTCAGAAGCGGTATAACACATGTGCAACAGCCTCAAGAACAATTTGCAGAGCAGACCATCAACTCTGGCAATTTGTTGTGGCTGAACTACTTCAATACAGCCAAGAGCTCAGATTCTGTAAATCTAATTTTGCAATTAACTGCTCCAGCTGTATCAAAATTGAGAGTTAGCTAAATAGTTGCCGAACTCCTGGAAGGGGAGTCTGAGCAGTTGAGTGAAGAGCTCATCGAAATGCTCCTGCGTTACAAGTCCCCCTTAGCTATTTCTATGATTAGGGAATCTCTCCAGCCACCGCCCAGGCCAGTTTATTTTCTAGTGCAAGATGCTAACTATACTTGACAGAGAATTTTAAACTAATCCACCACTTACTCTGGTTGACTGACCCCACTAGAACCTACTGAATAAGGATTTCTAGCTTTTCCTTAAAATCGCATATTTACAGCAAGGTAGTATTCAACTTCCTGTACCTGGCTAGTCTAGATTTATTGCCTAACTGCAACTGGGCCATAACCAAATTATGGTCCAATTTCCCTAACCAGTGAGATGTAGGAACAATACAAAATCTACATGGCCTTTTATAACTAGCATCCTATCCAAATAAGTATTTGGACAGGAAGGTATGATTTTGGTCCATGTCCACATCTCCTGCCTCAGGTGATCAAAATGAAATCTATCGACAAGTTCACATATTGCCATCAGTTAAAACAGATTGCTCTCACACCTATCCGACCTTCTAGTCCTACTGACCTTATCTATATTGGGATAAAGGATCACATTCCCCGTCAACCATTATGCACTCGAACCAATTATGAGCACCTCCTACCAGCGAAAAAAGGAAACCCCTACTTAAAGTGAGTTAAGAGGCATGAACCACGATTACCTGAAACAAAACTCAAGCCCCTTGCATTCAAACTAGTCAGGTATAAGGCCATGACCACTGCACCTACTCAGTGTTATACACAGGTCTAAAGTCCTCTGGGGTGAGGATGCCACAGGCCTGTTCAAGACTGCCTTTTAAGAGTTTGGCAACACCTCTGACATATTTCTGGCGTTGTCAAAAGTTTCCTAAAAGAGAATTATAAAAGAACTACTGTACACCCTCCTTTAAAAATGATGAAAAAAAAAAAATTATGCTTCAGCAGTGTTCACACTAATATTCATATAAAATGATAGAATTACTAATGTTGACTTTCATTTCAGATAGCGGTGGTTGTCTGACTTGCTACTTGCTTTCTCGTTTTCGCTCGCTTGAAACGATTTCGTCCGGAGACTTAATAAAAAAACGCACGTTTTTTTATTTGCTAACTTTTGTGTGACAAGACGGATATATATATATATATTTATTTATATAAGAATGTATAAATAAATGCACATTGGTCTTTATTATAGAGTGAAGGATTCTAAAAAATTATAAAAGCATTTTAAAAACATTATAAAAGGATCATAGGATTGCATTTTAACATTACCAATTCAAGCAAACAGATTTATGCTTTTATGTTTATCTTTTCTATTTCCATTTTATTTTCACGGTCAAATCAGATTCGTCAAAATAAAATTAACGCTCGTTTATGTATCGGAACGTTCCCAGACTGTGCATGTTGCGATTGCTCCTTGAAACCAAAATGCATGCGCAGATAACATTTATTGATGCCCATTCTTCGTAGTCACTCTACCAAGGGGGTGCGTCATTGGCCTAATGGATACGTTCTATGGAATCAGATATGCTGATTTCAAATCCTATTGGATCTATTGCATTCAATTAAGCACTAATGCGATTAGAAAAGGTATGATTTTTATCTCACCCCTCAGCTATGGGTAAAATAATGACTTCTGTTCGGCTGATCATATATCATTAATCGCTGACACTAGGTTTTGATTTTTGGCATCAAGTGACCCAAAATTGGTTAATATGCCATTAAACAACCAAACCAAACCAATAAGTTACATGACTATCTACTCATAGTCACTTATTAAATAAGGTTTTGAGCGGCTTTTTCTCTTTCTTGACTGGCTTTCAAGGATGGCAGTCATGGTCCACCGAGCTTTCAATCTTAGCATCGTTCTCACAACTCTGATGCTGTTTTCTGTCAGATGCCTTTCACGGTCACAGTAACTTCAGACTTCCTCGCTTTTGGTCACAGTTAGACGAGATTCCCAGAACAGCATCAACACTCCTATAAAGTCCAACCCTTGCTCACCGGTGGTAGGGACAGTGGTAGTGTGAAAGCTACCTGGCTAACAGGGCTTGGGTAAAAATCCAGGAGGAGTCAGCATCAGCACCTGTCGTCCTCTGGTTGTTTTTGCCTCTGCATATGGCAAGCAGAGACGTGAAACGCACAAAACCGCAAATCAATGGAATAAAAGTGGCAATGTTGCTTCTGTATCATTTCTTTGCATGTTCTGGACCAAATCTTCCCCAACTTTGCATGCAACTGCTAAGCCTTGCTTTTCTAGGGTTTGGGGGTACATACCTGCAATTCTACAGATTAACTTATAGCTGTAACCAACGAGCTAGATTTCATGCAGAACAGACAATTCTGAGGCATGGTTTTCCTGAGCTCTATGTAGAAGTACAACTCACTAAACAATAACAACAGCCATATCGTCAACAAAGTAAGTTGTATTTATTTGTATATTACTCATACACCTCTCTCTCTATTTGTTTACCCTGGTGATACATATTTTTCGATTACGTTTGGGTGATTAATGTAGTCTTTTTGTTAAGAACTATGTCTGTGATTTTAACCCCCTTTATGTATCATGTTTTGTATCTCCCTCTTACGACAAACTATCTCCATGGAAATAAATGTATATATATTTAAATTCAACCATTTCATAATCATTACCGCTTTTCATCGTTTTATTCTGACCTCATGTGTACTCAAGATAGCACAACACACAACACACAACATGGTGACCGCACGTCTTGGAATGAACCTAAACACGTGGTAGCTACAATAACATACAAATAGAAGATTCATGGTAGATGCTCGACTGAGCTCCAATCTCTGGTTAACCCCTGTAAAACATTCACAGCAAAAACACGTCTAGCTGCAACCACTGTAAATAATCTTCCTTTCTTCCTCTGTGCACCTAGAACTAAATGGAAGTTCCATGAGCAGAGTTTATTTCCAAGAACTACCTATCTGTGGAACACAATAGCACAGGGCTGCTTCCCAGTTAGCTACAACATTTCTGTTTTCAAGTCCGATTTTAACAAATTCTTGTTGAGCCGTCCTCCTAAATAATCAAACTCTGCCCAGTCCAAACCATCGTTACCAATCCTCCGGACAAACTCATTAACCTTTATTCTCAAGTGGCCTTTGGGTCTTGATAAACAATGACTCGTATTAACACAGCCGTTATCATGGCTTCAATGCACGTTCTTTTCAGTAGTAGAACACTTTGATGACGGCTGCCTTTAAATAGGATTAATCTCTCACACAAAGACATTTATAATCATCTTTAAGACACTCAAACTTTTTTTTTTTTGAATGACATTTTGTGATACTAATATATCTATGTAATTCCATCTCTCTCCAACAACTACTCAATCATTCAGATATGTCCAAATCCTCTTGTGAACTGCTGACTTGGGGTGAATGGAAGAATGAAACGGAACTTCCATAAGCAAAGTTCCTTTTCAAGAACTATCCATCTGTGGAACACAATACCACGGTGCTGCTTCCCAGATGACTATGACATGGTTATTTTCAAGTCCAATGTTAACAAATTCTTGTCGAGCCGTCCTCTTAAATAATCAAATTCTGCCTAGTTTCAACCATCGTCTCCAATTCTCAAGGGGTTGTCTCACTGTCCACCTGACTATCCCCTATCTTCGAGCAGCCTTTTGGCCTTGATAAGTGGTGACTCATTAGTAAGGAAAATAAAGATCAAATATTCTAATTTTTAACAACTTTATGTTTAAGCATTCACATAATCTTTGGGCATTTTTAACAAGAGCCAACAAAACAAAAAAACGGTGAAAAAAGCAAATAGGCAACCAATAAATGTTGCCAAAGGCAAGATAAGTTACTCTTCTACTTACCTGGATAAGTTTGTTTGCGTTTTAACTTATTTTAAAGCATTTTTTTTTGTTCAAAACAAACCTTGTGCCCACCTGTTCAGTTAGAACAAAAAAACAAAATGGCTGGTCATGAGCCCTGCACGGGGACCCTTGATAATCGGTCAAAAATCGAAAAATAAACAAAATACTGGTAGAAACACATCCAATAAATGTCACTAATCGTGAGAAAATGTAATGTTCTACCAGTATTTTCTTTAATTTTCGTTTTTTGAGCGATTACCGAGACTGTGTAATTTTAGCCATTTTATTCCATTCTAACTGAACAGGTGGACAACAGGTTTGTTTTGAACAAAAATAACGCTTTAAAATAAACTTATCAAGGGAGGTAGAAGAGTAACTTATCTTGCCTTTGGTAACATTTATTTGTTGCCTATTTGTTTTGTTTTTTGTTTTTTTCATCCCTTTTTTGTTTTGTTGGCTCTTGTTAAAAATGCCCTAATCTTTAATTTGTTTGACAATTAGAACAATGTGCCCGCATCAAATATTGTTTTGAAACTTGGCAAAGCTGCTAGCGAATCCTCAAAATGCATCGTTCAGATTCTTTGAGTTATGCACAAGTTTTCAACTCACAAAAAAAAAACCCCCAGAAAATGTGGGAAAACAGTGCGAACTCAACCACAATTATGGCGTGCAACAAAAGGTCAAAAAACAAACACAACATGAGAACTAGCACCAAACAATCCATCAACTCTGTCACATGAGTGAAATAATTACGTTTTTTTTAAATACTTAGTCCAGGGATTTTCAGATATCACTTTATTATTAATTGTAAGATTGTAAGCACAAATAAATTCCTTATTTCATATCTTAATTAGATGATAAACCCAGTACATTAACATCTTAATAAATCTCATGGCTGATAAGAAGGGATAAAAACAGTGATTACAGCAGTGCCTCAATGTACCCAACCCTCAAGATAAAACCGTTTAATTTTAATTTGTATGTAGACATAGATTTGTGGTCTTGTTAAGCTAATGAATATTTTATATTTATGCTTTTATTTTTTGTTTCATTTTACTTCAGTGGAAGTTTTCAGAAATCAAGGGAGCCCTTCATGGGGCTAACACTTGATCTCTATATGAGACAAATAGATATCCGAGTGTTCCTTTAAAGCTCTCCTTTACTTATCAAATGTTGAGTTAGTAAAGAAGTGAAGAACATTAATTTTCCCCTCCCCACTTGACCAGTCAACTATGTTATAGTATATCTGATGCTTCTGTATTATTGGGGACAGATTAAATTTTCATCTTCAATTTAGAAGAGTCAGTTGAAAGGGGAGATAATTCAGACTGTTTTGTTTTTTTTGTTGTTGTAACCATAACCTATAGGGAAAATCTAGAGAATTTGTAAGAAAATAAATTTAAAAAAGGGTAGTTATGCAGTTTAGGGACCTGACTGAAATAATAATGTTATAATTTAGAAAGCCATTTTTAACATGGGGAGGTGAGGGTGAAGGGTGATTAACTATTTTATACTTTCACCTAACAATTTAATAAACAAAAGGGGAATCTTTTACAATGATCAGCAGAGTCGCGAACGGGGTCCAAAAAAAAGAACGAGAAAGGGTTTAAAAACATAAATTTGCAACAAGTAAAGTTGACTTATGTCGAGAATAGACATTTTCCTATGTAGCTATGTAATTTGTTTGTATTTTTACGTAGTATAAATGGGTTTTTATTAGATGTAAAAAAAGAATTCTTGTTTTTTTTAACATCGAATTTGGCAACAAGGAAAATGGCCGCCCGGCCTCTATATTATTACGTAAATCGGCCATCTTGATTTGTTCGATGATCGTGTGGCGAATACTTAAATTTCTAATAAATAGCAATTGAAACGGGTTAAAAATCTTTTTAATAGTTGGAAAAGACACAGGTAAGTTTGAAAATAACTTTTATCGCCTACAGTTACTTTTATTTGTTGAATGTTTGTTTTTTGAGCGTTTTTACTCTGCTGATCATTGTAAAAGATTCCCAACAAAAGATACCGTAAGAATTGAATTTAAATTGAAAATCCTATCTAAAGAATAGCCCGCTCCGTTAACTGCATACGCACCAGAAACAAACAAAAAAAAAATGTAAAAGGATTATTTATCAATCAATCAATCAATCACAACGCACGGTGCTATTCGGCACTGATTTTTTAATACGAAATCAAATAAAACTTCAGAGGATACGTTGAGAAAACAATTTGAATTATCTCCCCTTTCAACTGACTCTTCTAAATTAAAAATGAAATTTCATCTGTCCCCAGTAATACAGAAGCACCGAATTCCAGGACAAGAATTCATCTAGTCTCGTGGAATATCCAGCTAATAAGTGTGGTTACTAGATGCAACATTACTTGGAGAAGGTGAACCATTCCTCATATGAGCCATGTGTATAGCCGTGTCGAGGGGATCTTATTTGGGCTTTGAATACTATGTTATTTTGAATATTTGGTCAGGGTTTACTTGTACGGTGAAGTATCCACATGTCAGGTTGTCCTGACAAACCTTTATACAGAGAGACCGAAGACACTCAAAGATGGTGTCTAGTAGGTAATTCAATTTGGTGACACATGTGTTTTTCCAAACAGGCAATCTTTTTTGTGTGTTGCATTCTCTTAAGTACACACACAGGCATAAGAATAAAACGGAAAAAAGCTAATAATTAGTAAACAGTTGGTTTTACATATTTATTCTCACATAGTTTGTTGAAGACAAATGTAAGAAAAATATGCAAAACATGATACATAAAGAGGTGAAAACCAAAGACATAATTACAAAGTGAAAGAATACATTAATTCCCTAAGACAATCAATAAAAATCACACGTGTTGCCAGGGTCATAGAATAGCGAGAGATGCATGCATAATGTATAAGCAAATATGACTTACTTCATTGTGGTGTTCTGGAAGCCTATACGGCTGATACCAGGAAAAGCCATGCAAAAATTTAGAGTTCGTCGGACTGTGTCTGACGACCTGAGCGTCAGTGCTAAAAAGAGCAAAAGCCTGGTTCTCAATTTCACACTTGCGTAAAACGAGTTTTTCTTAACTTTATTTTGACCAGAAATGATTCAGGGGATATAACTTGAATATCATCAAGAGAGATCACTCCCGATAATCATGGATCCATCAGTCTTTATTGATACCTCAGTTAAAAGCTTTACATGCATCAAATGCGCTTTTCTTAATTACAAATAGGAGAGCACTCTCTTTATGTTGGCCAGTAATGATTCAGGAGATATAATTCAAGGGAGATAATTCAAGGGATATAATTCAAGGGAGATTACTCCTAATAAATCTGGATCCAACAGTCTTTATTGACTACTCATTTAGCTTTGTAAATAAGAAGATACATTGTAAAATTCAAACACTACAATATAGACTAATAGTAAAAGTGTTTAGTTTATTGTTGTATTTCTTCAAAGATCTGAGTTGGGAGCCACCATATTTTGCAAGTATTTATTAAAACTGACTCCGGGATCAGGAATTAGATTTCTTTTTCAGCCGACACTCGACCTCTGGTTTCTATTATGTACAGTTGAACTAAAACCAAATGTAGGACACAACTAAAACATAATAAAGGGATCCTGGTTGGAATTTGTATCCCCAAAAGAATGTTTAATTTTCGGACAAAAAAAGGATATGTACTTGAAGATAAGTACTGAGCGTTGAATTGGAGTGACAACATTTGAAGAAAAAGAACAGCAATTAATTAAACAATTTTACTTAGGCAAGTAATAAAGAATGATATACAGTAGAAGGTAAATATACAGAATGAGGATTTGCAAATTCGTACATCTGTGGAATTTATTTTAAATGAAGAAGTGTTCTGTTAAGAAGTGCACCTTTTTTGCGCCTCACGCAGTTGTTGACTCTTCGGTCATAATCACAGCCATCTGAATCTTGTGTTGTAATGCAGTCAACCATTAACTGACATCGACCGTAGTATTGAGAACGGCAAAAGAGGTGGGAGCCCTAAGTGTTTGATTTTTTATAGACTAATATGACGCCTAAGCGAGCAGCGATTGGATTATGCTTTGGCCAATCTTCACAAATGGACAAGGGAAGACAAGCACACTGACCAATCTGTGAGTGTCATATAAATTCCAATATCCTTGCCAAGATCTTTGTTCCCATGTTTTATCCAGTCCACGAATTCACGTTATCAAACTACTAATAAACGGTATGTTTTTTGTTCACCTTGGACCTTTTACCAGATTTCTTCCTTATTTGCTAGATAGAAGCGCTACATGCCGCATCAGTTTCTCGACGCTTCCCCTAACTGAAAAAAAAACGGCATGAGAAAATTTAAGTATTCACTTTCCATGAATAACTTGTGCATTCTTATTTACAAGAACAGTATATTTCTGTGTGTAATTTTATGTCTTACTTGCCTCTTTATTGTTTGTTGTAGACATGCTATTAATAAATGAAACGTCTGTATCCCTCACAGAGTTTTAACTGTATTTTACTTTGTGACACGTGTGATACAGTCAACTTACTACATGATGAATTTTAGCAACACTCCCCGTGCTCAGAGAATTATTTTGTAGTAATGCAGTCACCGATTAACTGAATCGATGTAGTATTGAGAACGGGAAAAGAGTGGGCGCCCTAAGCGTTTGGGTTTATATAGGCTGGCTCACTTGACCCCTAAGGGAGCAGTGATTGGGTTACATTTTGGCCAATCCACACAAAAGGAAAAGGAGTCACAACCACACTTACCAATCTAGGAGTATCTTATGAATTAAAATATCCTTGCCAAAATCTTTGTTCAAATGTTTCAGCTAGTCCACCAATTCGCACAAAAAAGATTCTCTCTGTCTCTGCCCTCGTTGGTCGTGATTTATCAAACTACTAATAAACGGTATATCTTTTGTTCACATTGGATCTTTTACCGTCTTTAATTTTCGACATGAGCATTATTGCCAAAGTAATACATGGCGATTCTTAGTGTGCTCCAAGAATTGATTTAAATTCTCTACCCACGCGTTGATAATTTTGATATAATATAATATAAAATATTTCTATTTTTCACCCTCAAACCAGCTTTTAAAAAATGCAACACAGCACATCTCCAAGGCATCCTGAGGGGGAGGATATCCCTATCAGGAATGATTCGACATTAGTAACCGGCAATGTACAACAAATTACAAGTTAAATGCTCATACGGAAATATATGAAAAAGTTTCAAAATTTCGGATGAAATATGTGGAGTGGAAGAAGAAGAAGATACGATGTACAGGTTACAGTACTGATAAAACGGAGGAGCAACAAGGCCAGGAGGCAACTGACAGTGCTCAGGATCTCCAAGCACCTGTTGCTCAATCACGAGGTATTGCACTCCCGGAAGAAGATTCAATGGCCCAAGCTAACAACAAAGGGAAATGGCAGGTGTTTGATAATAACTACGGAGATATTGCAAGCGACTACAAAAGGAAATGTAAACCCTCGATTAGAATCTATGACAACAGGAATTTTATTAGAACAACAGAAATATTTGGCTTTATTGAAATGCAGTACCAGGAAAAGGCTTACAATTTGAACAGGAGAGAACATAAGATCTGAGATCTGAGAAGAGAAATCTGAACACTCAGAAAACAATTTAAATTGGTCAGTATGGAAGAGAGAGAACCTCTAACGAAGTTATGGAACATCCTGAGAGAAAAATTGAAGACCATTTGCAGAGTGATATATGAGAAAAAAATAAGGAGCAAAGAATTAAGCCAGTTTCATATTAAACCCGTTTGACTTTGCTAAGTCTCTCCTCGGAAATAAGAGGAGTGGCAATTTAGAGACATCAGAGAGAAATATTAAGACCTATCCCCGAAAGAATTTTGGGGGCCCAGCAAAAGATCAGGAACTGGGTCCAAATGAATTGCTGATTACTCAAGAGTCTTCGAAGCAAGAATTTAATAAAGAGGCTTGGATATGTAAAGAACTTTAAGAAGTAGTCATAACATAAAGATCAGCTTTGTCCCCGCGACCTAGTAAAGTCCCCTATATCGTATATAAGTGATGCACGGAAAGTTTCTGTTGAAATTGTTATTTTTTTTTTATTTAACTTAGTTCACTCTAAACAATGCAAGTTGCCACTGTAGATGTAAGGGGCTACTGAGAATTAGGGTGAAAAAAAAATTATTTTTATTATTTTTTTTTGGGGGGGGATATCCTAAATTGTGAGCTGTGTAGTGAGATGCTTGTTCGCATTAGTTTTAAATTTCTGCATGTCAGTACAGTCGGGGAAGCAAGGAGCAGGGAGGGAGTTCCAAAGGCTGGCAGCTTGAGTAAAGAAGCTATTGGAGTAGAAGACTCACCGGCATTTGGGGACCTCCACAGTGAATCGATGTTATGAGCGATCCGCGAGAAAAGTAGAATTGCTGTCCAATGGAAACGAGCTGACAGGATCTGGATTCCCAAAGAACAATTCTCAAAAGAGATTGAAGAATTTTGCATTATTTTTCTATTTAACACTAAGTGCTAGATCTTCAGAAGATCGATCTCTTACTACTGTGTCAATAATGGTTATATAGATACGATGTCTGACTTCCTGGAACACACAGGCATATTGATGTTGAGAAGCTAGAGAAACTAAGGGAGATTTAACAGTCTTATGACTGGACCTTGCAAACGCCTATGAGTCAATTCCATACAAGCTTGTGGATGAAGCCTTTAAACAGCACCATGTGGCAACTTAATCATGGCTTATTATGATAATTTCCAGGTGAAAGTATCATCAAGAACCATTACGTCGGCATGGCACAGGCTAAAAAGATGTATCATAACTGGTTGTACCATATCTGCAGCACTCTCCGTCTTAACCATGAATATGATTGTCAAAGCTACAGAAAGGAAATGCTGGGGATCTCAGTCAGAGTCCGGCAGCCACCTATAAGAGCTTTACATCGATGACCTTACAGACAAAACAAATTCTGTGCAGGTAACAGTTGGATCTTGAAAGATCTCGAAAGGAACATGAACTGGACAAGGATGAAATTTGAATCAGCTAAGTAAAGGTTTCTTGCGATCAACAAATACAGATTTAATGCCATAAAAACAAATATTCCAAACCTCTCAAGCAAAACATTTGATAGTGTTGTGGGGTACAAATCACCCCTATTGAAGAACTAATGGAAGCAACCATCTATAATAAATACCATGGTTGCAAAGACTCAACCAGAGGACATTCCTATTCATGTTTTACCGCATGGTAGGAATCCGGTCATCTCCTACCACATTTAGTGGCGTTACTGTATTGCTATGAATAAATACATTGTATATTTTAACCTGTCACAATTTGTGGTTGTTATCTTTGTGACCCCTAGCACGGGTCTACAACAGATAGTAATTTGAGAGATGCCGTTTCATATCCGTCCGAGTATCGATGCCCTAGACACAGCACTATTAAGAACTGATAAATCAAGCCTACTCAGACAGTTTAAAACATGGGTTTTCTAACATTTATTACTACACAGAATACTATGAACACTCCTGCTATATAATGTCCCAAGTACTACGATGGAAGCTTTCGGGAGAACAATGTTAATATGGAGTATTGTTGCCACATCTGGGATGGTGCACAAACCACTAGACTCTCCCTCTTGGACAGGGTGCAAAAAAGAATTTCTAACCTAATAAGCCCCACACTGTCTACCAACCTCCAGCCTTTGTCGCATCACCGCAGTGTTGTATCTCTGGGCTTGTTTTACAAGTACTTCCGTGGCATGTACTCTGATGAACTTAACGCAGTTATACTCCCTCAACGAAAATATTTCTGACCCACCTGACTAGCAGCAAAATCTCACTCCTTCACTGTAGAGGTCCCTAGATTCCGGAACATTTTCTACCCTAATAGGTTCTTTCCTTGGACTATTTGCCTTTAGAATTCCCTTCTTTCTCCCTGTTTCCTCGACCGCACCAACATGCAAAAATTTAAATGTAATGTGAACAAACATTTTGTATATTTACCTTTTACTGTATGTATATCATTCTTTATTACTTGCCTAAGTAACATTGTTCAATTAATATACACGCTTGTTGTTCTTTTGATTAAACTGTCTGCACTTATCTTTGAGTATAATTCCGATGTATTCATGTGCAAAAACAGAACTTTCTATTGGGAATACAAATCCTGGCTATTAACATTTCTATCCTGTAGTTTGTAAATGGGAAAAAAAGAGAAGGATTTGTAACTTCTTTGTCACCCTCTTATCCATTCCACTTATAAACCGCAACATATAAACGAACCCCCCCCCCCCCAAAGTAGTTTTAGAACCTGTAACAACTTATTCTTTTTAGTATTAGCAATGTTTACCTCGTATCACACACTCAGCATCTCAAGAATGATTCCTTTCAAATTTAGTGCAATTATGTCAAGTACTTTTGGAACCTATAAATGGCCAACTGACAGACAGAAAGGCTTAAAGACAAAGAAAAGAAAAGGCTTGAGTATAATATAGATTTTATTTGATTGATTAAAAGTATGATAATATTTTTTAATTTTTAAATGAAAGCTCTGTAAATCATGAGGTGAAGTTTCACCTCACGCACACACATTAATATTAGTTTCCCAACTTCCTGTATTTATGTGCTTCTCACGGCGGCAAGATTTGACACAAAGTCATTTTATTATGGGGAGAAGGCACTCTGGAATGGTACAAAATTAGCTGGAGCGCCTCAGAAATACCCCCCTCCTGGAAGAAGAGATAATGCTTAAGAAAATGGCCTCCCAGAACCTACCTATAATTCTGACAAAGAAGGGTCTGTCAAAAGCCAAGACATTCCCTAGGTTGCCAGAATGATGCTAAGGATTCCCCCACCTGGTATAACAAACATTCACCCAACTTGCTGTTTTCTAAAATTGTCGCTTCTTACAGACCAATCCTTATGAAAACTTTTACATTAAAAATTAAAATTACCCGGTTAATTGTACCAACAGTTCATTTTACTTCGCGTTGTATTCCCAGCTAGAACCAAATTTAGCCCAAAGCTAAAATATAAAATATTGCACCTAACTAAAACATTGATCCACACGTGACACCTAGTCATTCCACCCACACAAAGATTCCCTCTCATTTCAATCTCGGCTGATGTCATCTTGTTTCAACAAAAGAAACCTTGAAGGCTGCCAGTAAATTGAATATAGTTGACCTAACTGTGACTTAGTTGTGGATTTCTGGATGGATACCCCCCCCCCTCCTCTAATCACTGAGTGAATTGACCTGAGCAGATACAGTTGACCTATCTGTTTGCCGGCCATTGACTTCAGGAAGGCCTGATAGAACAAAGAAGTTTAATCTGTATAAAAAGAATTGTTGTCCTGAAGTCTGGGAGACTCGTTTAAAGATTGCTTAGCTGATGATAACCAGCTAGAGAGTGACCCGAGCTTGCTCTTGCGTTCCATCATCTTTTATCAGAAAAAAAGTGACTACATTTTCTAGTATATGGTTTATTTCACAACAGATCACAAGTGCGACACGAGAGCCCCTTGATAAACAAAGCCATCTGAGAAGTGGCGTCCGCACTTGAATCAGATGCTAAGTCCACTTTACAGGGGATGAGGATCCTCAACACTTTGCACCATGCATTAAGACGTTGAAAAGAAACAAGAATAAATTGGCAGGTGCAAAAAACGAAAACCTAACTAATATTTTTTACAAGCAATACAAATGTCTAAAACGAAATATGTGAATTGTGAGTTGCTGTCTAATTCACCTGGCTCTTCCGATTGGAATGCTTTCCAGGTGTAAATATCCTCATTAGCCACTAGAAATGTTAATTAGTGCAATGAGTAACAACTTGGAAAATGGAACAAGTGAAACAAGTTTGAGTTCTTTTGAATGGCCCCCCCCCCATCACTAGCATCGTTCCGAAAGCACAAATCCAACGTGCGATAATAACTAACAAGGAAAGAAGAAAAAGGAGTGAGAATATGCGAAATATACTTATTTATGTAATCATGTAAGAATCAATATTTTTTACTATATCTATTGTCGACAAAGACATTAACACCTCCAAATTCCTTTCAAATTTCGAAGGTTCACAAAGTAATTTATTCTTTACTTGTCTACAAAGAAATCGAAATGCATTCTGGTGAATTTAATTTCGTAATTAAACTAATTTTTAAAATAGAATATTTAAAAATTTATTTTTTGTATGATACACTATGTATATTATATTATATTTTTCAATAAATAATCGATTAATCTTATATATAAAGTAATGGCGATTTTTTTTTGGTGGATCTGTTGATGCATTATAGATGCGTTCATTAAGGATCAATTAAATATTCTGTTTCGCCATAACACATAGCGCTGATCGGACAATGTTCTTACATAAAAAAAATGTATCCTGAATCAATTTTATTGAAAACATTTTATCTGGATCTACATTCATTTTTTTCTTATTGATATTAATAGGAAGTAGGAGGAATTATTCTCTTACAGAATTAAGAACTCCCATTATCATTAATTCATAGGCGGAAGTCTTATTTTATGTTAACAGCCATCTTTGTCTCTGCAGTAAAATATCCATTTCAACTAGTTTTAATTTTAAAATAGTAAAAAATATTATTTTATTTATTAAAAAATAAAAAAAAATGAATTCATAAAGATTTAATTTAATATTGACTCTTTTTTAAGAGAACGTGTTTGTTTGTTTTTCTTGCATTTTTTTTTTTTTTTACCAAGTTTTAAATATGAATCTATCGTCCTTCCCTATATTTGTGATTTTGAAACGTATACAAACACCCCAAAATTACTTTCTCCTCGTCAGTTTAAAGGTTTCACAATCGCTCTCATTTTTTTTTTTCAGGACCACAATGTAAAAAGATATGTCAGCGATTTTTTTTCTGTTAATAATTAATTAAAATGACTAATCATGTATACTGTGGCTCTTAAAAAATTGAAAGCAATTTTGAAACATTTAAACTTTCGACTAGAAAATCATATCTGTCTTAATTTGAAGGCTTGAGTTTAAAGGAAAAAAGCCAATTATTATGGTTTAATTATGTTTTACGCTTACGTCAAAATCTGCCATAAAAATAGACAAGCCAAACTTATATCTACGTTCATATACTCTGCAACTATCTTTATTGCTTATTCAAATTTTGTGGAATTTTCGGTGCTCTGGTATAGCAAAGTACCAAATTACTGGTCTTTTGAAAGGTGAATTTGGGATGCTGAAGACATACACAATCGAAAAGTGATCTCAAATCCACGGTCTATCTTTTCTTTCTCCATGTACATTAATTAAGAACTCAGTTTTGTTTAGATTAATTAAAATTACATTTAAATTCGACTAGACTAATCTTTCTTTTTTCTAAGATCTGTGCATTGTAGTAATTAATATAATTTCATTGTAATAATATAATCACCTTTAACTTGAGTCTTTTAATGTTAAGGCGTTAAACAATAACTAAAAAAAAAACCTGTTTTCTACTCTCGTTGATTTTAAATAAATGGAAATTTAAAAAAAAATTGTCTTCTTTAAACTTAATTATAATTAATGTACATAAAGAAAGAAAAAGTAGACCGTGGATTTGAGACCATTTTTCGATTGTGTACGTTTTCAGTGCCCCCGAAATTCACCTTTCAAAAGACCAGCAATCTGGTACCGTGCTATCACCAGAGCTCCTAATTTTCATATGATGCTTATTTTGACACTATGATTGAAGTCAATACATCAAATCATGTCAGAAATATAAATGTATAGAAATCTCCTGTAGCCGTAATGAGGTCACAATGGCGGCCCAAACTTCGGAAGGAACTTCTGCTCACACAACACTGTAACAACACTGACAAAATTACTGAAACCAACACTCTCTCTGTCTGCGTTTATTCCGTCTTTTTAAGGTCGGTTGGTGTCTACGCATGCAAATTAGTTACCCACACAGGTAAATTAGCTCCAACTATAAAAATCCACAATTCCGTGCATGAGTTTTTTTTTTTCCGCTGACAAACGGCCGCGCGACATGCAATGCTTTGAAGCTAGTTAGTTCTCGTCTTTTACTTTCTGATACTAGAAGCTAAATATCACTTTATGCATTTGGTTCTTGTCTTAAAAATTTCTTCTTGCAAATCTTTCATATGCTACACCGATCTAATGCAATCTAATTGTCTGTCTGCCAAGCTCCAGGCCCTGCTGCATCGCCGCAGTAAGTACTTCCACGGAATATGCTCTGATATACTTACTGTACTCCTAAAACATAAATACTCCGACCCATCCGACTAACAGCAAAATCCAACCCATCTTCATTGCAGATGCCGAAAGATTTCTCTACTCTAATAGCTTCTTTCCTCAACCTGCTTGCCTTTGGAACTCCCTCCCTGCTCCCTGTTTCTTCGATGGTAGAAGAAATTTAAATGTAATGTACACAAATAACAAATATTTGTTGCCCAACTCTCCACCCAGTTTGCCCCCCCCCTCTAAATCTGGCTCCTATCACAGTAGCCCATTACACTTCAGTGGCAATATGCCTTGTTTGGGGCGAAAATAAGCAAACAATGAAAATAAAAAACATCATTCATTCTTTTTATTGGTATATGTTAGTATATTCTTGAATCAATAAATTTAATTTAAAAGATTTATGTGTATTCATGTAGAGTTATTTGGTTTTCAATTATATATTTTCCACTACAACTGTTAATTTATCATTTAATAATTGTTATATATCTCTTCTCTTATATATAAGGCAAAGTCGATTTCCCCCCCCCCCCCCTATTTCTTTGACTAAAATAGCTTTTTTTAACAAAATGTATGTACCTAAAACTGTTCAGTCAGTCAGTTTTGGCAAATATTGATCCGTGTTGTTAAAAACACAAAATTATTTTCAATCGATTTCATACAGGGTGGGCAAAAATAAGGGTCCTATTTTTAAAAATTCATAACTTTTTTATTTATTGATTTTTTTTTTTTTTTTTTTTAGAATAAGTAAAGGACCCCTTCCGAAGCAAGCATGAGCCGTATTAGCCCTAAGGAACGTACCCTCATTTAGAAAACATTATTTTTGCTTAAAAAACTCAAAACAGTGTAAAAAACAATACTTTAGTTTTTGTAAGTTTTAAGAAGTGTTTTTCGGCTAAAATTTGTTTTTGTTTATTTCAAAAAATCTCGGAAGGGTCAGTCTACACACACATAAAGTTTGGTGAGTTTAACTTTTATTTTGTGGAAGTTATTCAAATTCAAGTTATTCAAATTTAAAGATAGGACCCTTATTTTGTAGATTTCTATATTTAATCCTAATCAATATTTTATGCTAAGTTCACAATGTCATTTATCGGTTGATTTGGCCGACAGGTGATCCTTTTCTGTTTGGGGTGGGGGGATGAACTGCTTTCATTACATAATTATTTTTTTATTAGAATTTTATAAATTGTTCGTTTTGGTTAATTAGTACATCTGGTTAATCTGATTTATCCCTTAATTATTTTTAACTGTGCCCCTCTATCACTTCATCCTCGGATAAGGCCTGCAGAATAAAATATAAGCAAAAGTGGTCAATAAGAAGTCACTTTGAACATAATCTCTCTTGCATGTATGAACATAATTGATAAGAAATGTTTATGTATGTAATTGAGTATGCAGTTCAATCTATAATATGTTAAACTAACTCGTTCTGTTTGGAGGGTGAAATTAAAAACAAAACCCTAAACCAATATCAAACAACCCTTCTCGAGTAAAATTTAGGAAGAACTGAATGGAGGTATTAATTTTGGATTAGATGAAAAAACGAAAATTATTTCATTAGATTGAGATAAAATACTTCTGGAGTTAAAGATCAACTTAAATCTATAAATACGATTCTAATTTTTATATTATAGTGTAGAAAGGTAACATTTCAAATATTTTGTGTTTTGCTTACGATTTTCAAATATATACGCGTTAAACATACATTTAAATAAATAAAATAAAATGACTGCCAAGTAAAATAACTCTATCCTACTGAAATTATCTTTGATGAAAAGTCACAGTTATCTTCCTTGGAATTTTATTTATTCATTTTCATTAAAACGTTAAATATTTTCGGTTAATTCGTCGTTTCACAGCCAAAATGGCGGACAATGAATCGTCTGCATTCTTTTTAGATCTATAAACAACGACAATTTAAAAAAAAATATTTTAGAAATTCATTCATTCATTTCGTATGAATCAGATGATTCTATTGTTGGCATTGGTTTCCCCGATATATTTCTAGTTAGATTATTTTCTAGAAAGACATCAGGTACTTACAGGAAGGACCGTGTGAAGGTTGCCAACATCCTAAATGAAAGTGTTTCTGTGGAACGAACTGGATTCGAACTTGGCACAACCAGGTTGTCAGTCCGTGTCATTACTCACTTAGCCACCGTCACTTCCCATTTTAGAAATTAAAATATAAGAATTAAAGAAATGGTAATATAGGGTTCGTTTATGGGAGCAGGAGAACACAGGAGCTCTCATTTATTAACTGGGGTGCTATCTGGTCTATTATAGATA
The DNA here is from genome assembly GCA_963556195.1 of Sepiola atlantica. Classification (NCBI taxonomy): domain Eukaryota; kingdom Metazoa; phylum Mollusca; class Cephalopoda; order Sepiida; family Sepiolidae; genus Sepiola; species Sepiola atlantica. The sequence goes on from OY744537.1 coordinate 17,386,485, forward strand.
TAAAAAATAAATACAAGGCTAATTGTATAACTTCTGTAAAGTTCCTCAAATAGTCATGCATGATGTTACTTCTTATGATTATGTGTAACAGACCCAACATCTACGTTGAGGATTCAACATTACATAAAACTGAAAAGAAACAGTTGACTTTCTTCAGTCGGTGAATTCTCCTAGCATTTAACAAAGAATCTTCTTCCACAGTTTTGTTCACAAATCAAGACTCGAAACACAAAAACCATTTTTCATTGCTTACTTTTATAGCTGGTATATGTCGACATTTTTATAGCTGGTATATGTCGACATTTTTATAGCTGGTATATGTCGACATTTTTATAGCTGGTATATGTCGACATTACCTTACTCTCACACTCGTTACTTTATTATTGTGGGTGCTCCGCAGGCTCCAAGAGTGGTAGTGAGCACACAGGACGCCCTCATAACTCTGTGACAATCTTTGCTCTGACGGTTTCTGATCGTTGATAGTGTTTCTAAAAATTGTTCGTGTTTTCACGCATTCCTTCTCCAATAATAAATGACAAATGTTTTTTTTTTAACTTCAACTCCTACTCATGATCTGTCAAAATAACACTTCAATACAATAAGCACATTCGAATCACTGCGTTGGTTGGGACACGATTCCTAGAGTCCGACAGTTGAATGTGCCAGCAGAGAAGACCACCACTGGCAGACCTAAGTTGTCTTGGGAGGACGTGGTCAAACATGATAGGAAAGAAAAAAGGTATGGATTCCGTCAGGCCTCACCAAAGACATGAATGGAGGGGAAGACTTAGATCGAGATTAGACAATAAGGCCTCACCCTCATCAGAGGATTAATTGTGGCCTGATTCAACAAATAAACCGGTTGTTGTTGTTGTTGTTGTTGTTGTTGATGATGATGACAATGATGATGATGACGATGATGATGATGACAATGACGATGATGATGATGATGATGATGATGATGATGATGATGATGATGATGATGATGATGATGATGATGATGATGATGATGATGATTCCAATCTTAACCTATTTTTATCAATCCCCATTTGTAACAACAATCCTTCTTATCAATATAATCGTGCTAATGCTGCTGGTGTGGGTTTCATCCTGGGAGGGTTGAGCTAGCTTCCTCCTTTAAAGAAGAAGTTTCTAGGGAATATTAAATTTACAAGCAGTCTGCAGTCGCATGTATATCCAAGTCAGGGGAGCTGATTTGGATAATGTTAGTTTATGCAGTTTTTGCAGGGAGGTGTCGCTGTCTTCCCATATACAGCGCGTGGTATTCCCAAATAGTCACCATCTGGTGCCGACCAGGCTCAACATCGCCTAACTTTGGTGATCTAACGAGAAGCAGTGTGTCAACATCATTATGGCCTACTGCTAACTATCACTCGAGCACCGTTATTATCCCTATTATTAGTAGTATTATCATCACTTTCTCTACCTCGGTATAATTGTGTAAACCTATTTCTGACATTGTTTTTGAGCGAAGGAGTCATCTTGATCAATTTAGAATAGTAGAGCACAAGACTGAATGGAGTATTTATTTACCTCCTCTCCAGGAGGTAAGACACAAGGCCAGTTTTATCTTACTCCCACAAGGTAAGATGTGACCCAAGGTCGGGTCAGGAAAGTGGGGTTTGAAAAGCCAGCGCCCGAGAAAGTGAGCACTCTGGCCATTAAAAATTGCCTGGGCATTCCCTGGTAGGGGCGCCTCAGGCAGTAAGCAATAAACTTACTCTTCCCCAAAGAGGGGAGGCAAAGCCTGGGAGGGTGGCCCTCCTAGAATTGCACAGGACAAACCCACAGACCGGCGTAAATCAAGCCCCGAAGGCCAAGACAATACCAGTTTATGGGGTGTAGTATCCATCGGAACAGATACTACACTTTGATCTTAGCCAAAGAATGGATTAAGGAAGATTATTATGCCAAGTGTCTATTTACCTGGAAAATCAGCTTTGCAAACCCTGGTTTTACCTGAGTTTGAACACTTATTTCTGACACGAGTAGCCCATATATATTTAAGTCATGAAATAGTTCTGCTTGATTTATTTTCCCTAAGATACAGCTGAGCATTTTGTCAGGGAGGAATCCTCCTATTCTGAAGAACATTTATGTTTATCGGAACAAAAAAATCAATATCTGTTCTCATTCGCAATCAATAAGTCTTTGAAATCAGGATGAGTCAAAAGAGGTCAGTCACGCACACACACACACGCACGCACACACACATACTACACCACAACACACACATGTGTGTGTATGTGTGTAGTTAAAAATGATAATATAGAAAAACTTACATTTTTATAAACGATTGATTTCGTTAACATGTTTTTTCAAAGAAACTAGTTTAATTGGAGTGATAACATTGAATATGCTAAAAATATGTAAAACAGAAGATCATGTTTTTTTTTTTTTTTGCTGCATCGTATCATGTGTGTTTTTTAAATGGAAGACCAAGTGTAGATTTGGCACCACAATCATGCTAGCAATTGAAATGGATGCGTTTAGCATGACACTGTATCTGATGTAGCTGAAATCTCATAAACATAAACAAAATATGTATTTTCAAACAGCAAGAACTCATCCTACTACCACATGTGCCTAGTGCCATTCGGAATTTCCATGGACAGAGCTTTTTCGCTAGGGTTGTCCATATGTAGAACATATTACCGCGGGACTGCTTCCCTGCAGGTTACAACATAGTCGTCTTCAAATCCAATGTCAACAAATATTTGTCATGAACTGCCCCATAAGTAATCCAATCCTAGTTCATACCATTGATT
>OY744537.1:17394273-17536773 GCA_963556195.1 Sepiola atlantica
GCAAACTTCTTTCCCTTGGGAATGGAACACTCTTTGAAACTTACCATGTTTAATCATAAATAGGATTTATTTCTCTCTCAGTTCATACGGCTGTCATGGTGGCCGCATTGGATCTTGACATTCAATAGTGATTGAGGTCTGAGGTTCGAATCATGTGACCAGCAGAACAGTTGTATATAGCCACACTGATGATTCTTGGTGAATATGTATGTGTGTATGAAGATATATGTATGTGGATATTAAAACATAATATTTATTAAAAAGTCTTTAATATAAACGCCCTCTAAATTTAAATAAAAATAATTTTAAAATACCCCTTAAATACACAATGAAAACAGATACACACACAAACGTGGAATATCCAATATCGTGAAAAATAGAAAAACAATGTATATATATTTTAAAATAAAAAAAAACTTTCAAAAATACACCTAAACCAACTACAGGGTGGGCCAAAATAAGGGTCCTATCTTTAAATTTGAATAACTTGAATTTGAATAACTTCCACAAAATAAAAGTTAAACTCACCAAACTTTATGTGTGTGTAGACTGACCCTTCCGAGATTTTTTGAAATAAACAAAACAAATTTTAGCCGAAAAACACTTCTTAAAACTTACAAAAACTAAAGTATTGTTTTTTACACTGTTTTGAGTTTTTTAAGCAAAAATAATGTTTTCTAAATGAGGGTACGTTCCTTAGGGCTAATACGGCTCATGCTTGCTTCGGAAGGGGTCCTTTACTTATTCTAAAAAAAAATTTAAAAAAAATCAATAAATAAAAAAGGTATGAATTTTTAAAAATAGGACCCTTATTTTTGCCCACCCTGTATATAAAAATTAAAACACCCTGTAAATGAAATTAAATGAAATAAAAAAAACATTGACCCCCCCCCCCCTTAAATAAACGATTCATACAGCACCTTGAAAACACAGATTATCTTTTACAGAGGGACATTGAAAGTGGACACCGTTTCGCCCAGTGAATTGTTTTTTCACTGTTTATTCTCCATTTTCCTCGGGGTTTGTCGACCGCTGAATGATGCTGATGATTCGACTGCACAACAACAAGACGGTTTCTACCCTACTCTACTCCTACGACCGTTTTGTCCAGAACGATGAAACCCTGGTACACCAAACAGACACTAATGTAACATTTTTGAATAAAATACTTTTTATTAGCTATTGTAGAATCTACGAGCGAGAACTTTATTGGTGTCTTTCAATTAATTTATGATATATATTATGATATGTATTATGATATGTATTATGATATATACACTGATCTTTGTAAGTTCTTTTGGCCTTTTGGCTAAGATCAAAGTGTAGTATCTGTTCCGATGGATACTACACCCCATAAACTGGTATTGTCTTGTCCTTCGGGGCTTGATTTACGCCGGTGTATGGGTCTGTCCTGTGCAGTTCTAGGAGGTCCACCCTCCCAACCTTCGCCTCCCCTCTTTGGGGAGGAGTAAGTTTATTGCTTACTGCCTGAGGCGCCCCTACCGGGGAATGCCGACGGGGCTGCCCAGGCAATTTTTAATGGTCAGAGTGCTCACCTCTCGGGCGCTGGCTTTTCAACCCCCACTTTCCGACCCGACCTTGGGTCACATCTTACTTGTGGGAGTAGGATAAAACTGGCCTTGTGCCTAACTCCTGGAGAGGAGTAAATAATACACTGATCTTTGTAAGATCAGTGGGCGAGAACCCCAGCTAAGTGCTCGATTATTCAGAAAAATAAAAAAATAAGAGCGTAATATTTCTTTATATATGTATTACAGAAGATCAGAACAACATTGGTACCGTCGGTTTCAAATCCGACAAAGGGGAACAGCTCGTGACCATCTTTTGTGGACTTTCCTCAGCCTCCGTTGCGACACAATGTTGTTCTGATCTTCTGTAATACATATATATATATATATATATATATATATATATATGTAAAAATAAAAATGGAATAAAGAATAAGCAATTCAACAACTAACAAAAATAAACTCAAAAACTCATCTTGTAAAGTTCCACCGAGATATTTCGGCCGTAGATACGACCATTTTCGATCAGTTAATAAACTTTATTTCAAAACGGAAAAGTTTTCAAATTTATACAGAGAATGCGATTGGAAGAAAATGTCACGTGCAGAGAATATAGATGAGTTTTTGAGTTTATTTTTGTTAGTTGTTGAATTGCTTATTCTTTATTCCATTTTTATTTTTACATATTGTCTGAAACATTGTTTCTTTTTTCCCATATATATATATATATATATATATATATATATATATATATATATATATATATATATATATATCTGCATACTTATAAGCAAGTATACCTGGTGAACCAAGTGCAAGAGAAATCCAAACAACTGCGCTCAAGGGAACAGTCAGAATCCTGAAAAGAGCTCTCGGTTAGAGTCTGTAAATAGCGGGTGATCGTATGGCATTTGGAAGAATACCCCGTCTCCAGCAAATGAATGAAAAGAAGAAAAAAAATAGTTAATTGTTTATCCGTTTTTGTAAGTAAAACTATTTATAAATATTATTTATTTTAGCAGAAAGATAAAGTCATTTTTTTATTCAAAAGAAAAATCAAAAAAAATCTGAGGCCCAAATATTAAAAAGCAGAGAAAACCCCGTCTTATTATCATTATTATTTTCTTTATGGCTCGTTTCCTCTTCACTGATAAGCAAATCATTATCGAGTTGGGAGGGGGGAGGGGGGGGGGGCTTTTGACAGATGGAGAAAGCAGGCGGTGCAGCAGATAACAATTTACGGCAAATTTGTAATTAACAAGAAGTTTTCTATTTTGCCCTTGTAGAAAGCACTCGGGTTTTAAGTGAAGCATCACGGGATACCTTCTGTCAACAATCATGGAGGAATGGGGATTAACAGCATTATGGGATTCTTTTACACGAAAGTACTGTGAGAAAAAGATGAATGTCATGATATTCTGATATTAGCAGTAAAGATAAAGCGTTCTACAGACGTGGAGTACTCAGTGTCGCCCCGTTTTTTTTTGAGACGTTGGATTTATTAAGTTGTGAAAGCAAGAAGGTGCAGAGATACAAGACATGATTAGTATAGAACACCTGAGAAGAACAACCGGCAGACTTTAAAAATACATCTAAATGAATAAATGCTAAAGTTGGACACATTTCTTGCACTAACGCTTAAGTCAAAACACCTTATTTCAAGTTAATTCAAGTGTATACAGTAGCAGCACCCTATCTTTTTTTATACACTGCTTATTTTTTATACACGGTATTTACTCCTCCCCAGGAGTTAGGCACAAGGCCAGTTTTATCTTACTCCCACAAGTAAGATGTGACCCAAGATCGGGTCGAGAAAGTGGGGTTAAAAGCCAGCGCTCGAGAGGTGAGCACTCTGGCCATTTAAAAATTGCCTGGGCAGCCCCGTCGGCATTCCCCGGTAGGGGCGCCTCAGACAGTAAGCAATAAACTTACTCCTCCCCAAAGAGGGGAGGGGAAGCCTGGGAGGGTGGACCTCCTAGAACTGCACAGGACAGGCGTGCAGTATCCATCGGAACAGATACTACACTTTGATCTTAGCCAAAACACTGCTTTTTTTTATACACTGCTTTTTTTTATACACTGCTTGTGTGATCTCAGTCGTAAGTTAACTAATTTGCATATTGCTGTGCAAAAAGATACTTTATTAATTAACTATAGTTTTTTATTGTTTTTTTTTAATTCAACAACTGTTTTGATTTTTAATATAACAAATACTTCTGTTTAAGAATATTGTTTTATTTCGTAGACAAATGTTTAGCAAGAATTCAGAAATGTCAATAATCGTTGATTCTCCTTCGTGATTATGATGGCAGGACAGATGTTTGTGTATTAATATTTATTGTAAGTTAAAAACAAAGCCCCACACACACTCACCATGAATTGATATCTTCTTTCTTTTCTTTTCTTTACAGTCTTTTTTAAAAGATAAATAAATCTGTATCAAAATTACCAAAATGTTGATGGTTATCTATCTAGTATTTGTTCCATGTTTACAACAATTGAATATTTACTATTTAAAAGTTTTGTTTCAAGTATTTTAAGTCGAGAACTTTGCGGAGCGATAGCGAGCTGGCGAAGCCATCTTGTGCAAAATAAAAATCGAAAGTATAAATAGCTCCAGGCAATGCCGGATCGGGAAAGCTAGTAATAATAATAAAGCGGACACCATTAAATCAGCAGAGACGAAAGAGATGTTTAGAAGAGAATACCTAAGAAGAACAACAAAGCTCCTTGAAAGTAAATTATATAATAGAAAACTAATAAAAAGAAAAAAATATTTGGGCAGTATCTCTAGCAAGATAATCTAGATCAGTGATTCTCAACATGGGCATACGCCTCATATAGGGGCACCTTGATTTTTAAGGGGGATCAATTTAACATAAGTTAAGAGGCCTGAGTCAAAATTTCCGATTTTTATGTTTTGTGATTTTCTAATATTTTAATATAAAAATTTTCTCTCTCTTTATTACCAGTGAATACTCTTTTATTATCATTATTATTATTTTCCTTTTTTTTTACAATTTTTTAGTAATTTCTTGCTCAAAACTTTAATTGTCTTTTATTTTATTGCGCTTTTTTCATGTTTTTTTTTATGAAAAATGTTCGAAATCAATATAAAATTTTTTAGTAATTTCTTTTACAATTATTTAGTAATTTTTAGCAATTTTTTAGTAATTTTTAATGAAAAATGTTCGAAATCAACATAACATTTTTTTAGTAATTTCTTTTACAATTTTTAGTAATTTCTTGCTCAAAACTTTAATTGTCTTTTATTTAATTGCGCTTTTTTCATGTTTTTTTTTTAATGAAATAAAGGGTTCTGTTCGAAATCAACATAAAAATTCCCAAGTTTGCCAATACACATCTAAAGAAGGTCGGAGGTTACATTGACAAAACGTTGCGAGAATAACATTCAAAACGAGTACTATGAATAAGCCAAATAATATCAATTATATTTATTTCTTTAAAAAATATCCTTTCGCAAAGTTAATTTAATCAAATCACAAATATAATTATTTTTATGCAAAATTATTAAAATGAAAAATGTCTCATAACAATAGGCAATATTTTCTATTAAAATATTTTTAAGGTAATTAAAAGAAACAAAAATCAACTTGACTTATATGCATAGTCCAGAAAGCTTCGCCATATGCTTGAGAACAAAGATCTACTACTTATCACAGTTTGGGCCCAATCTTTCAGCTATCAGGAGCGGCATATCAGTAACAACCTTTATTTGGTCGACCCATCTCATTTCTCAATCTTTTTTTCAATGAAATCCTCTTTATATGATGTTTTTTACATAGCTGTAGTACAGTAGCCGGGAAACATGTCCAAAACTACATTAATCTCTTTTTCGAAAAACGTTGTTGATGGATCTGTTAATATTAAGCCTCTTTCTAATATCGTCTATCTCCCAGAGTCATTCCAAGGATAGTTCTTAAACATTTCATTTCAAAGACGTTGAGCTTCCTTAAACTAATACCACTAGAAATACATTTATCGAGTGAAAACAATGAAAGAAAATGAAGTTTTTTTGTTTACTGATCCTTGATATGTTGGATACTTGTAAGTGATGTGAAACCTTGATGAGATGATCTGAAGAATTTTTTTAGTCTGCCATTCTGCTTTCTGCTTTGCTTGACAGGGCTCTGTTTGGTGGAGATTCCTTATAGGGTGTATGTGCTGGATTGTTTGTTCTCAGTAATAATTATACACAAAGACATTATTGTATCAAAATAAATATAGTCCTTTATTATATCAGGATACATGCTTCAGGCAGAGAGAGAGAGAGAGAGAGAGAGAGAGAGAGAGAGAGAGAGAGAGAAATAGGGAATTAATTATTGGCAGCTTTTAAAACTACACATTATTTCCCGTCTGTTTCATTTGCTTCCTAATGAAATCTCTCCCCTTTCAAACAAGTACCTCCCAGCATGCTATATCGATCACATGATTTTTGTCATTTGCAGTGAAACCTTTTGCCCATGCATAACCATCCATTTCACATTTGAGCTTAAAACCCTGTTACAGCCAAAATCTGGTTTCTGCCGTTTTGGATGTTAGTTGTAACAGATGCGATCTCCCAATGCAGCATTTTTTCCTTCTTTTCATACATTCTGACTGCTTCTTACCATAAAGAAACAACATATTTTTGAGTAAAAATAATTATTTGTACAACTTGATAAACTGTTATTAAATGAATTTCTGTATGCCATATTATTGAGACGAGATGAAAAACACTTTTTATGTTTTTAATTTTTCGAGTTAGATAAAGTATAAGTATTAATCTTTTGTAAAAAATAAATAATTAAAATATTTATTATTAAATAATTATATATATATATATATATATATATATATATATATATATATATATATATATATATATATATATATATATATATATATATTCCTGAAACAGTTTTTCATGGTAAACAACTGATGATCCCTTAAAATAGTGTTAGAAACAAACTAATATAATAACTGTAAAAAATAAATTGACTTACATGAGTGATTTTCCACTGAAAGACTTGGGACTAAAAGTTTTTTTGTTTTTTTTTATGTTTTTTTATTTATTTTGTTTTAATGGTTGAGAAACTTCTGAGACTATATATATATATATATATATATATATATATATATATATATATATATATATATGTGTGTGAGTTCTTACAAATAATATTTATTAAAATATATACTCTCTATAATATTTGAAAATGTATATATATATATATATATATATATATATATATACACATATATATGATTATTTTTATTTACACAGACACATGTACAAAATCTGCGACACTGGCATATCGATGTTATCGATAAACAGCTATTATAAACTGAGATTTCATCAGGCAGAGTTAGAATCTGATCTTAACCTTAGATCATATATGATCATATATGATCAAATATGAGCTGTTGATCGATAACATCGACATGCCAGTGTCGCAGATTTTGTACATGTCTGTGTAAATAAAAATAATCATATAAAAAAGCTCTATTTGATATTGAGCACTTTTTATAAACCCGGTTGAAATTCTTTGGATTACTACCCTGTAGATGTTTTACCTGGATTATTATATATATATATATATATATATAGATATAGATATAGATATAGATATGTTTTGAGGTACAAAATTTATAAATGGTTTTAAATAAAAACGGAAATTTACTCTCGAAAGCTCTTTCGACCAACATACTACCAGGAGAAATCGTTGATATACAAAATATATAATTAATGAGAAAGAAAAAGAATGGGGAACTTAAATGCCGATATGATAGGGAAATAAGCGTTTTAAATATGCAGCCACTGTAGTTCTGGTTTTGAATCTCACTAGAATCAGCCATGCTGATGAGCAGTAAAACGGCGAAACATGTGTCCATAAAGAATTATATATATATATATATATATATATATATATATATATATATATATATATATATATATAAAGAAGTAAATATAAATAGTTTTCCGGATCGAGTCGAGGTATACTTAGAAAATTTTTAAAAATAGTAAAATATGACACCATACCATCCTTATTCGATACATTACGTTGGTAAATAAATATTTGATTGAAAATAATTGAATTCTTCAATAGTTCTTATTTGATCTATTTACCGTTGTCTCGTATCAAATGGTGTTTTTAACCAAATTGCATTGGTATCGCCTTAAAATTTTTCAACTTCTATAGTTTTGAATGCTTTAACTGAAAAACGTTATTTTCAGACCAAGTTCATTTGAAAATACATGTTTTGTTTTCATTTGGAAATATGTAGTGTTTAAGTGATGTCATTTCCGGTGTCATTTTAAACAACTTCCTTTCAGCAGTTAGCTTAATTGAGGTGCTGAAAATATACTTGGTCCATTTCACAAATTGATAGTAACATTTGAATAATCCAGTGACGGATATGCTCTTATTATACACGAGAAATGTCTACTTTTTAAAAGCATCGGAGCGAGAAATATTTGTAAATTAATCGCTAAAGTATTTACAGACTCAACACTAAACTATTGCCAACTTTCCCTTTTGTTTCTTTTCTTGACTTTTTCCAGATACTTATATGACAGGAAGAGAAATACATTTCAAAGGATGGAATGAAAAAAACTGGCAGCTGGGGTGAAAACAAAGCTAATTCAAGGGAAGCACATATTATCATCTAAATGAATAAATGCGAATGTTTTCTTTTTCCTTTATCACACCTATATTACCATCAAAACAGCCCATCGCTATTTAAATCAATAATACAACATTTTATTTACCTCCCCAGGAGGTTAGGCACAAGGCCAAGTGTATCTTACTCCCACAAGGTAAGATGTGACCCAAGCTCGGGTCGGGAAAGTGGGGTTTTAAAAGCCAGCGCCCGAGAAGGTGAGCACTCTGGCCATTAAAAATTGCCTGGGCAGCCCCGTCGGCATTCCCCGGTAGGGGCGCCTCAGGCAGTAAGCAACAAACTAACTCCTCCCCAAAGAGGGGAGGCAAAGCCTGGGAGGGTGGACCTTCTAGAACTGCACAGGACAGACCCATAGACCGGCGTAAATCAAGCCCCGAAGGCCAAGACCATACCAGTTTATGGCGTGTATCAATCAATGATACAACATTTTATTTACCTCCCCAGGAGGTTAGGCACAAGGCCAGTTTTATCTTACTCCCACAAGTAAGGTGTGACCCAAAGTCGGGTCGGGAAAGTGGGACTTGAAAAGCCAGCGCCCGAGAAGGTGAGCACTCTGGCCATTAAAAATTGCCTGGGAAGCCCCGTCGGCATTCCCCAGTAAGGGCGCCTCAGGCAGTAAGCAATAAACTTACTCCTCCCCAAAGAGGGGAGGAATAGCCTGGGAGGGTGGACCTCCTAGAACTGCACAGGACAGACCCATAGACCGGCGTAAATCAAGCCCCGAAGGCCAAGACGATACCAGTTTCTGGCGTGTATCAATCAATGATACCACATTTTATTTACCTCCCCAGGAGGTTAGGCACAAGGCCAGGTTCATCTTACTCCCACAAGGTAAGATGTGACCCTAGGTCGGGTCGGGAAAGTGGGGTTTGAAAAGCCAGCGCCCGAGAAGGTGAGCACTCTGGCCATTAAAAATTGCCTGGGCAGCCCCGTCGGCATTCCCCGGTAGGGGCGCCTCAGGCAGTAAGCAATAAACTTACTCCTCTCCAAAGAGGGGAGGCAAAGCCTGGGAGGGTGGACCTCCTAGAACTGCACAGGACAGACCCATAGACCGGCGTAAATCAAACCCTGAAGGCTAAGACGATACCAGTTTATGGCGTGTATCAATCAATGATACCACATTTTATTTACCTCCCCAGGAGGTTAGGCACAAGGCCAGTTTTATCTTACTCCCACAAGTAAGATGTGACCCAAGCTCGGGTCGGAAAGTGGGGTTTGAAAAGCCAGCGCCCGAGAGGTGAGCACTCTGGCCATTAAAAATTGCCTGGGCAGCCGCGTCGGCATTCCCCGGTAGGGGCGCCTCAGGCAATAAGCAATAAACTTACTCCTCCCCAAAGAGGGGAGGCAAAGCCTGGGAGGGTGGACCTCCTAGAACTGCACAGGACAGACCCATAGACCGGCGTAAATCAAGCCCCGAAGGCCAAGACGATACCAGTTTATGGCATGTATCGATGATACAACATTTTATTTACCTCCCCAGGAGGTTAGGCACAAGGCCAGGTTTATCTTACTCCCACAAGTAAGATGTGACCCAAGCTCGGGTCGGAAAGTGGGGTTTGAAAAGCCAGCGCACGAGAGGTGAGCACTCTGGCCATTAAAAATTGCCTGGGCAGCCCCGTCGGCATTCCCCGGTAGGGGCGCCTCAGGCAGTAAGCAATAAACTTACTCCTCTCCAAAGAGGAGAGGCGTAGCCTGGGAGGGTGGACCTCCTAGAACTGCACAGGACAGACCCATAGACCGGCGTAAATCAAGCCCTGAAGGCCAAAACGATACCAGTTTATGGCGTGTATCAATCAATGATACCACATTTTATTTACCTCCCCAGGATGTTAGGCACAAGGCCAGGTTCATCTTACTCCCACAAGGTAAGATGTGACCCAAGGTCGGATCGGGAAAGTGGGACTTGAAAAGCCAGCGCCCGAGAAGGTGAGCACTCTGGCCATTAAAAATTGCCTGGGCAGCTCTGTCGGCATTCCCCGGTAGGGGCGCCTCAGGCAGTAAGCAACAAACTTACTCCTCCCCAAAGAGGAGAGGCAAAGCCTGGGAGGGTGGACCTCCTAGAACTGCATAGGACAGACCCATAGACCGGCGTAAATCAAGCCCCGAAGGCCAAGACGATACCAGTTTATGGCGCGTATCAATGATACCACATTTTATTTACCTCCCCAGGAGGTTAGGCACAAGGCCAGTGTTATCTTACTCCCACAAGGTAAGATGTGACCCAAGGTCGGGTCGGGAAAGTTGGACTTGAAAAGCCAGCGCCCGAGAAAGTGAGCACTCTGGCCATTAAAAGTGCCTGAGCAGCTTCGTCGGCATTCCCCGGTAGGGGCGCCTCAGGCAATAAGCAATAAACTTACTCCTCCCCAAAGAGGGGAGGCAAAGCCTGGGAGGGTAGACCTCCTAGAACTGCACAGGACAAACCCATAGACCGGCGTAAATCAAGCTCCGAAGGCCAAGACGATACCAGTTTATGGCGCGTATCAATGATACCACATAATCTTTTGAAATACTGTATATATAATAAAGAGAAAAGACCCAAACACAGTTATTTGTATGCCTAATTTGCATAACTATTTTTTAAACCGTTTATAATAGAATTAATGTTTGATGTTATTCATTTGTAATTTTATTGTGCTATTTTCCTATATACATATGCAATAATTTTGTCGATGTAAACAATAATTAATTAAAGTGATTTAATAAAAAAAAGGATAAATTACCAAAACCTTTCTTAAAATATTATGTCAATTAATTATCAAGGGAGGTAATTTAAATGAAAACTATATGTTTTTAAAATTACAATAGATTTATATAGAAGATATGTAATGCAAGTTTTTTTTAATAGAAATAGCTGCATATAAGGCATAGATCCACTTGATGTAAGGAGCTGAAAAGAACAAAAGATTATTAACGCAAGTACATGAATGCTTATTGACCGTAGTCTTGAAAATACCAAGGTTATAGGTAGGAGAAAAAGGGTCACTAGGAAAAGAGTTCCACCAGCCTGCAGTTCTTGGAAAGAAGCTACTGGAATAGGAAGATGTATTATAACGAGGTACCTGAACAGCGAATTGACGAAGACCACTAGACCAATGAGTCAAACGAGCTGAAACAAAGGAAGCAGAGAATAAATCAGACAATTTTGAACATGCCATAATAGTATTCATAGAAGTTATTGCGACTAACAACATCACGTCTGTGAGAGAAAGGGTGTAGAGAAAAAAGTTTGATATTTGAAAAGAATACTTAGAGCCATATTAATAGCCGCCGTATGGTGGGTAGTTTTTGCTTGTATATAAATATATAAGACTCTAATAAGATCTGTCATGGTCCTCGTTGTATTGAGTAATGAACAACAATTATGATAAAATAAAAAATAAAATAATAATGATCAACACAATAATAACAGGAAGACATGCTATATAGACCAAAGGGTCATCTCAACGTTGACTCCGATGTAAGTAATTACTTACAAAAAGTCATTCAATAAATTAATTCTTCAATCAACTCAAAATCATACTGTGCTTGTGTGTTGCTATCCTCTAAGGTCTGAGTTATGTCGTTTAACTGAAACAAAAACAGTGGTGTACTTCTCATATGAATTCTAATGAATTAATTCAACTCAGGATCTTTTAGAAGATAATGGGTGCTTATGCAGTTTATGGACCGGGCTATTTTTTAGATAGGATTTTCAAGTTAAATTCAATTTTTACGGTATCTTTTGTTAATTAAATTGTTAAGTGATAGTACAGAATAGTTAATCACCCCCCCCCATCTCCCCATGTTAAGTATGGGTTTCTAAATTATAATCATTATTTCATCCCGGTCCATAAACTGCATAAGTACCGATGAATGATTTATTCATGTCACTACACTTGATCGTTCAGTGAGCTGCAAAGTATAAAAAGAGGAGAAATTATTATTATTGAATGTTTTATCAGACCATCATAAAAACACACCTTCTCTCATCAAGGTGTCCAGTGAGACACCAAAGACTGGTAATCACCACTTTCTTAATCATATGTTTGACAGCATTTCCACCTAATTCTTATCACTTTCTATTCTCATGAAACCCCAGTTGATTTCCAGGCAGGGTCGACCCCATAACCTCTCCGTGACCTCTTTCGAGAACATATCCTGTTTACAACATCACACCAGATCTATCCGAACATATATATATTTTAACTAATATTTATGTTAGTAGACGTACCCACCAATATTTAACAGACATGCACATTTCTTTTAAATTTGTTTTAAATGGATAAATACATTTATTGAGAGACAAATGAATAGTATATGTAAGTCTTAAATATATGAAAAGTGTGCATGCAAAGCAGAATTGTTCATTGCTGTTTGTGTCTGTCAAATAGTTACTGCTGCTACTGCTGGAATGCATTAGTTTTTTACACGCCGATACAACGGAATAAAATTTTCTTAAGAGGGCGAATTTTAGGTGGGAAGTAGCTAAGATATGTTGACGTGGAGTCGTCAAGTAGAGAGTTAGACTTATTGGTGTTCCAAGTTTTAGTGCGGTTTTATTAAATCTTATAGAAACTTTAAGACTTTTGCACGCTATGTTTGGATTGGTTAAAAATATGTATAGGAAAACAACTGGGAATGCACACTACATTATACAACCTGTCATCACCAAGTAAGGATCTCCGCTCGCAGTAATAGTAGTAACAACAATGCAGATCTCATCTAGAATATTGTATTGATTTACTCCTCTCCAGGAGTTAGGCACAAGGCCAGTTTTTTATCTTACTCCCACAAGTAAGATGTGACCCAAGGTCGGGTCGGGAAAGTGGGGTTTAAAAATTGCCTGGGCAGCCCCGTCGGCATTCCCCGGCAGTAAGCAATAAACTTACTCCTCCCCAAAGAGGGGAGGCGAAGCCTGGGAGGGTGGACCTCCTAGAACTGCACAGAACAGACCCATAGACCGGCGTAAATCAAGCCCCGAAGGCCAAAACAATACCAGTCTATGGGGTGCAGTATCCATCGGAACAGATACTACACTTTGATCTTAGCCAAAAAGACCAAGATTGTAGCCAGACATGGAAATTCGATTATACTATTAAAATTCGAAGGCATACACACACAAAAAAGCTTTGAAATCCAGCACTCATTAGTAATATACGGTGACCAAAAAATGTCACCTATGGAATCGCTAACAAAATTCACAATCCTTTCTGTAATCCGACCGCATTTGGTACAAATAAATTACAGTCTTGTCCACCACGTTAAAGTTGTGAATATTCAACAGTCGTTGTTTTATTGCCATTAAGTTATATGCAGGGACACTTTGGTGATTGTCTTATCAGTAGGTGTGATCCTAAATGAGCTTCAAACTCACTGGACCTTAATTCCTCTCCCAGATTTTTATCTCTAGGGTTATCTCAAAGATAATGTCTATCAAAACAATCCCTAGACCATTCATGAACTGAAGAAGGCCAGCTCAAATCAGTCATATCCAGGTGTACTTACAATGCAGAAGTGCACATTTGGAGTTTATCATTGAACGGCAATAAAACAAAGACTGTTGGAGATTCATGATTGAAACTTGGTGAACAAGTCAAGTATAAACTCAAGTTTATTTGTACCAAACGAGTATGTGCTGATCTCATTTTGGCCTACAATCTCCTTATTACGATATATGTCAGGACCTATTATTCACTCCTGCACCGGAAAAAACAGGTCTACGTGGACATCACAAGAAACTATCTCATCGCCGATTTTGATTGAACTGAAGGAAGGCTGCTTTCTCAATCAGGATCCCTGGACCTTGGAATAGACTTCCAAGAGAGGTAATAAATGCCCAACAACGCATCAATTCAAGATGAATTTGGACAGGTGCTGGGCTACTGTATCCTCATATGTGTTAATTTCTACCACCCTTTCTTCTTTTTTTTCAAATTGATTGAATTCAATTGAATTGAAATATGGTTGGATTGCAGAAAGAATTGTAAATTTTATTAACGATTCCATTAATGGTTGTCATTTTTTCTTTTTTTATGATGCGGGGGGGGGGGGGTCATCCAGTACATAAGAATACATCTAACTTTGAGCTTAAACCTCATCGCATCGACTCCAGTTCTGTCACCATTAAGCTATCACTCTGCGGACTAACTTCCCTTTTTTTTATTGGCTTCTTTTAGTAACTAAATGAACGCTGACACTTCTTTTCTTCTTACAGCTTCGCCTCGTTTTCTTGGAACTCCTCCAAATTCTAAAACTGAATTCTTCTATTAATGTAATTCCAATGTCAACTTACACCTCCCCTTCCACATATTTAACTGTTCTTCTTTCTTTTAAAGCCCTCCCCCCCCCATTTACTACTGCATCGTTCTTCTACTCTTTCTTCTACTCTTTGCGAATACTACCATAAATACTTGACAGCATTGCTCCCCCCCCCTCTCCATCATGCACATTTGGTCAGGAAGTGACTAAGCAATAAAGTGCTTGCTTCGCATGTATAATACCCAGTGTTTTAATCTTGGGATCTCTGGTTACTCTGGCGCCATTTCTTTCCAGCTGTCTGTCACTAGAATTAACCAATGCTGGGTCAAAGGAAACATGGTTAGAGATTGTGCAACCCTTGCTTCACTATAAAGTCCTCATGCTTCAGATCTGCAATGACTTTGACGTAATGACCATGCGATGATTGTGGGGCTACAAACTGAATGGAATGATTATCAGATGAGAGATAAAGAACCTTATGAGAGGATTGGGAAAGATTGATGTGATGGACCAAGCTCGGATTACTTGTGGGAATGGTTCATAACAGGAATCTGTTCAGATTTGATTTAAAGATGACCATGTTATATATATACAGCATAATCACCTTGACACACCGGTTCCCATTAGATCATCAAAGTTAAGCGACGTTGAGCCTGGCCATTACTAAATGGGTAACTATTTGGAAATATTAGACACTGTATCTCATCTTTCTTAACCAGGATATACATGCTGACTGGGAGCCACATGTGAATTTATATTCCCCATAAACTTCCACTTTAAGTGGAAGGTGGAATGTCCAACGCTGGGCGAATACCACAAAAAATAGTATTACCAGTTCTTATATATGTTATAACCTGCAGGGAAGCAGTCCTGTGGTAATGTGTTCCACAGATGAGAAGCCCTTGTGAAGAAGCTCTGTTTGTGGAAGTTCTGCCTGGCATTATGATAGCAAAGCGAGTTCTTGCTGTGTTCTGAATATTCAGACGTTGGACCAGAATTTGTCCCCTGTGGATTTGTATTCCGGCTTTCCGGTGTTGTATTAGTGGGAAGTGCATTAAATGGATGTCGTTGGTTTACTTAGCCAATTATAAATCTCAAAGATGGCTGTTGCTAAGTGACTATGTTAATTGCAATGGCCAGATAGTCAAAAGGAGAACCTCGGACGATGACGATGATGATGATGATGATGATGATGATGATGATGATGATGATGATGATGATGATGACGATGACGACGACGACGACGACGACGACGACGACGACGACGATGATGATGATGATGACAATGATGACGATGATGACGATGATGATGATGATGATGCTGACGATGACGATGACGATGACGATGACGATGATGATGATGATGATGATGATGATGATGATGATGATGATGATGATGATAATAGGAGTGAACAATGGCTGTGTAACATCAAGATAAACAATCTGAAACAGGTGAGTGGGTTGGTAAGCAAGTCCCTGCTTATTCAGCGGATGAGGGACAACTGATCCTCTTCCTCTCTTTAAAGATGATAGACTTATTTTGGTGGAGTAAAAGATGTTTGAGGGATTTACTTCCCCACCCCATAACACCATTTTGCATGCATCCACCTGTGCATGAAAGTAATACTCTTGACTAACTTCAAAAATGAATTCCATTGGGAAGCGAGAACTGAGGTGTTAGTCCATCATCAGAATCTGGATGTTATCCAAACACGAAAACCTAATATTAGACTCTAACGGAAGTATTTTTTTTTATTAGTCATTTTTTACACCTTTTTAATCCAGAGCTATATTATTTCAGAGTTTTCACACCAGGATTTCCAATGGAGTTTAAATGACAACAAGTCCATTCAATACTCCTGTATCCTCTTAAGTGTTCTACAAGGAATTTAACAGTCTTAACATTTGGATAATTCTAATTTCTTCACATCTTCTAATTTATTAGAATATCCTACTGTAATAAAGATATGACGGCTGTATGTGCGTCTGTGACCAATTCAAACTTTTGAGCTATCATTACCAAATTTAGCACATGGGTAGACTGGGTCAATACACAAGGAAGGTACTAGATACGTTTCGGAATTTTTTGAAATGAGGATATGATAATTTGTATTATTTGGATCATTCGGACTACTATTCTCATATTGGATGAACAGCAGTCTAAATATCAATACAAATTATCAATCCCCATCTCAAAAATTCCAAACATTTTCTCATCTTGTTTGCTATTTTAATAACATTTTGGTCGATGTTACCTCCAACCTTCTTCAGGTGCATCTTTTCATACTCGTGAATCTTCATGTTAACCTCGGGAATTATATGGAATTTGAAAAGGATCCGGTTCAAAATTCTGTATAGATTCTTGAGTTTAGCATGAAGATTCCGGAGTTAATAATAGCCTTCTTTAATCATTAAATTTATAAATAATAACTAAGAAAGAGCATCCTCACAGCAACATACTTACGTAAAGGTGAAAATATTTTTACATTTTAAAATTTTTGTGGGGTGTGGGGGCGGGTGATTTCTAAATAATAGTGTCTACACACAAACATTGGAAGGAAGGTACAATCTTATAAGAATAAAAGTATTTGTAAATAATTAATTTTAGTAAGTATTATTTTTAAGAAGATCAGTGTTTAATTTCGAAAAGGGTTCAGTTGAAAATTCTGTATGGATTTCCATGTTCGATATAAATAATCCCGAGTTTGAAAAGCTGCTCCTGAAGAAGGCTGGAGGTTATGTAGGCTGAAACGTTGTGAAAATAGGAACTAAGATGAGAATATGTTTCGGAATTTTTTAGATAAAAATTGATAATTTGCATTACTTGGATTATTTGGACTATTGATCATCCAAGATGAGATCAGTAGTCTGAATAATCCAAATAATCCAAATTAGCAATCCTCATCTAAAAAATGCCTAAACGTATGCAGTGCCTTCCTCGTGTATTGACCAATCTGTGAAATATTTATAAAAATATCAATCAAAATGAGAATAGTAGTCCGAATAATACAAATATTACTGGGCTAGGGTCCTCTGAATCAAAAGTACCTTTTTTTTGCTAAATAAATGTACTAGACTAGCATACCTGATGTACTATCATGTACAAGCAAAGGCACAGCTTTTGTTCGATTAAATATAAAAAATGTTGCCACTTTATTTTAAACTTTTAAACTTCAACTTCAAGTCGATCATTGTCTCTTGGTTTTTGTTGCATCTTCTTATCCTTCTCTTCATCTGTTCTTAAGACTAATGAGTCATCACTTACCAAGGCCAAAAGCCACTCGCGGATAAGGGTTAATGAGATTGTCAGTAAGAGGATTGAAAACGATGTAAGAGATGGCCAAAGTTTGATTTACTTGAGAGGACGGCTCGACAGGCATTTGTTGACATTGAACTTGAAGTAGTCCCACGGTAACGTGTTTCACAGATGGAAAGCTCTTGGAAAAAAATCCCTGTTCCTGGAAGTTCCGTTCGGTTTTAGGTACACAGATGACGAAAGAAAAGCTGTTTGCATTGGTCTTTTTATTTTATTTTGCACAAGTTTCTGTATGCGTACGTCCACGTGTCTTTCTGTCAGATCACTACTGAACACGAGGTAACAGGTGACAATGAAGGGTGTATGAGACGAAAAGTGGTGGGAGGAGGGGGATTGAGTGAGGCAGATGTATTAAACATAAAAGTCTCATGATCTGAAGGGTGTGAGTTCGATCCCTGTACAGAGCAGTTTATTTTCATTTTTTCTTCAATCACACCGATATTCACTAAACAATAACATCATCATTCATCATCATATTCGGTTTAACGTCCGTTTTACATGCTAGCATGTGGTGGACGTCTTTTAGGAAATTGACTCAAAAAATTATCTCTGGTCAGGTTTCTTTGAAAGATTTTTATAGGCCGGATGCTCTTTCTGGCGCTAAACCAGTGAGTTGATGGGGACCAGCGTTTTTATTGAGACATCATCTCTAGGTGATTACCCACCAAGGCTAAAGAGCACTTCACCTGGCCTTAATATCTGAGAAGAAATTGGTTGTATGGACTTGTTTCAAATTTTCTAAAACGTATATCCAATAAATTGAAATGATTGCATTTTTATCATGGGTTGGAAATCAGGCACAAGACAACAAAGTGAATACAGTATTTGTTACATTAAGCCGAGCCCCTTTCTAAGTATTCACTAACTATTAACCCTAACCCTAACCCTAACCCTACATTAAGCCGAGCCCCTTTCTAAGTATCCACTAACTATTATTCTCATATTTCGTAACGTTCCAGCATTGTTGTTGTTTATTGTTGTTGCTGTTGGTTTTATTATTATTATTATTTACTCACTTGGGGTGTTCACATAAGTATTTATCAATGAGATCTCACTGGCAATAACAAGTCTGGAGTCTGAGTGACAACAAATCTCCCCAAATTTCCAGCACTTTTCACCTCTTTCAACAACCGTTGCAACTGATTTTTCTTTATTGCAAAAGCCGTTTACCATTGCTTTCTCACGGAATTTGCGTGATAATGAGCTTCCCTAAAGTTCCAGTACTCTCTGCACCCTTCCATTCGAGGTTTACGTGGTGTTCCTCCTCCTCGTTCTTTATATCCTCTTTGCCCCTTCACGACCATTTTATGTGGTACCAACCGAGGCTGATGTCACCATCTTCCAGGGGTGAGGATTTCAGATTATGGGATTTATGGCAGTTTCACTTCCTTTGGATTCATGTAATGTTCTTTCTATATTTATTACTAATGGAACCCATGTATGGATGCTGCCTGGAAAAAATGAAGAATCTGAGAAACTCCTGCATTCACCCTTGAAACTCATATAAGTATTTTTACTCGATTTTTAATTATCTGTAAGTATTACATATAGTTTTCTTTAATTATTAAATTGATGAATAATAATAAACATTCAAACATTCATATTATTTCATAGCTAAGAAAAAGCACCCTCATATCAACGTACTTACGTTTAGGCAAGGATATTTTTGTTTTTGTTTTTAATTTGGGGGAAGGAGGGAAAATTGTAAATAATAGTGTCTGTACACCAACACTAGAAGGAAGATACTATCTTATACAAATAAATGTATTTCTAAATAAGATAATTTTTGTAAGTATTATTTTTTTTAAATATCACTGTTTAATTAGAAGAGTAAGCGAATATTTTGTGCAAAAACTGATTGAATTTGAATAATAAGTAAATTATAAATTAAATTAAAATTAACAATAAATAAAAATGAACACTGAAACGTATTATTTTATAATGTAGGCTTCATTGTTAACTGTCCTTCTTTTCACGTATAACACATTAACTAATCTAGAACCAGTTTCTATGGTAACTGCCTGGTCAGCACTACTATTTTCTGGTGCAAAGTAGTGTGAGAGGAATGCTCACGTGCAAAACGAATAACTGCTACTATGATGAATGTGAATCCTTCCTCTTTTCTCAATAATAGACCAAGAAGCGAAATGCTCGTTCATAACAAAAACGAAAGTGAAAAATAGTATGCAATGTTTATTAAGTATCAGTTTAAAAGTAAAAATTTGTAGGGGACGTTTTGTTATGTATATTCTAAGAATATAATGAAAAAGAAGATTTTGGATGTTTGTGTATTATTTTTAATCTGAAAATGTAACTTTGGAAAGTTTTTCATTAGCTTTATAACTGCTGATAGGCGTAATAATTAATATAAAGTAAACGGACAGACAGTGTAATATGAAAAAGTAACCCTACTGAATTTCTTTCACAGTGTTTTACATTGAAGGATAAAGACTTATTACTACGGGGGGGGGGGTATTGATGAGTCACCACTTAGCAAGGCTCGAAGGCCACTGAAGGATACAGGTTAATGAGATTGTAAGTTAGTGATGAACATCTTTGAGAGGATTGGAAACGATGGCTTACATGGTTAGAAGTTGATTATTTAAGTGGGCGTCTCAGCAAGAATAGTCACTCCTACTCCTGCACTGAAATTAGTAAGTGTTACACCGGCCGTTCTTACACAGGAGAAACAACACCGGTTGTCACTATAAATAGTGCGAGTCACCAGAGACACAGGAAGACAAAGCACAGTCTTGTAACTGTCTAGCCAAGTGCTAGTCACTTTCTTACTTTGTTAATACACTTGTTAAACCAACCCTCGACTTGACTTCCTTTATTTATTATTTACTGTTGGACAACTTCACAACAGTAAGCAAACAGAAAATGGCTGAGCAGATAAAATATAAAAATCTATGAATTCGAACAAAACTAAATTTAAAAAAAAAAATATGTACCCATAATCGGACTAAAGCGTGCATGAAAAAGATATCTATATGAAGCTTCTGTTTATTATAGAAGCTATACCAGTCAAGCAAATAAGGGAAAATCTCACTTTACTATATATTATTATTATTATTATTATTATTATTATTATTATTATTATTATTGATGATGATGGATGATGATGGAGGCTATTAATTACAACTTGCAACAACTACAGTACAAAATAAGTACAAAAACAAGAAAGAAGAAGAGAGAGAGAGAGGGAGAGAGAGGGAGAGAGGGAGAGACAGACAGACAGACAGAGGAGAGGGCGCCTCGTCACTGAAAAAAAAAATGGTACTAAACTAAAAATTAAAATGTTTGATGAGCGCTGAAAACACTTTAATGTCTTTTTATTTTTTGCTTGTTTCAATTTTTAATCTTTTTTTCTTTTCTTTTCAGTGTTCACACAATCACCAAGAGAAGGTCGGATGTTGAGAGGAGGACGCGTTTCTGGCTAAGGTACCAGAGAAACGATGAGTGAAAAACATGTACTTTAACATTTTTCTTTCTTCTTTTCTTTCTTTTGTTTGTTTCAGAACTTGCCACACATGCACAGCTATGCAAGTAGCAAGTACAAAGGTGTGCAGCCATGCATGTTTGCTAACGCTGCCGGGGCCTTGAAATATGTAAAGTGGGAGTTTAGGTGGGGGGGGGGGGGGAGACTGTAAAATGCCTGTCGAGTGCCTCCAGTGATCTGGATCGGGTCGGGGGGGGGGGGGCACGCTTGGGGAATTCTATTTCATTTTCCTTTCTACTTTTTTGTTTTTGTTCCTCTTCATCATTCAGTCATGGTGACAGCATTGATGGCAACGGCGTTTATGTAGTATCATATGTATGAAAGAAAAGAAAAGGGAGGTTTGGGTGATAGGGGGACAATTGAACGGTTGGTATGTCGTCGGTTGTGGCGGTGTTGATGTTGAGATGAAAGAGAAAAAGTAATGGAATTGGGCAAGTCGGTCGGGATAAACGAGTTGTTGGTGATGGTTAGGGTTAGCGCGAAGGTGTTATGACTCATTTTGACAATCTGACTTTCGGCTTCCCTCGGTTCAGATCAACATCCGATACATCGTTATTACACCCCCCCCCCCTTCCCATCATCCAATTCCATGGGATTTCCATTTTTCCACCCACCCCATATCGATCCTATATCCCTACTCATCGTTCACCCATCTCTTTTGTCTCCAGCTTTTAAAAAAGGAAACCCCCTTTCTATATTACCCAACGTCATCTGTCAGTCACGGCTGGCACAAGAATAAAAGTGAAGAAGTTTAAAGATGGAACGAAGAAGAATCGAAAGAAAGTAAAGGTGTAAAATAAAGAAAGAACGAAAGAAAGAAAGAATGATGAAGAAAAGAAATAAGATTAAAAAAAAAAAAAAAAAAAAAAGGAAACGTTTTAAATAGTGATGATGGGACGATTCTAATATTTTTCCCGATTCCGGTACAATTACAGTTGTTGTTGGTGTTGGTGTTGTTGTTGTTGTTGGTGGTGGTGGTGGTGTTGGTGTTGGTGTTGTTGTTGTTGTTGTTGTTGTTGTTGCTGCTGCTGCTGCTGTTGTTGTTGTTAATTTTTGGATTATCGTAAAAACTTATGTACTATGTGCATATATTTTCGCAAATGTAAAAATACACTGGGGGGAAAGGGGTCTATAGATTTTAGCTTTACTGGTAGTTTAAAATCAATAAATATTTATCATTGTATCATTAGTACAAGAAATGTGAAATTTTGTTTTAAACAAAAACAAAAAAATTAAAAGAATAGTTTTTGGTATCGGAAAATAGGCACAAATTTTTCCGATACTGATACCGATTCCGATCTCGCCAAAAGTTCAGATTTTTAAGATTCCCGATTTCGATTCCGATTAATCGTCCCAACACTAGTTTTAAAGAATATGCGAGCGTAGGAGTAAAAGAGATGGAGAAAATAAAGAGATTGAGAAAGAAAAGAAAGAAAGAAAAGAAAGAAAGAAAGAAAGAAAAGAAAAGAAAAGAAAGAAAGAGCATCTAAGACAAATATAAATAAAACATCTCGAGAGTGAAAGATTCTGTGTCTAACTTTGCCCGCGTGGAAAGACAATTAAACAAGGACAGGAGTTGAGAATGTAATTAAATATTTAATAAAGTGTGATAAAATTAAAAAAATAAATACAAAGAAAATGCAGAAACAAAAAGAAACGTTCGCGTTTCGAATCTCAGCATGAAAGCACTTGCCACCTCTAGCTATACTAAAGAACTGTGATATAGTGAAACAGCTCAGTGGATGAATATATATATATATATATATATAGATTTAGATTTTTCACTTATACAATAGATTATTCAGTGAAGACCGGGGTTATGCCAATAAAAACAAGCTCGAAAAAAAAAAACTGTCTTGTTTTTTTATTTTCATTATTATATTCTGCATCCTCTGTGCTTGTAAGCGTATGCCTCTATTTAATACTAAATTTCTTAAAAGATGCTTTAAAATAATATGAACTCAACAATTTTTAATATATATATATATATATATATATATATATATATATATATATATGCGTAATGCATAACTCTGAGTCATGCCTATTGAGTTCTCTCTCGACTGCTTGCTGGATAGCCGCTGTGTTTGCTATTTAGATGTTAATTTACTTCCCATTTCTAGATAATGCGCATTGGAGCATCGGTACGCGCCTCAGCTACTGAGTCAAACATGACTTTCGTATTGGTGTGCGAACCGTGTGACCGACAGGGATTGTCTCATCCTATACTGACGTTTGCAGGTTTGACATGAAACACATTTGAAAAAAAGAATTTTTTTTTTTAGTTCACCCTTCTGTAGACATAAGACGAGATGTCTGTTTACATTAGTTTTAAATTTCTGCATGTCAGTACCGTCGGGGAAACAGGGGGCAGGGAGGGAGTTCCAGAGGCCAGCAGCACGAGGAAAGAAGCTATTTGAGTAGAAAGCTCTCCGGCATCTGGGGACCTCCACAGTGAATGGATGGGATTTAGCTGATTGTTGAGTTGGTCTAGTGAATTTACGTAGAGGGGGCACCAGAGTAGCCAGTTCATCGGAGCATAATCCATTGAAGTATTTGTAAAACAAGCACAAGGATGCTACATTGTGGCGATGGGACAGGGACTGGAGCTTAGTTGACAGTGAAGGACCTATTAGGTTGGTGACTCTTTTTTGGACCTTGTCAAGGAGGGAGAGACTAGTAGACGATGCACCAGCCCAGATGTGGCAACAATACTCTATGCATGGGTGGATGATGGCTTTGTAGAGATATAAGATAATGTCAGGTGTGAGGAGTGTACTAGCACGGTAGAGGGAGCCAACCTTCTTTGCTGAAGCCTTGGCAATGTCTTCAATGTATTTGTTCCAATTCATGTTACCTGTGAAGGTTAGGCCGAGGAGTTTGAATGATGAACTCTCAGGTAGGGTGTTATTTGCCATGACAATCGGTGGTTGGAGAGGTTTCTTGTAGTTATTGAAGGAAAGGAGCTTTGTCTTTGCGGCATTAAAAGTTACCAACCATTTATGACCCCAATCCACTACAGCCTGGAGGTCATTTTCTAAGGATTCAGCCATTGCCTCGGATATGATCGCGTCTGTTTTGCCAACATGGCGAGAGTAAAGTGTGGTGTCGTCAGCAAATAAACCAATCTCAGACTTTATGTCATCAGGGAGATCGTTTATGAAGATCAGGAACAATAAAGGTCCAAGGATAGATCCCTGTGGTACACCTGCATTTATGTCATGTTGTTTGGATGAACGGCCATCGAAGACAACCTGGATCTTTCTTTTGGTTAGGAAGGATCTAATTATATTAAGTAATTGCCCAGTAATACAGTATGAGCATATTTTCAGGAGAAGCCCTTTATGCCATACCTTGTCAAAGGTCTTGGATACATCAAGCGCTACTGCCCTAGCTTCACCTGCCTTGTTGAGTGTGTGATACATGCATTTAGAGATGACCGTTAGGATGTCTGCAGTAGATTGTGCTTGTCTAAATCCATACTGGCGGTCAGAAAGAAGTTTAGCAATCGCTAGATTGATTAAGGATTCAAAGATTTTAGCAAAGATCGGCAGTAGACTGATTTGGCGGTAGTTCTGAGGATCAGTTCTATTCTCAGAATTCTTGTAGACTGGTACCACAGAGGCAATTTTCCAGCTATCGGGGAAGCAAGAGTCAGCTAGGCATTTATTGTAGAGTTTGGAGAGGGTTTATTTGAAAATAATATTTATTCATAAATAATTATATATATATATATATATATATATATATATATATATATATATATATATATATATATATATATATATATATATAACTTCTTTGTAATATAGTAGGAAAAATCCCAGCAGATTGCTTGATTAATTAAGAAGTAAAGTTAAAAATTAAGAGCATAATATTTATTTATTTTGGTACAGAAAATTAGTACAACATTCGTACCGTCGGTTTCAAGCTCGGAAAGTCTTAGCCCTCCGGCTCTCTTCAGCTTCTGTTGTCATCTGTTTTGGAAATGTGAAGTCACATGACACTCTCGTTGGGACGCGTTATTTGCTCAGTGTGTTTGTTTGAATTTAAATTTAGTGTAATGCAACTGTTGAGATTTAAAACCGGAGGAGATTTGGAGAGATATAATAATATAAGATTAAAGGGGAAAAATATATATATATAAAATAAAATAAAAAATAAAATTAAAATAAAATTTGAAATTAAAACAAAGAAATGAAAAAAAAAAAAAAAGAGTTAATAAAATTAAGGAAAAAACAAACCTAAGTCTGTGGGGCAATACTAACTCAATCCTAAATTGGTTCCATAACATACAAGAAAAACACAGATGCAAATTCACACAATTAGACGTGTCAGTGGATAACTATATATATATATATATATATATATATATATATATATATATATATACTTAGGCAGAAAGTCATTATCGAAGCAAGCATTGTTGAACGTCACGGAACTTTCTTGTTTGTAAATCTTTTTCGTGAGGTTCTCAAACCGTCGAGCTATCCTTCTGGTTTCAGGTGGCAGTCCATAGAGTATTTCGCCGATTGTTCTTAATTCGGCCATGTTTTCGAGTGCTTTCGACTTTCTCACAAAGAAGATTTACAAACGAGAAAGTTCCGTAACGTTCAACAACACTTGCTTGGATATATATATATATATATATATATATATATATATATATATATATATATATATATATATATATATACAAACAAACCAAATGTTGTAGTTCATTGCAATTGAATAAAGCAAACGGAAAAGTTATATTTAAAATGTTCTGGTCGTCATTGCAATCGAATTTGCTTCTAGAGTTATTCTAAAAAGAGAAATTGTAAACGAAACAAAAAACAATACATGTTTTACTTAATTTTCATCGGTGAGGAAGAAAGCAAGCGAATAATTCATAAGTTAAAATGTGCTGGTCGCCATTGTAAGTGAATCGCCATGTAGACTTATTCTTAAAAGAGTAACTGGAAATGGAACGGTGAACGAAATCAACACATAAACGAACGGATTAAGTTTTGAAAAAGAGTAATCGGAAACAGAACGGAAAACGAAATTAACACATACACCAATAGCTGAATGTTCGCCACATTAAAAACCAACCATTTGGAAATGTTTTCTTTGGTTTAATTAAAATTTGACGAGGTAATTCCAGAGTGTTGACGTGTGATAAGAAAAAAAGGGTTTCTGAAACTTGAAAATCGCTGATCATACAGGAAAACATTAGAGTAAATATTAACCATGAGTCACTTACAATGATTGTGAATAAGTAACAAGGGTAAATGTTTTCTATAACACTGGTTTTTCAAAGACAATACCGTATTGTGCAATCATGGAAGAACCCTTATTTGAGGTAATTTGTTTTATGCACCTGTTGTGAATGAAGTGTAACGTCATCTAAAGAAGCTGTGAAATTTAAAGTTTCCAGAGATTTCCTGATTTTTTCCCACCTCAGTTTCTTATATAACTGATATTTATTAATAATAAATGAAGGAATGTATTATTAGTAGTATTTACTATTACTAGAAACATTTGCTACTGAGAGAAAAGATGGCGGCCATATAAATTTACATTTGCTGCTGATAACAAAGATGGCTTCCTTCTGAAAAAATATTCCGAACAGGATAAAGTATATGTGCAAAGAAATTAAATCCAATTAAATTTAATGTTTTTAACAACATGGACTAACGTTAAAGAAAAAGAAAATGGCTATTCATACTGAATTTTTTTTTATGGAAATCGCTCCAGAAAAGGCATGAAGCCACTTGATGTAAGGAGAAAAAAAATACTACTTCAAGGTAAAAAAAACTAGCCAACGATAAGTGTTAGATTCTAACGAGCAAACAGCAATTCTTCCCCATTTGTCAGAAATATCGCTCATGAAATGTAAGGATTAAAGGATAAAATAAGTGACGGGAGAGTTATGAGGTTGCCAAAAATAATCCCACGGTCCACTTTATACTCTTCATAAATATAATATTGATATTGTAGGACGAAAGCTATCGATGACAAAAGTCGACTAGATAGACTGGCTTCACTTTATTATATAGATATGAAGGAAAGAGAGAGAGAGGGGGGATGGGGGGGGGGCGATTCCATTCAAAGAAGGTTATTTTTTGTTTATGGGTACATTTTCAATTATAATTTTCATAATACTGCATAGATGTTGTTTAAAAAAATTCCATGTATTCAGTGACATGCAGATTGGGCTTCATGCATCCAAATTTGGAGAGGCATTCACTCTACTTTTATCATCATATTTCTCAGTACTAGAACTTATACTTGAGTCTTTGAGGCATACAATCAAGAAGTTGGCTTCGGGCATCACCATATCTGAACGCCGCTGCATTTATTTAATGTGTTTTACAATTGGATTCAAGAGAACGAATGCGTCTGTGTTTGTTTGTTTTTTTGTTTTTTTTTCAAATTAGGTAAAAAATAAAATGGCGAAATCGAGACATGACTACACGAAAAAAAAAATTAACATTTCAATTTAAAATTTAGATTTCAGGATTTAAAAAATATGTCTTAAAATTACTTTTTTGGACGTAACAACGAAGTATTATTGTGATAATAAAGTACCCAAAATGTAAGTTTTTCGACAGTCGCTAATTGAACTCATAAAGGAAAAGTTTGGGAGATTGATGAGATAAAGAAAGTAATAAAATGATAAAAAAACGAAGAAAGAGATTGGGTTAAGAAGATACAGAGCTTCAAACTTAGAAAGAAGAAATAAATAATTGTAATTGCAGAAGAAAGACAAAAATTGGAAGAAGAAGAAGAAGAAGAAGAAGAAGAAGAAGAAGAAATGAGTCAAAAGACAAGAGATAAAATCTGTGAAATTGGAACCCATTTTATTTCACTATCAAAGAGAGAAAGGGACAAGAGAGAGGGTAGGATAAAGAGAGGGGGGAGAGAGTGTGTGTGGGGGGGAATAATTTGTGTAATAACTTGCTAAAACGGTGAGGGTAGAGGTAATCTCCTCCAAGCATCATCCCCGCCACAACTACTTCTCTATCATCCTCACGAGGGGAATACTTTTTGTTCCTCCTCCTCCTCCTCCTCCTCCTCCTCCTCCTCCCAATTTATCATAACCCCACCTACTAACTCCTTTGTAATTACAGTTTATTAATCTAACCCCTGCCCCTTTATCTGAAGAATAAATTGTAATGCATACAGTCAGAGATTCCTTCAGTGGTTTGTGACGGCATCAGAGAACCAGTTAGACACACTTTTGTACTCAAAGCAGATTATTTTAAAGGCGCCACTCCCCACTCCTGACACAAAAAAAAAAGTTGTTATTTTTATATTCCCTTTTATATTAAAGAAAAACAGACAAATAATAAAGACCCCCCCCCCTCTCCCCCAAATATATATAACATCCAGTGATGGAGATAGGGACACCTTGGGAATATTTTTGCAAAATTGCACAGAACTGTTTTGGATGTCTGAGACATCTATTGGCACAGGGTTGAGTCCAAGGTGAGAATCCTCATGCTGTTATACACAGGAAGCAGAGGAAAGGTGTCAAAGCTTGTTCAACCATCAACATTTCATGTAACTTCCCATCTTTTTCTTCTTCTTCTTCTTCTTCTTCTTCTTCTTCTTCTTCTTCTTCTTCCTCTTCTTCTTCTTCTTCTTCTTCTTCTACGTAAGGGACGGCCTTAAGAAATTGACTTCCAAACTAACCTATCTCTGGCCAGGTCTTTATATACAGGGTGTCTCAAAAAATGTACTCACTCTTAGAATGACGAGAAAACCTTTATTTATGAACATAGAGAGAACTGAAATAGCTTCAAATACATGGTCATCAGTTTGAACATTTGCGAACATGATTCTTCAATTACATCTGTCTCATGTATTCGATGCTATTTCATTTCACTCTATGTTCATAAATAAAAGTTTTCTCGTCATTCTACGAGTGAGTACATTTTTTTGAGACACCCTGTATATAATCTTTGGTTTTGCTTGACTTCTTGGTCACGTTTTTTCCCCACTTTCCGGCAAAAAGTGTCATTTTTAGGAATTGGTCAAATTAGGCATGCAATATATGAATTTTCATCGAAATTTTATGGGGAATGCAGTGAAACTATTTTCAATTCAAGAAAAAGATCATTAAAGTGGTCAAAAATTGAGTTAGTTTGACCCCACTATAAATTACATAATCGGAATTAGTGGACTGACAGACTTTGACAAGACTTAAAGTTTCACTTATCTCGAAAGAGAGAATTAAATGTGAGATATACTGTTGTAGACCCGTGCTAGGGGTCACAAAGATAACAACCACAAATGGTGACAGGTTAAAATATACAATGTATTTATTCATAGCAATACAGTAACGCCACTAAATGTGGTAGGAGATGACCGGATTCCTACCATGCGGTAAAACATGAATAGGAATGTCCTCTATATTTAACACCTACCCACTATAGGAGTATGTGACACAAGGTCGGAAAGTGGGATTTGAAAAGCCAGCGCCCGAGAGGTGAGCGCTTTAGCCACTAAAAATTGCCTGGGCAGCCCCGTCGGCATTCCCCGGTAGGGGCGCCTCAGGCAGTAAGCTATAAACTTACTCCTCCCCAAAGAGGAGAGGCAAAGCCTGGGAGGGTTGACCTCCTAGAACTGCACAGGACAGACCCATAGACCGGCGGAATCATGCCTCGAAGGCCAAGACAACACCGGTCCATAGGGTGTAGTATCCATCGGAACAGATACCACACGTGGTACGAGGACTCTCACATAATAGGAATGTCCTCTCTTTAAGTCTTTGCAACCATGGTATTTATTATAGATGGTTGCTTCCATTAGTTCTTCAATAGGGGTGATTTGTACCCCACAACATATACATAATTGTTTTTTCCACAATCAGACATACACAGCCTACACACATCAACAGGAAATCCTAGACTTGTGTTTTACCCTACTTTGGGCTCTTCAGTAAGGTACATCCTGACTCAGGTTTTGAATTCCGAGTCACCTGCATGCGAAACAGCAACTCTGCCACTGAATCACTGCTTCACACACAAGCAACTACCACAGTATATGCAAACCACGATGGAAGATTTATTATGAGAAAGTATGTACCCTTCTCGAAAACGAGTGCTCTCATCCAACTGGCAATTATAAACACAGGCCAATGTCTCATAGCAGGATCTTTAAGTAACCAGGTCGATGTAATCTGGCTATTAGTTCTGACATGAAGAGCGCAATAAAAATAGAATTGTATGTGAGATATTATACGTAATTATTTTGTCCACAACTAGACACACACCACAGCCCACATGCACCACGCCAGCCATCAGCAGGAAGTCCTAGACTCAAGTTTTGCTCTCCTTAGGACACATCTGAGGGTGAAACCCAAGCCTAGGACTTCCTGTCAATAGTTAGAATGATGTGTGTTGTTTGCGGTATGTCTCCTATATTAATTGATTGATTGCTTTGTTTACGGCATATCAACCCTTTTTGTGTTATTTTTAATGCCGATTCTATTTATTTTGGTAGACAATTTTTATGCTTGTGGTTCTTTTTTTTTCTTACTAAGTGGTCACCATTTATCAAGGTCAGATGCCACTCGAGGATAAGTGAGATGGAATGATTGAATACTCGTGGGGACGGTTCTAGATAGGAATCTGTTGACATTAGCTTTGAAAACGATCAAGTTGGGGAAGCAGTTACGAAATAGCATGTTTCGTGTAATCCTGAGAAGAGTCAGCTCGTGTCTTTCAATCGTAGGCGTGTCCTTTTTCTCATCAAATCTATCTTGGAGTTCATACATTAGATCCATTGCTCTTTCTGCTTCTCGTAAAGTCGGTTCTCACTATCGCTCCAAACACTTTCTCATGCCTAAGGCTATTCTATATCTCTACAAATATACTATCAGACCATGTATGGAGTACTGTTGCCATATTTGGGCTGGTGAATCTCTCCCATTTGAGGGTTCTTGATAAGGTGCAGAAACGTATCTGCAATTTGATTGCCCCTACCCTTTCTTCTTCTCTGCACCCTCTCTGCTGCAGATGTAATGTTGCTAGTCTCAATCTTTTCTATAAATACTATTATAGCATGTGTTCTTCAGAGTTATGTGATGTATTCCCTGCTTCCTTTATTCCAGCTCGTTTGACTCGTTGGTCTAGTGGTCTCCATCAATTCGCTGTTTTGATACCTCATTGTAATACAGCTTCCTATTCCAGTAGCTTCTTTCCAAGAACTGCAGGCTTGTGGAACTCTCTTCCTGCTGACTATTTTCCTCCTACCTATAACCTTGGTCTTTTCAAGACTAAGGCCAATAGGCATCTCCTGTCTTTGCGATAATCATATTTCGTTCTTGTTAGCTCCTTGCATCAAGTAGCTTCATGTCTTGTCTGGAGCGATTTCCATAAAAAAATAAAGAAAATATAATAATAATAATTGATAAAACCAACTGCCACTATAGCTGTAATAATAGGAGACTTAAGGATAATCAAGACGGGCACCGATTGACATAACTGGTAGGCCCGTCCTACATAAGATCCAAAAGATTGCGCTCTATGGAACAACTCATCCCGTTAGAAGGATGATATCAAGTGTAACTGAATGGATATTCGTATAACATAGACCGTTGATTATATCCCACCACCACCTTTTCTTCATCCTAAGTTTCTGGTGAAGACCCAAAACCCGAAGGCAAAGTGAAATAAATAGATGATAATTGATAAGTAACTAAAATATTAAGCGGCTAATGGCATATGAAATTTCACTAAAAGGCAATGAACAGAGAACTGTCTTACGTGGTATCGGCTAAATATATTCTGAGACCCCCCCCCTCCCTCTACCCCAAGTTATTTGAACAGTTTCAGTCAAGGAAACTGCAGCACAACTAATTTC
This sequence comes from Sepiola atlantica, assembly GCA_963556195.1. Lineage (NCBI taxonomy): Eukaryota > Metazoa > Mollusca > Cephalopoda > Sepiida > Sepiolidae > Sepiola > Sepiola atlantica. The sequence goes on from OY744537.1 coordinate 17,426,396, forward strand.
CAGAGGATCATCATCATCATCATCATCATCATCATCATCATCATCATCATCATCATCATCGTCGTCGTCGTCATCGTCGTCGTCGTCGTCGTCGTCGTCGTCATCATCCTCATCATCATCATCATCATCATCGTCATAATCATCATCATCGTCGTCGTCGTCATCATCATCATCATCATCATTTTTTAAAATTTATGTATTTCTTTTTTGTTATTATTGTAAGTCTTATTTGTTTCCCTATTTTTGTTGTTGTTGTTGTTGTTCTTCTTCTTCTTTTTCTTTTTCTTCTTTTTCTTCTTCTTCTTGTTGTTCTTGTTCAAAAAGAAAAGTGATAAAAAGACAAGAAAAGAAAAGCATGATGACGAATCAGATTGTATATAATGTTTTCATTTAAATCCTAGTCACCATGTTAATAAAAAAAAAAAGAAAAAGAAAATAGAAAAAAAATCCCTCTTTGCTAAGTGCGTGTGTTGGAGAGGAGGGGGGGGGAGAACGGAGACGAATTCAGTTTTTGGGAGGCAACAACAACAGCAAAACATCATTGGAAGAAAATCATAGATAGTGACACAGACAACCTAAAAATGTCAGTACATTGAAAAGAAAAAAGCAACAGTTCATTTCTTTTGTGCTTTGTTAGTTGATCATTATTATACACCAGAGAATGCGATCGGCTTGGATCTTCTTCAGATGGACACTCCTTATTCAACAAGGTGTAGTGGAATCAGCATAAAGTACCCTCTTTGGGGAGGAGTAAGTTTATTGCTTACTGCCTGAGGCGCCCCTACCGGGGAATGCCGACGGGGCTGCTCAGGCAATTTTTAATGGCCAGAGTGCTCACCTTCTCGGGCGCTGGCTTTTCAAACCCCACTTTCCCGACCCGAGCTTGGGTCACATCTTACTTGTGGGAGTAAGATAAAACTGTCGACGTCCTCCTACATACAGCGTCTGGTTCTATTTATCTTCCTCCCACAAGGTAAGATGTGACACAAGGTCGGGAAAGTGGGAAAAAAACCAGCGCTCGAGAATTTGAGCACTCTGGCTGTTTAAAAATTGCCTGAGCAGCCCCGTCAGCATTCCCCGGTAGGGCCGCCTCAGGCAGTAAGCAATAAACTTACTCCTCTCCAAAGAGGGGAGGCAAAGCCTGGGAGGGTGCACCTCCTAGAACTGCACAGGACCGAAAACCAATAGACCGGCGTAAATCCAGACCCGGAGGCCCGGAGGCCCGGACGATACCGGTTTATTAGGCGGGGTAAGAACCCCTGGTTGCTTAACTTCAGTGATCTAACGAGAACCGGTGTGTCAACATAATTATGGCATATAATCGGAAGACTGTGGGACAATAAAAGGCGGAAAACTGAAAAACTCATTCAACCGTTATATGTCTTGATTTGCTTTCAGTTCGTGTTTATCCGTTACACCTCTGCATTGTATTGCCTTCTATAAATTACCTTTATACACACGCACTAAACAATGCTTCAAGCAAACTACATTAAACTATTATTATGATTCATGTTTCCGTGAAAGGGAGTTATTGTGAAAAAGTTGACAGCTAAACAAAACATTGAGAATATTTACTTTATTTATTTTGTTTGCAACCAATATGAGCTAGGGGAAAAAAAAAACGTGTGAGCACTTCTTAGCAAATCATCCTGCTGTAAAAGATTGTAATTTTTGAGAGCTAATATAAAGTTAGGTGTGTGTAAATGTTTATATGTTTGTGTGTACAGGATTCACTCCTAAACTAATTAACGGATCATTATGAATTTTGGAACAGAGCTGCTAAGTGTAAGGAGTGGCAATCTGGGCTATATTTAGTTTAATTTCGTTTTATGCAAAGGGGACAAAGAGGTGGTAGAAGCATTTTGTGAAAATTCAGATACTTTTGATTAAGATTTTAATAATAGGTATTTGACATCAATTAATAAATATTCTCAAATTTCAGCTTCTTTGGAGTATTTTAAAGAGTTTTTAGGGGGCATAATATGGGCACAACCTCCCATTTGAAAATTCAAATATTTCAGATTTGCATTAAATTTGATCCATAGTCAGTAGACATAAATTTCAAAGCACGACTTCTGTTAATTTCAGTTTCTTCTTAAGACCCCTTATATTTTAGACATTTTCTAGAGTGAAAATCAAGTAATAGATTTTGATAAAAATTGGTACAAAGATTCTAGATATAAGGTTTAGTATCATTATACTTTTATTTTAATTTTCATAAGAGAATATAAAAGTGGTGCAAAACTGTTTTGTTCGCGGAGTTCATTTTTACCCGTCCTTGTATTCTTCTAGTTCTGAATATAAATTTCTCCTTCTCCTAATTTTCTTGATCTATGGGGTTAGAAAGTCTTGTTTTGTCGAACTATTTTTTGCACACTCAGTGAAAAAAAAAAAAAAAAAAAAAAAAAGACAGACTGATTCATTCTTTTCTCAAGGTTTTGTTTTTTCAACGGAATTTTCAGTGTTTATCTACGTATGTAAATATGCACATTTCATGCAGACGATGTCATTCTTGTTACAAGTTACTATTCATCATCTTTTGGCTCATCAGTATTTACATTTTAATCTGATTTTCTGGCCCTTCTTTAGGTCATGTTGTTTAATGCAGACGACAAAGTAAGGGAGATAACTGATCTCGATTTCATGCCTGTTTTATTTACCTCTTCTGCAGGAGGTCAGACACAAGATCAGGTGTGGTTTTGAAAAGCCAGCATACAGGATTAGAACACTCTGGCCTACAAAAAATACCTGCTCAGCCCCGTCAGTATTCCCCGGTAGGGGCGCCTCGGGCGATTAGCAATAAACTAACGCCTTCTCAAAGAGAAGGTAAAGTCTGGGAGGGTGGACCTCCTGAGACTGAACAGAACCATACCTCAGTCCGACAGAGGAGAGTCAGAAGAAACCACAATGACCCACACTCTGTCGGCTGATCGTTGAGGATGGATCCTCTAACTGGTACCAACACCTACCTAGCTGTGTCAGGTAAGTATAAGTCAATTCAACTGGATTTTATGATTGCATCTATTAACAGTTATATCCTCGTATCGTTCTCTCTATTCAAGAACAATATTAATATTGTTTCTCAGGTTTTTATTCATTAATATTGTTTGCGTTTCATTATTGTTTCTTAACATTTTTAAAAATATTTTGCTGTTTTTTTGTTTCTTAATCTTTGTTTATCTTTTATTTCAGTTTTTTTTGTTTTATCTTTATTAAAATCAACCCCCCCCCCCCAATTCTTGTTTTTGTAAATAAAAAGTTTGAAAATCATTGTTTTTTTTTTCTTTTTAATGGAAAAATGTTTGAAATCAATTGGTACAAGATACAAGCATAAAATCTAGATAAGTTATCTCCCTTACTTCGTCAACATTAAACAACATGAACTAAAGAAAGGCCCCTTTTTTATATATCTATGTACACCTTCAGAAATATTTCCATGTTTAATATAAAACTAGACCACCTGTGACCCGTTGGGTCAGTATTTATGATATATGTTATCTTCTTCTATCTATATTATAAAGTAAAGTCATCTTCTATCTATATAATAAAGTAAAGTCGATTTCCCCCCCCGTATCTTCAGTTATTTCTACATTTTTTTCAGCTTTCCTGTCGCTCCTAAAATAGTCATACATAGAGGGAGGCCGAGTTATTTTCACTCCCATGCTAAGATCTACTTTCATTGCCATCAGCTTACACCCGGAAGTATACTTCATAGGATATACTCACCTTTTAGCGCATTTTGATTGGCTGATTTTAGCTTAACTAAACAGCTGATTACAAAGAATGATATGGTCGTCCATCACTGGTCACTTTTACTTTTTACTGCTTTGTTTTAATTTTTATTTTTTACTTTTGGTGCACTTTCTTACTGCACTTCACATTTTATTTCTTATGTGCTTTATTTGACAATAACAATACCTTTCTTCTCCGGGTTTCGACGGGTACATTCACTTACTTATTTACGTTTTTTACCAGTCATCATTTCTCTGTTAGAGATTCTTATAGTCATACATTCTAGAATAACGGAATGCGATTTTTCGAACAGTAGACAAACAAACATTACAATTGATACATGACTGTGCATACTAATATAACATTCGCTATTCACATGTTCCTTTTTTATACTACTTTTTTATACTTTTTATTATGTGTTTTAACAAACTACAAAACAGCCACATTTGTCAGAAAAAAATCCCTTTTAACACGTCTAACCAAAAACAGACACAACATGTTTCTCCTTTGGCAACTTAAAAAAAAATCTCATTTTGTGATGTCATCAATTTGCAAGTAAACATATATTTATTTCTTGATAATAATCATTTGTTTATCTGCTCTTCCCTTCTTCCCCCCTCTCTCTCTTCTCCTTTTTCTCTTCCCCTTTTTCCCCTCTCACATCTCTTCTCTCTCTTTTCACTTCTCTCTTCTCCTCTCGTTCTCTCTCTCCTTTAATTATAACAATATCATCAGAATTTTAGTTGTATACTAGACCCCTAGGGGTCCAGAAGGTTCGTCTAGTATGGGCCTTTTTAGATAGCACGTCATAAATCATCTCTTCTCTCCCTCTCTCTCTGGTTTGATAGATGACGTCATTATTTTGTGATGTTGTCCTCTATGCACGGTTATCCAACATCACTCTGTTTTAATGGATGATGCCACCCTTTAGTGATGTCACCCATTGTGTACGGTTACCCTCACCTATGTTTTAATGGATGATCTCACAAAAACGATGACATCGCCCACTCTGCACAGATACAGGATAATAAAATGACAAGATTCACATAGTTTTACTATATGGGTAGATAGATAGATAGATAGATAGATAGATAGATAGATAGATAGATAGATAGATAGATAGAGCAGCAGCAGTCAGCAGTTACGGCTGCTGCTGCTGTTTTCAGACAAACATACACGTCCACCGAATTTTAGTATTATATAGATCAGCAGCAGTTACAACTGCTGTTGCTGCTGCTTTCAAACAAACATACACAAATATTTATGAAAATCTTGTGATATTGTGATAGACTCCCCTCGCTCTATCCCCCTTTCCTTCTGTCCCCTTTCTTCTTTCTTTTATTGAGATATCATAATAGACCATCCCTCTCTTCCCTCTTTCTCTATCTCTCTCATTTTGATGTTATAATAGACTCTCCCCACTTACCCCTCTCTTCTCTCTCTCTCTTTACTTATTTACATCATTCATATTTCACCATTTCAGATGAAGTGTACACGGTGACAACCAAGCAAGTAAGCAAGCAAGATAACAAAATATGACATCAGAGTTTTAGTAATATATAGATTTAATTAAAACTGAATTTAAACTCAAAAGGTATATCACAGGTGTCACGTAGAACATGTAGTCAAATAAGAATTATAATAAGCAAAACTATATTTTATTAATATCACCCGAGACGAGCAGAGTTTATCCTGTTATATTATTTTTTTTACCTTTCCTTTTGACCCAGACAGTCTTAAGAGAAAGCTAAATGCTATTTCCTGTTAACCGACCTTTTCCAAGCTTAACCCTCACCCGAGACGACGCATGACCTGACCTTACGTGAAAGTGCATGCCACCTTTGCAAAACCCTGCCAGACGCCCACGCAAAAATTCCTGACGTGCGGACATGTGACCAACACTCATGTATATGGAAAGAGAGCGAATTTTGCAACCAGTGAATGAGAGTCTGTCAGTTGGAGACCGTCGCTGGAAAACGCCCTAATAAACAATTAATACAATCATTGGATTCAAGAAAAACTGTGCCTGATCTTGGTATAGGGCTTTGTTTGTCAATTGTATCTGTAGCATTAACTTCTTTCTCAAAGACACATACCACCAGATGGCGCCAAACTCGATTTATCTCCCCTTGCCTTGACGCCAGGGGGCATCCTTATCTGCCTTATGAAAAGGGATGCACGCATTCGCTATCTTGCTCTCTTCCCTCTCACGATCTGCTACAGAAAACACGAGCCAGACCGTCTCTCTCCCTATTCGAGCTGACGGCTGCTATCACCATGTGCTGACACGCATACAAAGACTTCATTGTGATATGTAAGAAATTTTCTCCACTCACACACACATACGTACACAATACTCAGACTTTCTACTATAGACATTCACAATGGACACTTTGTTCTCTACATACACACATACGTACGCATACATCATTCAACTTATACTCCCTTTGTATACGTTTTAATGAACACTATTTCATGGTCTGTTCCGCATACAATAAATGTGTTATTGAATCATATATTTTCTTTGACTTTTTACTTTGCTTTCATTAGTACATATTTGTATTGTGAACACAAATATATATATGAAATTAAAAATGGAAAAGCGGAAGACCTTTTCGCTCAACGTTTCGCCCAAATTTCACGTGGGCTTTGTCAAGAGCGGACGAAGAATACAAAAATGACAAAAGACGAGAAAGTCTGTAAATTATGGGAAATATATATAGTGGTTGGGTTCATGTTGAGATGAAGGGTATGCAAATATGAAAAAAAACAAAAAAAAACAACATAGAAATAAATATATATATATGCACATAAATGTGATCGAAACATATATATAACACATATACATACATATATATCAAATATACATAGAAGTAGCATTGGAAAAGAAGAGGAGAAATTAAAGAGCAGAAAGGGGTCCAAAGGATATTTAATTTAAAGCTCAGGGAATCATCCGGTGTCTAGAATTATCTTGTTTTCACTAATGATTGCTTTTGATAGGTTGGGGGAGATATTGTAGAAGCCCATTCTTTGTTTAATTTTATTTGTGGAAAGGGCTATGAGGGCAGATTCAATTATTCGACGTGTTGACTTGTTGTGTATTATCTTGATTAAAGTGGATTTCTCAATGTCAAAGTAATGTCCATACTCCATAGTATGAGCACATAAGGCGTTAAGTGTGTTGTTGGTTTTAATCGCTCTTTTATGCTCATAAATCCGCTTGTCCAGATTACGCTGCGTCTCTCCAATGTAGACCTTATTACAGTCTAGACAAGGAATGGAGTATATGCCGGCTTTGACATTAGGTGTCGTGTTCAGTTTAGATGTTTTGATTAAATTTATAATACTTGCAGAAGTTATTTGGGATATGTTTATGCCTAGTTTATTAAGTTCTGTGTAAATCGGGTTATTGTTGGAATTGGTTGGTAAAGCTATATATCTATTTATTATAGGGCTGGTGGATAAGTTTTTCTGTTTGGAATTTGAGTAAATCTGTAGAGGTTTTCTTTTAGAATTTTGTATAAAATACTTTGGGTACTGTAATGTATTGAGAGAGTGTTCAATGTATTTAAATTCGTCATCTAAATATTCATTGCTGCATATCCTAAGTGCTCTTAGGTAAAAACCAATTATGATGCCAGATTTTATTTTATTATTGTGGTGCAAATAAAAATGAACATAATCGTTCTTATTGGTTTGTTTACGGTAGACTTTATAAGATAAATTATTATTTTTGTTTATTAGTAGAATATCAAGAAAAGGAATGGAGTTATCTGTTTCTTTTTCGAAAGTAAATTTAATGGTCGGTTCTATTTTGTTCAATTTGTTAGTAATGCTTTCTATATATATATATATATATATATATATATATATATATATATATATATATATATATATATATATATATATATATATATATATATATATACGGGATACTCTGAGCTATGCTAGCGTCGACCTGGAATCTTGTCACATCTCCAGTCAGAGAAACAGACAAACAACAGACACAAAAACAGAGTGACGGAGACACAACATTTATGTCAGAGATTTTTCCTCCTACCTCAACGTTTCGTAATTTCCCTCCCACTTATGCATTTAGCATAACAAAAAGGTTTCATGTGACACATTTTTCTCCCATTCAATCACTTTTGGTTTCCATTTACAAATGTTCAACAATAAAGGTTGTTTTCATAAAGATATTTTTAAACTTCACCATTCTGAACTTGAAATTAATGACAGCTTTTAGAATCAAGAATTGTTTTCTTTGTTAAAAAAAAATCGATAAACATCAAAATGATACAAGTATCCAACAGGATCGTTTTATTGTTAAAAAGAACATCAGATGCTTAACTCTAAAAAAAAAAAAATTAGATTATTGTTTCTCTGGAAAATAGTAATATATTCTAGCAAATGACATTGCATTTTTGATGCTTCTATACTATTGTGTAGAGATAAAATTTTAATCTTTAATTTAGAAGAGTGGGTTGAAAGGGAGATAATTCAAAGAAACTGCCCTGTATTTTCACACAGATTGCAAATTTGTACCGAGTGTAAAACTTTATTTAACATGTTTTCTTCATTTAAACTTTACTTCATTTCAATTGCGTTTTTTTTTAAATTTATTTTATTTGATGTTTAATTTATTTCAATAAATCTATCTAATTTTAACGTATCCTCTGAAGTTTTATTTGATTTCGTATTAAAATGTCAGTGCCGAATAGGACCGAGCGTTATGTGTGCGTAAGTTGCGTGCAAAAATTGATAAATTATCCTTTCACGTATCTTTTTTAAATCTATTTTCTTACTAATTCTTTGGATTTTCCTTATGGGTTATGGTTACAACAAGAAAGAAACAGACCCCTCTCCAAAAAAAACAATTTAATAATCTAAACATAAAACAATTATTGGATTTAAATTAAAAATAATGGTGCTTATACATTTTTGGATAAATCAGATTTGAAATAACAGTTTGAATTATCCCCCCTTTCAACTCACTCTTCTAAATTAAAGATGACAATTTCATCTGTACACAACAGTAAAGAAGCACCGATTTTTTTACAATAGAAAATAATAAACATCGGACTCTAGATAATAATAGCGGCATTTTCTTTTCTTTCTTGAATATACTATATCTGGATTTTTGACTCGATAACATATCATTTAATTTTTACTCTCTTTGCAATACTATTGGATTCTCTTCTCTCAGAAAAATATTGCATTTCTGACTCCCTATAACGTAATATTACATCTTTGATTCTCTAAAAATAATATTCAATGCTTGATTCTTTAGAAAATAATATGACAATTTTGACTCTCTAAAATATAATATCGCATTTTAGAATCTCAAAAAAATAATATTGGATTTTTGGTTCTCTAAAAAAATAATATTTACATTTTTATTCTCTAAAAAATAATATTGGATTTTTTATTCTCTCGATAATAATATTGGATTTTTGAATCTCTCGAAAATGATATTGGATTTTTAACTTAAATGAAAATATCAGATTCTTAGGAAAATAACATTGGGATCTTGATTCTCTAAAAATTAATATCAAATTATTGACGAGATAATAACTTTTGATTTTGAATTCTCTATAACAGGTATCTCAGACTTGATAAGGTGTTCTGCAAAAAGATGGAATGGTAAAGCATTGACATGCTAATTTGAGTATTTATTTATAAAATATAAAAACTTGTTTTCCGTATTTATAATTCTTTCTTAGTAAAATTTGGATCAAAATCACATTCTTTGTCTTAATTTGTTTAATAAAAATATTGAACTACATTTTTACAGAATTTAAATCTTCAAAAATTACCCGTGGACATTTGATTAAAGACAGGAACTTAGCAAAGGAAGGACATAGTAATTTAACTAATATATCTACTTATATAGAAGTCTTACATAGATATAAGGGGTCATCAAGATGACCCAAGGTAATCATTTCGTTCTTCAAGGTCATTTAATCATTAGTATTTTAATCAACTAAAAATTATACCTTCGTTGCTGACAGTCGGTGTTCTTCATGCGTGTGTTGTCATCTTCCTAAAAAATACGACATCTGACATGCTTTCTAAATATAAATATTTAATTAATTCAAACAACATATTCTTAGAAAAATAAAGGATTTATTTCCAGATGTTAAATTTTCAGAGCGTTATCTCTTTGCAAAGGTGGCCACTGAGTTTAAACTATGAGTATAATAATAAGACGTATTTCTTCCTTGTTACATTATGCTCTCTACCCATGTATGTTGGACTATACAACCCCCTCCCTTTCCTTGTCTACTCCCGGCATAGACATAGACAGCGATGGAGTACACACCAAATATTCAGTCTCCCCCCCCCCTACCTTCACCGACAGGATACAAGACACTTGCTCATCACACCAAGCAACCAAGGCTAGGGAATCTATCCAAGGCGAATCCCCCGTCAGGACCCACACATGCACTGGCAGAGAAATACGAAGGCCAGAATACCTCGAAGACAATACAAACTGATAGCAGTCCTGGCTAAACAATGTAACTCCATAGAGTAAGGACACTCCTCATCTATAAAAAGGAGGATGTTACATTATGCTTCCTACCCATGTATGTTGGACTATACAACCCCCCCTTTCCTTGTCTACTCCCGGCATGCACTATCAGCCTCGTTCTCAGTCTGAATAAATCTCTCTTAACTTCTCTTTTAAATTTGGTTAGTGGAAGTGGTACATTATACTCCTTACCAATGCATGTTAGACTATACAACCCCTTTCCTTATCTACTTCCGGCATGCACTGTCAGCCTCGTTCTCAGTCTCAATAAAACCTGACTCTCGTCAGAATGCGTTATCTCACTCCTACACTTGTGTTCTCTTAACTTCTTTAAATACATCATAATGTGACATGGTGGCAGCGAGGATGTAAAACACATCTTAAAAGGCGAAATATACAAAGTCATCGTCGGAATGAGCAACGGGTAAAGCTTTATGCCCTTCCCAGGCGACAAATTGAAGTCCATAACAGTAGTGCTACTACTACTACTACTACTACTACTACTACTACTACTACTACTACTACAAAACTGCCAACAACGACCCTCGTGTGAAAAAGATGGCGGAAAATTTTCAAACGAACATAATGCCTGGCCTCAGTTTGGATGTTAAAACAAACCCTGCGGAAGCATGGAAATTATGGAAACAGATGTGGAATAATTACTGTATTATCGCTAAACTAGCAGACCAGGATAATCAGTACCAAACAGCGTTGTTTCTACACGCAGTCGAACCAGACGTGCTCACTATCCACAACGTGTTTCAATTTACCCCCATCGAAAGCAAAGATGACATCGATACGGTGATAGCCAAATTCGACCAACACTTCATAGGACAGACAAATGAGACATATGAGCGATACCTTTTCAACACAAGAGACCAAGAACCAGATGAGACTAGCAACTCGTACATTACGGTACTATGCAACTTAGCGAAATCGTGCAATTTTTGTGAATGTTTACATGACTCTCTGCTACGCGACCGTATCGTATTAGGAGTGAAAGATAACCATGCCTGTAAAAGACTGCTGCAAAATACGGCACTAACATTTCAACAAAGTGTTGACATATGCCGTAGCTGTGCAACAATGGATACACGGCTGAAAATAATTAATCCTGAGCAACAAGAATGGATTAACAAAGCCCAAGACTCAATTTATAAAATAGAGAACCAAAGGTACAGACAAATAGACTGTCATTTCTGTGGCAGAAGGCATGGCAAAAAAAAAAGAAACATGTCCTGCATGGGGCTAGAAATACCACCTTTGCAGTTACAAAAACGACTTTGTGCTGAAATACATGGTGAGAGAACAAGACCGTCTAAACCAAGACACAAGGTAAATCAAATAGTGCCTGATTCCGACTCTTCTAGCGATACGGACTACGTACAAAGCGTCAACTCCAAGAGAGAAGTAGAAAAAAACAACAGAACCATTTATGCTAGAATGACGCTAGACCATAAACAGGTAAAATTTCAAGTCGACTGTGGTTCTACTGTTAATGTAATTCTACTGAAATATGTATGCTATATAAGTCTACAACCAGCATCATAGAAATTACAGATGTGGAATACAACCGAATTTGTACCACTCGGCAGATGCAGGATTACATTGCTGTATAGGTAAAGGAGTTATCTACTCCTGTGTTGAAAGAGTGAACGGGAGTTATCTCCCCGTTAGTGGTATAAAGCCAGCTGGAAAAGTCGTCATCTTGTTTTACAGTTGTAAACAGTGACGGACGTTGGAAGGGACATCTTCCATACTCTACAATTGCGCAACCCCCAAAACACGAAAAAGTACTCTGTTGAGTTTACGGTGGTTAAAAAGAACCTAACGCCATTGCTAGGAAAACGAACGAATGAACAGATGAACTTAATAACAGTACATTATGACAACATCGTTAATGCTCACTCGGCCCCAGTCTGTGAGCGACTGATGACAGAGTACTCTGACGTTTTTAACGGCAAACTGGGGTCACTGCCCAGTCAAGTGCACCTACAAGTTGACCCCACCATAATACCCCATACTGCCCCAGCTGGACGTATACCAGTATCGATTCCTCAAGTCAACGAAGAATTATAAAAACGTTAGAAAACCTCGGAGTTATCACCCCTGTCGACGAACTAACAGACTGGAATAGTCAAATGATTATCGCTACAAAGAAGTCAAGGGGATATCCGAATCTGCATCGATCCAAGACCGTTAATCAAAGCGCTGAAGTGCGAGCGATACCAACTACCTACCATGGAGGAAATGTTACCTAAATTAACAAATGCAAAATACTTTGCTAATGTAGACATTGTCTCAGCGTACTGGCATGTAGTGCTAGACAACGAATCAAGACGGAGTTGCATGCATGGCCGATGATATTATTGCATTCGGTTCAGGAGATGACCTAGAACAAGGCTCAGCAAACCATGACGCAAACCTGAAGACAGTTATACAATGGTGTCAGGAAAGACGAATGAAGCTGAACCGAGAAAAGGCAGAAGTAAAGAAGCTGCCATAAGCTTCATGGGTCACCGCATTACCAGTAATGTGCTACTCCCAGACCATTCTAAAATTGACGCGATCACCAAACTAAAGCAGCCCACATCGATCGAAGATATACAGAGACTGTGGAACGATTAACTACCTAGTCAGGTTCCTACCAAGATTGTCGATCGTCATGGAGCCCATACGGCAACTGATGCGCAAGGATGTTCCATGGATATGGTCTCAATCGTGAGATACCGCATTCACAGAAATGAAACGATCAGTCAGTGAAGCACCTGTACTCGCTTACTACGATCTGAAAATGGCCCTCACAATACAGTGTGATGCCAGCTCAGAAGGACTTGGTGCAGCATTACTACAACAAGGCAAGCCAGCGCTGACTGATACTGAGCAATGATACGCCCAAATCGAAAAGGAAATGTTGGCGATTGTGTTCCCACTGGAGAAATTCCACCAATACACTTATGGCAGACGAACAGAGATACACACAGACAACAAACCATCGGAAGCCATAATGAAAAAAAACCTTGCAAAAGCTCCAAAACGATTACAGGGAATGTTATTGGGGCTCAGGAGTACAACATCGATGTTGTGTACCTCAAAGGAAAGCACATATATATCGCTGACATACTATCGCGGTCTTACATGACAACTGAAAAGTACCATCAAGCCGTCAACATGGTTAGCTTCCTCCCCATCCGGGATGAAAGACTGACTCAGATCCGGAAAGCAACAAATCAAGACAAGGTATGCGACCAACTCAGGAAGACAATACTACAGGGTTGGCCAACCGAGAAAATGGATCTTTCCGCTGTACTACACCCATACTTCCACACCCGTGATGAGATGTCAGTTCAAGATGAACTAATCTTCAAGGGCGAATGAGTACTCATTCCACTCAATCTGCGGAGTGACATCAAGTGCTCAATTCACTCCTCACACATAGGCATAGATAGATACCTACACCACGCTAGAGAATGTGTTTTCTGGCCAGGAATGTCATCGGAGATGCATGAATACATCTCCACTTGCGAAACCTACTGCAAGTTCGCGACAGAACAACCAAAAGAAACCTTAATCCCACATGATATACCTGATCGGCCATGGCAGAAAGTTGGCATTGATTTGTTTAAAAGTGAGACTGTGGAATATCTCATAACCGTCGATTATTTCTCAAACTTTTGGGAGATAGATCGATTAGAAGACACAACAACCTCCACCATCATCCACAATTTGAAGGCACACTTTGTGAGATATGGGATTCCTTGCCAAGTTATCTCCGACGTTGGACCCCAGTTAATTTCATCAGCTTTTAAACACTTCTCGGAGAAATGGGACTTCGAACATCTCATGGCAAGTTTGGGAAATCAGCAAGCTAACGGAAAGGCTGAATCCACAGTGTAAAGTGCAAAATGCCTCATGCAGAAGAATAAAGACACTGGCACAGACCAGTTCCTTGACTTCAGGAATATCCCTACACAACACATGGGAAGCAGCCCCTCTCAGCACCTGCTGAATCGCCGCACACACTCACTTCTGCCCATGAGCAGCAACCTGCTGAAACCCAGGTTCACAAACCAGGGGAAAAAGATAAAGTACTCCTTGAATGTAAGTAATGCATTCAGGCGGAGTACTCCAATCGTCGTGCACACAACCTACCGGCATTGACCCAAGGCGAGGTCGTGAGGATGCACCCATACAAGAAAGGTGACAGCGTATGGGAAAAGGGTGTTGTGAACCAACGCCTAGATAAACGTTCCTACATAGTCGAGACACCTAGCGGAAGATACTAACACAACAGGCGTCACCTGCGAAGATCCCTGGAGCAACCAGAAACGACAGAATCCACACCCACTCGTCAGCTAGAACAACCATAGACAGCGATGGAGTACACACCAAATATTCAGTCTCCCCCCCCCCCTCCCTACCTTCACCGACAGGATACAAGACACTTGCTCGTCACACCAAGCAACCAATGCTAGAGAATCTACCCAAGGCGAATCCCCCGTCAAGACCCACACACGCACTGGCAGAGAAATACGAAGGCCAGAATACCTCGAAGACAATACAAACTGATAGCAGTCCTGGCTAAACAATGTAACTCCATAGAGTAAGGACACTTCTCATCTATAAAAAGGAGGATGTTACATTATGCTCCCTACTCATGTATGTTGGACTATACAACCCCCTCCGTTTCCTTGTCTACTCCCGGCATGCACTATCAGCCTCGTTCTCAGTCTGAATAAAACCTGACTCTCGTCAGTGTGCTTTATCTCACTCCTACACTTGTGTTCTCTTAACTTCTTTAAATACATCATAATGTGACAGCGATATTTAATTTCCGTGTTTAATCGGTTCACAATCTCTACCATTACTCTACTCATCGAAAATGTAACAATTGAATTTTTATTATTAGTATTTGATTTTATTGCCTTTCATCTCCACCCCAATTTTATATTTATAAATTTTGTTTTACAACCACACAGACATGAAAACTCAAAATCAAAGAAGAACTGACGCCAAAGTGTGTTCTCGCACAGATCCATGAAAATCTTTAAATTCACTAATTCCTTTATACCGCATTCAACTCCACACCAAGCCTTTTATGTTCAAAGTTTAAAGGTTTTTTTTACACTTTTTGGCCACCTCTTGTAAGGTCGTCTGCCAATGATGAGGAAGCCTACCGGACAAAAGCCCACCATATAAAATCAATTGATAACCATTTTTTTACATTTTACTTTTAATTTAATTATCAATTATGTTTGTCAGTATTTTTATTGACAAAAATGTTCTATTTAATTTTTAAACATTTTTCGGAACCTTGTAAATCAACTGCATTCATTTAAAGGTTACTAAACGAATTTATGTAAGGTTTCATTTTTTTTATATACAAGTAAAATAAATTCACATTTTGATGTTATTATGATTTATAGATTTTAGTTTTACTGGTAGTTTAAAAATAATAAATATTTATCATTTTATCATTAGTACCAGCAATGGAAAATTAAGTTTTAAAAAAATTAAAAAGAATCGTTTTTAGAATCGGAAATTAGGCTAAAATTTGTCCTATACCGATTCCGATACCCCCCCCCCCCCAAAATTCCGATTTTTTCCTGATTCTGATTCTGATTCTGATTTATCATCCAAAAACTAGTCTGAACAGGCCAAACAGGCAGATACTTCTCTTCTCTTTTTCATTTCTTATTTCGGACTTCCTGTCTGTGACGTCATATCCTGACACATATTCCTAACCTCTATCTTGACTTCTAATGGAATTTCCCACTCTCTTCTTAATTTTAACCTTACATGGAAAAATTCAGATTTTAACCATACCTTTATACACAGCCGCATCTAAATATGGTTACGCAGCTATTGTAATTTCGACTAATTCTGTCCAGTCAAAATATAGGAAACTCAGTCGGCAGTGAAATGACAGAAGTCTGGCACAGATTTTCATAGAAATATTCTTACCTCATTACCATTAAACATACGCATATATTAATCTACATTTTCTCTTTTTTTTTTAAGTTTAATCTTGTTTCAGTTTTTTTTTTCTTCCCCTTTCCAAACAATGATTACAATTTGTTCTTGCTTTCCATTCATCAATTTAATAATTCAGTTATTGTGCAGAAAGAGCTAGCTCTATTGCTCTCCTGATGTAATGTCTGCCATCATAAGGTCAGCTGATCGAGCACAAGTCACGTGACTTATATCGATCAATCCTAATGGCTGTACACCACTCTCCGTTCACTTCACCAGATCAGCAGTCATTAAATGCATAATTAATATAATTGATCTCTTATCAAAAAAAAAACTGGAACGGAAGATTGTCTCAATAATCTCTTGTTTTGCATTCAGTTCCTTCTTCTGTTTAATTCTTTTATCTTTATTTCTATCATTCTCTGATTTCATTCTCTCACTTTCAACCTGAATATATTTCAAATTCTTTCTGTCTCATATATATATATATATAATGTATGTATATGTATATATATATGTATGTATATATATATGGATATATATACACATATGTATATATATATATATACATATGTATATATATATGTATATGTATATATATATGTATATATATATATATATGTATATATATGTATATATGTATATATATGTATATATATATGTATATATATATATGTATATATATGTAAATATATATATGTAGTAAGCATATATGTATATATATATATGGGAAGAGAAGGATGAAAGTAATCCGACGTGATGGGAAAATGAAAAAGGAAAACCAAAAAATGGATGTTTTTTATGTGTACATCAACGTTTCGTCTTTATTTATAAGACTTCATCAGGATGATAAAATAGAGAAAGAATGTCATGCAAGCACAGATACATGTAGGGTAGACATATTGGGAAAAATAGAATGAAATAGTGGCCAACTACTGGGTTGACGTCCGTATTTGTTGGAGAAATAGAAATGAATGTAGAAAAGAATGAGTGGGGAAAAAAAATGGAAGGATGGGGTGAGCCAGGACTACTGTAGCTGGTGGTAAGAGAAAGAGGTGGGGGATGAGCAGGGGTAAAGTGGATGGCAGAGAGGGAGGTGAGGAAGAGGGGGGAGGGGGGGGGTGTTTGACCAGATGGCTGCGGTTCAAGATTGAAGGGGAAAAAGTAGGTTGGAATGTTTGTGTATGGGGGGTGTATGCAGGGAAAGGAGGATGGGTAGAGAGGAAGGGGGGGGGGGCTGTGATTTTGGTGGATGTATATATATGTAAATATATATATGTAGTAAGCATATATGTATGTATATATATATATGTATATATATATGTATGTATATATATATGTATATATATATATATGTGTGTATATATATATTTATATATATATATATATGTATGTACGAGGGGCGTTCAATAAGTAATACCCCTTATGCACTTCCAGTTATCTGATCTCGATGAAATTTTGCATGTGTAATGATTTATATCTGTATGGGTTATGTTGCAAAAACAGCTCTGAACTAATTGTGGTTTCTGATTTACAGGTGTTTGAACTGAGTCAGGTATGAAATGGAGCCAGTTGAGTGTCGCGCAGTGATCCGGTTTTTGTATTTGAAAGGACGCACACCAAAGGAGACTTTTGATGAAATGAAAGAAATTTATGATGATGATGCCCCATCATATGACCTTGTAAAATGCTGGCATCGTGAATTCAAACATGACCGGAAGTCTGTGGAAACAGCTCCCAGATCTCTTCTGCCATCAAGTTGAGGCTGCCATTTTGGAAAATCGACGCATTACTATTTGCCAAATAGCCCAAGAGGTCATGATTAGTACAGGTTGCTCACACCTTTCCAGAAGTAAGAACGCGTCGAGTGCTCGACGATGAATTTGGAGATGTGCCAAGAAGATTAGTCAAAGTTTTTCAAAAGACTGATTACACAGGATGAAACTTGAGTTCATCACTATGATCCAGAGACCAAAGCCCAGTCAATGCAGTGGAAGCACTTGGACTCACCACCTCCAAAGAAGGCAAGGGTGCAGCCCTCCGCTGGTAAGGTCATACTCACAGTCTTCTGGGACCAGAACGGAGTAGTGATGACAGATTTCCTATTACGCTTCAATTTT
Source organism: Sepiola atlantica (assembly GCA_963556195.1). Taxonomy (NCBI): domain Eukaryota; kingdom Metazoa; phylum Mollusca; class Cephalopoda; order Sepiida; family Sepiolidae; genus Sepiola; species Sepiola atlantica. The sequence continues at coordinate 17,444,753 of OY744537.1, forward strand.
GATGAAATTATGAGAAGCTATCAAAATCAAGAGGCGGGGCAAGATCAGCAACGGTATCCTCCTCCTGCAGGACAACACTCCAGTCCACAACTCGCATGTCACCAGATCAGAAGCACGAGCGTGTAGCTATGAAATCCTCCCCCATCCCCCTTACTATCCTGACTTTGCACCCTCTGATTTTCATCTCTTCCCAGCCATGAAGTTGTTTTTGAAAGGAAAGCGTTTCCCAGATGATGCAGCCTTGATTTCTGAAGTTACGACATGGTTGGTGGACCAACATAGGGTGTTCTACAAAAACGGTGTCCAGAGCTGCATCAAACGATGGGAGAAATGCATAACTCTGGGTGGTTCCTATGTAGAAGAAAGACTAATAACTGTACCAAGTTTCATTAATCTACTGCTATGGGAAATGGGTCAGGGGTATTACTTATTGAACGCCCCTTGTATATATATATATATATATATATATATATATATGTGTGTGTGTGTGTGTGTGTGTGTGTGTGTGTGTGTGTGTGTGTGTGTGTGTACAGGATAATCCCTTTAACTAATGAATGGATAATTATGAATTTTGGAATATATATTCTAGGCAAGTAACCTGGATACATAATGCTTTTATTGTAAATTGTAACATTTAGGTGGTGGGCTCACCCAAACTCGCACCCGCCCCCCCCCCCCAAAAAAAAGCTTTTAAAATAAGTTAAAGTCAAAAAAATATAAAAGAGAAAAGAATTGCTCTACATCAAATTTTGAGTTATATTAAGTAATACGTTTTAAAAAGGATTGGTGCATGCGCGTGAGCTTCCATAATATGTATGTGCTTAGTAAAATCCTAAATTATTGAACATATCATCATAAATTATAAAATGTGTATTCTAGGCAACAGGGTGAGTAACGTAGACACATTTTTTTTTGTAAACTTTTCCATTTATAGGGGTGCAACCAAAACCGGACTATAACACCCACCCCCAAAGAAAGAAAAAAAGCATTAAAATTTAAACTTAATGCTATATATATTGCTTATACCCGGCCTGAGACGGCTATTCGACTAGTATGTATATATATATATATATATATATATATATATATATATATATATACCACTTTAATGTTGAATTAAATTAAAGATAGTTCAATTATCGTTTAATAATAATCTATCGTGATAATATAAAGCTCAATATATTGAATAGAGCAATCAATTCTAGAGATGAAAGATGAGAATAAAAAATTGTAAAGATACAATATTTATTAGAACATCAAAAGTTCAAAGCAAGGAGCTTCATATCCTTAATCCATAGATTTTCAAAGATAAACTCTTTTCATCAGAGAATCGAGAAAAACTTTTGATGTTCTAATAAATATTGTATCTTTACAATTTGTTATTCTCATCTTTCATCTCTAGAATATATATATATATATATATATATATATATGTAAAATGATGAAAAATGAAGATAAAAATTATATCTTTAAATTATATCCTATCTTGAAAAGTCAATGCTCAATATATAAGATAGAGCGGTAGTATAAGAGGATAAGTAATGAGAAAAAAATGAGATCAATTGCAATATTTGTTAAATCATACAAAAGTTAGTGAGTAAAAAAAACTGCCGAACAAAACCATTTCAAGTGCTTAGGGAAAAGCAGATATGCAATATTTATTAAATCATCAATTTGTTGAAACAAGGGTTATATAAAACAAAAAACAAACAAGGGTTATATACAAAAAAACAAGGGTTATATACAAAAACAAGGGTTATATAAAACAAAAAACAAACAAGGGTTATATACAAAAAACAAGGCTTATATAAAAAAAACAAGGGTTATATACAAAAAACAAGTGTTGTATACAAAAAACAAACACGGGTTATATATGAAAGACAAGGGTTATATACAAAAAATAAGGGTTATATACAAAAAACAAGGGTTATATAAAACAAAAAACAAACAAGGGTTATATACAAAAAGCTTTCTTTTTTATATAACCCTTGTTTTTTTATATAACACTTGTTTGAACAAATTGATGATTTAAAAAATATTGCATTTTTATATATATATATATATATATATATATATATATATATATATATATTGATAATGATGATTGAAGCATAAACGATATCGTTTGTTAATATTTTTTTATTACTATTCAGTATTTCAAACGCCCTGCGTTCTTCATCAGGAATGATCAGAGAAAAAGAAATTAACCGAAAATGAGGTCGCTCATATGTGGGTATTAATGTGCTAGAACTTTTACGCTTATATTTTTTTGGAGAGGGGTATATATATATATATATATATATATATATATATATATATATATATATATATATATATATATATATATGCGATATTATTATATTTCCCCTTCATTCATGAACATGTAATTATCAGCGTAAGAATTTTTTTTTATAATCTTGAAAATAAAAAATAAAATTGAAAAAATTGAGAAACTGTGCCGTTCCCAAAAAATTGGGATAATTTCTACTAACGATTAACTTAAAGATGTATGGATACCCAGTATTGCAATAAATAGACGAGATTTGCACCGCCATCAAAATAAAAAGCAGCATGTGTTTATATGACAAAGAAATGTAAACAACCTTGTTTTCATTCGTTTATTTTCCTAAAATTTTGGCTAAAATTGATTGTTGGTCTGAAAAGTGTTATTACATACAAAACACAAAGTGTTTGATACAAAATAAACTTTTAACATTTTTTTATACAAAAAAACTTTTTTTAAACAAAATGAAAAATTTAAAACAAAAATGTATTGGACGATATTTAAAGAATTTTTATATCACATTGTAAAATAAAATCTCATTGATCTCAATAAAATATTAAATGGCATTAATAAGTAAAAAATTAAAGAAAATATGGTATAATAATTATACAATATCTATAAGCTATTACAAAACCATATCTTTATAAAAGTAAAAATAATAAAATGATGTATTATAGCGATTATGAGCTCCCATATAATCTCCGAATGTCACTAACAATCTTGTTTACATTTCATCGCTTGCCATCGCTTACAGATTTTATTATTACTCTGACATTTTTTTGATAATTATGTAATTTTTTAGTAAAAAGTATGTACATATTTTAATTCAGTGTCTTAAGACTTTACTTTACTAATTATATTTGAAATAGTTCCAGAAAATTTATATTTATGTTTAAAAGAGATTTTTTTAATGAATTTCTTAAAGTTTCAATTTCACTGTTTTCATTATATTTTCTTTTTCTCTCCAAAAGAGAAAAGGTCCAGCCTCTGAAAGAAAAAAATTAAAACCTTATCAGAAGACATCGACAACACTCCCCTAGGAAGAAGTTTATGGTCACCGGATACAACAATTTTGGGAAACAGATACCCAAGCAGCCTCAGAACAGCATCAAGCTAGGAAATGATACCGTGACTCCTGAGGAGGTAAGACTTAGGAGGAGGTGTTATGGTACCTTACCGATACGGACTACTTGAACTCTTCAACTCACCATAAATACTGGGGGCGCATGCATATCAGGGTTGGACACCCACCAGTCTATACTGGCAGTCAAGACAGACCTACGACTACCCTTGTTTTCTGTTGTATTATACTTTTTCAATACATTTATATCTCTAAACTCTGAGTTCGTGTTTTCCTTTCGGATCCTTTACAGGCCCACAACACTAAATATAGTTTTTATTTAAATTTTATATACAGATATAGGCAAACTGTCGACTAACAATCGTTTCTGTTATCCTGCCATCTATGTACTTAATAAAAATAATTTTTTTTATCGACATTGCTCCATCTTTCACTTAGATTGGCTATTAAACTATTCCTTTCTTACTACTTCTATCATATAACAACAACTTTCTGGTGTCTGTCTTTCTGACTTTTCTCTTATGACATCATCGTTGTCATTTTTTAACCCTCTCCATGCATCCCTCGTATCTGGCATAATACATTTTTACTTTGCTAAAAACATCCAATATTTATACTACTCTGCCACAATGGCATTACTCTAATATGCTCCACAAACAGAGTGTTGTTCTTTCCAAGAAGTTCCCATCATTGAACATGAGTGGCGTTTAGCCTTGATTAGTGGTATGAAAATGCTTAAGCTGATTTAAAAACATAACACAACTTTTACATTTAAAAAGCAATATTACAATGCAAATTGTAATTGCAGAACTAACGATAATTGCCCATTAGTAGGCGACTGAATGACATTCTTCTATGCTTTTATCGCACTCATGCCTTCTAAATCTGTATTTTCCCCCCACCAAACAATTTCTTTTAAGGAACAATGTTTTCGGGTATTTAGTGATAATTAATGAGCAGTAAGTGGAACAATAATTACAAAAAGAAAAGTGTATATTAACTGAGAAAACAATTTATATCAAAGAATTACAAGGAGTAATGTCTTTGTATTAATGATAAATTCTTGTGTGTGCATATATATATATATATATATATATATATATATATATATATATATATATATATATATATCATAGATTTATTTAAACAGATTCACATAAATCTATGATATATATATATATATATATATATATCATAGATTTATGTAAACATATTTATATGATCAATTGTGTACGATCGTTTCAGAGACCATGTATTTTTATTAATATTATTATCTGATCTCATCATCAACACAGGGAATAGACACTAAATTAAAGGCATATCGACAGCATCAATGGAATAATATACCAACATCCTCATTTACACAGCAAATTAGAAAGAAAGAGAGTTGATATATGTATTCCCCAAATTATAGCAGACTAGGTTATAACATTGTTTAGGGATGTATTGTATAAATGTGAGTCGTTTTTTTTTCTTGTACTCCTAAAGATTAATTTTTAACTGTAAAATTCAAACTTTGTTTGATTGTATGGTTTCCAATGATAAAGCAGCTGGTAAAAACTGAGAATAAACCACTCTGCTTGATACGATTTTTTCGCCTTGTCGGAACCAGAATCAGTTTATAATTGCTCTGGAATCACATAGAATCTTTGGATCGAAAACGTGGAATATCCATTGAGGTAAAAACACACACACACATATATATATATATATATAAACAGGTTTTCATGGTAAACAACTGATGATCCCTTAAATAATGTTAGAAGCAAACTAATATAATAACTGTAAAAACTAAATTGACTTACATGAGTGATTTTCCACTGAACGACTTGGGACTTAAGGGTTTGTTTTTTTTTTAAATTTTTTTGTTGTTTTTTTTTTTAGTTTTAATGGTTGAGAAACGTCCGAGACTATATATATATATATATATATATATATATATATATATATATATATATATATATATATATATAAAATCGTATATATTTCCATGCAAGGCGCTATTGTCCGGAGGTAAAACTCCAGACTATAGACATTGATATCGAAGGTTTGATCCTTGTCCAAGTTAGCCATGCTGATGAGATATTCATGACTGAAACGTGGTGGGCAAGTCAGACATAGACTGAAGTTTATTTGTACCAAATATGGTTACATTGCAGAAAGGCTTGTGAATTTTATTAATGATTGCATGGGTGGCATTTGTTTGGACGTCACCCTGTATATAGTTTTTATTATTAGATTTCCCAGCTCAACCAGAATTAATGAGTCAGGCCATATGCATTCAAATGAACTTTCATTAAATGACATTTATCCTCGGAAGCGTTAACTTCCTGCTTGCACCAACAAGTGTTATTTTTTTAACTCGTGCATTTCATTCAACAGAAGTCGGTCTCTATATAGGAAGTGTCACGCCTGCTTATTTCATTTTCTTGGTGCATATTATGCATTTTACAAGGTGGATAATTGAAGGAAGGCACAAAAGGTTAGATTACGTTGGTAATAATAAGCTACATAAACGACTGAAAATTTACATTAAGAAGAAGAAGAAGCAGATAAAAAACAAAAAGATTATGTTTATTTACTCCTCGCGGAGTTAGGCACAAGGCCAATTTTATCTTACTCCCACAAGTAAGATGTGACCCAAGATCGGGTCGAGCAAGTGGGGTTAAAAGCCAGCGCTCGAGAGGTGAGCACTCTAGCCATTTAAAAATTGCCTGGGCAGTCCCGTCGGCATTCCCCGGTAGGGGCGCCTCAGACAGTAAGCAATAAACTTACTCCTCCCCAAAGAGGGGAGGCGAAGCCTGGGAGGGTGGACCTCCTAGAACTGCACAGGACAGGCGTGCAGTATCCATCGGAACAGATACTACACTTTGATCTTAGCCAAAAGGCCGAGAACAAAAAGATGATGTATTGAAAAAAAGGAAAAAAGAAAGGTAGACAAAGAAGAAGAAGAAGAAGAAGAAGAAGATTTTTGCCTATTCAAAAACAGACTGCAAATTCACTATCTGAATTCCATTTTCTCATTTTGTGTAATCTTTTATTATACTAAAGCAGAGTTAATCAACGTTTATTTACCTAAGACTTTTTCCTATATATTTTAATCAAACGGAATACATGCTAAAATATTCATCAGTTTTAAGATTGAGTTATGTTAAAAAAAACTTCCATTTTAATTGTTCTAATTAGCTGTGATTTGCAAATAACTCATCAAATGACTCATCTCTTACTAACTTTCTATCACTTTCATCCTCTGTGTGTTGTTTGACCACCAGCTCTTATTCTATACATCGTCTATTAGCCTTTTCTCTGTCTGTCTGTCTGTCTGTCTATCCGTCTGTCTTCTTGATTGCCTCTGCCTTTGTCTCTGTCATTTTTTTCTTTCTCTTTCTTTCTTTCTCTGTGTTTATTAACAATCGAAGGTAAGAAAGAAAGAAAGAAAGAAAGAAAGAAAGAAAAGAATAAGAAGACTGAATTAGTTCATTATAAATAAAAGAGATTCTCACCACAGGTAGTAATATTATTTCACCCGTAGTTGGAGAGTAAAAAAGAGAGATAGAGATGGAAAAAGATAGATAGATATAGATAGAGGGAGAGAGAGAGAGAGAGAGAGAAAGAGAGAGAGAGAGAGGGAGAGAGAGAGAAAGAGAGAGAGAGAGAAAGAGAGAGAGAGAGAAAGAGAGAGAGAGAGAGAGAGAGAGAAAGGAGGCTAATTCCGGATTTTGTCCTTTTAATTTTTATATTTAACTAGTTTTGCAAATTCACTTTTTCCTGACTCAAACAATTTAACCTGAGCTCACTAGGTGACGAAACAGGTCACGTTTTTTTTCTGGTCTTTCTTTGATATTGTCACGAACCTGTGTCACTAGTTAAAGTGTTTGTTTATAAGGATACTTTAAATGGACGTGAGTACAAGAACTCCACGCAAGATCATATCCTAACATTGCAACTTTAATTACTTAATTAATAAAATGGACAATATTTCAAGAGAGAAAAATCAATGAAGAATAACAGAAGTAATCAATCAAAAAAAAAAAAAAAAAAAGGAACAAAATTTATCTATGCATGTGAAGTGTAGTTGATTTAAGAGTCTGTATGAGAAATAACTGAATGAAAAAAAGTAGAAGAGGGTTTAATATGTCCTCGGTAGGTCTATAATTATTTTAATACATCAAAGGATTTTTTTTTTTTTACTTTTGAGGTCACCACTTATTAAAACCAAGAGCCACTCGAGGATAAGGGTTAATGAGAAGGGAATGAATGCCAGCCGAAAGTTGAGGAACACTATCGAAGTACTAACATTGATCAATGGTATTAACTGCGCTTGAATAATTTTGGGGCGGTCGGTCCATGACAAGAATTTGTTGAAATTGAATTTTAAAACGACCAAATTGTAATCAGCAGGGAAGCAGTCCTGCAGCAATGTGTTCCACGGGTGGAAAAACCTTGCAAAGAAGCTCTGTTTATGGCACATGGAGGGAGAAAAGAAAGTCTTTTTTTGTCGTGGTGGAGAGATGAGCTCTTGCTGTGAATGTCTTACAAAGAGGAACCAAAAACCGGAGCTAGCTCAGTCGAGCACCTTCCATAGAAGTAAGGATAGAGTAGAGAGAGACTAGCAACGTATGTAGGGAAGAGAAGAGATGATTCCCCACTTGATTTCAAATATCGAACACGCAAAAGATTTTAGTCATAGCTTTTCTTTGCATATAATCTCAAAAAAAAGAAATAGATTTTAGTCTGTCACTTCTTCAGTAAAAGTTAAGTTCTAGTTACTCTTGTTTAGAAGCTAAGATCAAAGTGTAGTATCTGTTCCGATGGATACTGCACCCCATAGACTGTTATTGTCTTGGCCTTCGGGGCTTGATTTACGCCGGTCTATGGGTCTGTCCTGTGCAGTTCTAGGAGGTCCACCCTCCCAGGCTTCGCCTCCCCTTTTTGGGGAGGAGTAAGTTTATTGCTTACTGTATGAGGCGCCCCTACCGGGGAATGCCGACGGGGCTGCCCAGGCAATTTTTAATGGCCAAAGTGCTCACCTCTTGGGCGCTGGATTTTCAAACCCCACTTTCCCGACCCGACCTTGGGTCACATCTTACTTGTGGGAGTAAGATAAAACTGGCCTTGTGCCTAACTCTTGGAGAGGAGTAAATAAATACTCTTATTTAGAAGCTGCTACTGATAATTGTTGCAGGCATATTGTTCACTTTTATGGTAACTTATCATAGGTTGAGTTTTTCTTTCTATACACGTAGTCATGCATTGAGTTTAATGGTTGTTAGATTTTTTGATTATGACATTGTTGAATTTTTTTTTTTTTAGTTTGTGCGTGCATGAAGATTATGTGATTATTTGATGCGGATTTAAGAAGTGCGTTGTGCAAAGCATTTTGTCGGTCTGCTCTGAATGCTGAAATTCTGAGTTTTATATGAAAAATCACGTCAAATTCCAGACACATGAATTTTCATGCTAAACAATGTGATTGGCTAAAATGTGTGTGGGTGTTCTGCTTTGCACATACGCACTGTTATTATTTGAAAAACGTTGTAACTTGTTGATTATATAGAGGGGTAGCTCTGAACACTGACAATATATTTTCATGCTCTAAATCCATGGAGAAGTTGGTGAGTTGTTTTTCAAAAAAAGATACAGCAAGACAAAACAAATTTGGTATAATTATCCTTTCTTGTTCTTCTTGTTTTTATTGTTCTTATTGTTCTTGTTGTTGTTGTTCTTCTTCTTCTTCTTCCTCTTCTTCTTCTTCTGCTTCTTCTTCTTCCTCTTCTCTTCTTCTGCTTCTTCTTCTTCTTCTTCTTCTTCTTCTTCTTCTGCTTCTTCTTCTTCTTCTTCCTCTTCTTCTTCTTCCTCTTCTTCTTCTGCTTCTTCTTCCTCTTCTTCTTCTTCTCTTCTTCTGCTTCTTCTTCTGCTTCTTCTTCCTCTTCTTCTTCTTCTCTTCTTCTGCTTCTTCTCTTCTTCTGCTTCTTCTTCCTCTTCTTCTTCCTCTTCTCTTCTTCTGCTTCTTCATCTTCCTCTTCTTCTTCTTCTGCTTCTTCTTCTTCCTCTTCTTCTTCTTCTGCTTCTTCTGCTTCTTCTTCTTCCTCTTCTTCCTCTTCCTCTTCTCTTCTTCCGCCTCTTCTTCTTCTTCTTCCTCTTCTCTTCTTCCTCTTCTTCTTCTTTGGTACAATGAACTGCTCCTTTTTATACTCATAACAGATGAAAGACAAATCTACTCAACAGTTCCATTTGGCTCATCTCTCTCTTGCAACATCTTATGTCAAGAACTTTTTCTTTTTTAACTCCTTGGCAGATGCCCAACTTTTGGCAAATCCCAAAATACTTGTCTACAACCGTTTTCCTTTGATAAAAACAATTTTTTATTATGAGATTCTTACATTTTGTTGTGAAATGAAAACTTTTCATCGAGCTTTACAACTTTGAGAGAATCATTTATTCATTTCTGCGGTTTCCAAAGTGAGTAGTAGACCCCACACTCAAAGTAAATCTGCCACGTTCTGTTGATATGTATAAAGAAATAGATAGATAAGAGTTTAAAAAGAAATATTGCCTTTTTAAATATTCTGTTAATTCAAATAGAGTATTTTCATAATGGAGCTTTCGTGTCTGTCTGTACCCAAAACTATGTCACTGTAAAGTCGAACAGAATGAAGGAAAAAAGCGACCACGTGTCTGCGCGTGTTGTCTTACCTGCTGGGATGATCGCGGGGAGGGCGGAAATTAGATTAATGGCGGCTGTGGTTTTTTGTACTATTATTGAGCGATGACGTCAGGCCTCACGTGACTGTTTTTCTGACCACCGATTGGCTGATGATGAACACTTGGACAATAAAAGGAGTATGTTCGGAAGATCAAGTTAGTGTGTATCAACTGCATCAGTGAGATTAGACGTCCGACGTTCGTTGTGTTAATCAACTGCCGTAGTTGCGTAGTTGCGAAACAAATACAAGCTATTTCGGCAAAATGGGGGAAAAAATTGACCTCAAATTAATACCAGAGTTTGATGGATCGAACCCGGTAATTGACTGGGTGGAAAAGGTGGAATTACATTGCCTTTTGTCTGGCGTAAAAAACCTCGAACATGTTGTTCCTCTGCGCTTGTCCGGCGGCGCCTTTGCGGTGTATCAACAGCTCAGCCATGAGGGCAAACAGGACTACGAGAAAATCAAGGCGGCACTGTTCAAGGCGTTTGCGATTGACCCCACCACTGCTTGGGAGCAACTTGAGGCAAGGACCTTACGTCCGGGCGAAACGGTCGACGTGTACTTGGCAGAGCTGACGAAGTTGACAGTGTTGTTTGGTGGACTGCCTGAGCGGGCCTTAGCATGCAAATTCCTAGCGGGACTCCCGACAGGAGCGAAGCAACTACTACGAGCTAGCTCAAGTGCAGATTCGCTGCCCCTTAATGACATAGTAGATCGGGCCAGGACTGTAATGAAGAATTACTCCGAAATGAGGGAACCAGTAATTGCTGCTGCTCAGTCCACACCGAATAATAAGAAACCGTATCAAGGACCCGGTCCACGTGGTGGAATCGTATGCTACAGATGCAATGGACAGGGCCACATCGCAAGGAACTGCCGGCAACAAGCAATGGTTGTTCGCTGCTACCGGTGTAAGGAAGCTGGCCATATAGCTCAAGACTGTCCGGGAAACGGAACCGGGGACAAGGTGTCAGCGTCGACCTCTTCCCCACGCAGAAATTAAATGAGACGCTGCCAATCATCCCGATATATATCAACGAAACACTGTGCTCAGCACTCCTCGATTCCGGGTGCTCCCGCACTATCGTATGTGCAGATCTCTGCCACATTTGGAGAAAGAAGAACGTCAGAGTGACTACCATCAGTGGAGAGACGCGCACATGTTGCGGCGTGGGCAATGTAACTATACGGACGAAAAATGGAAGCTCCGCTAACCTAGAGGCGCTGGTAGTGCTCGAAAAACCCCTGAGTTTTGACCTGCTCCTAGGATATGATGCCATCAGAGCCCTTGGTGGTGTCCATATAACGGTGACAGGGGCGGTACATTTTCAGGAGAAAGCCCCAGTGTGTGCTGCGCTAAGGATCGACCAACCAGACTTCAGCGTCGAATTTGACGAGCAAAAGAGGGTTTGGACTGCCTCATGGAAGTGGTCGAAAAACAGTGAACCAGCCAAACTGCAGAATGGAATAACTGAATACCATGTGCCCGACCACATGAGGCCCGCGTACGAAGAGGAACTTCGCAAATGGATCGAGGATGGCTGGCTGATTCCCTACCCATACAAAAAACTTGGACCTCCTAAGGGTCTGATCCCATTAATGGCGGTCAATCAGCACAACAAAGCCAAAGTCAGGCCTGTAATGGATTACCGAGAACTGAACTCGCATGTCGATGCGTTTACAGCTGATGCTGACGTATGTGCTAGCAAACTACGAGAGTGGCGCCAGCTGGGTTCTAATGTGTCCCTGTTGGATCTGAGAAGGGCATATCTGCAGGTCCGAGTTAACGAGACAATGTGGCCGTTTCAGACGGTAGTGTTTGCCGGTAGAAGGTATTGTCTCACAAGACTGGGCTTTGGGCTGAACGTTGCGCCCCAAATAATGAAGACGATTGTCAATGCTGCATTGTCACAGGATAAGACCGTAAAAGAAGGGACATCAGCATACCTTGACGACATATACGTGGATGAAGACATTGTGCCGTCATCACGTGTGAGGGCCAAGCTAGCCGAACTTGGACTGATGTGTAAGGATCCAGAACGCTTGGAGGATGGCGCTCGTGTCTTAGGGTTGAGCGTTCAACAGGAGCGAGGGACCTTGAAGTGGAGGCGCGGAACTGCACTTCCTGAAGTGCCCCATGTCCTTACGAGGCGGGCTATATTTTCCCTGTGTGGAAAACTGGTGGGACACCTACCAGTAGGTGGATGGACTCGGGCCGCGACAGCCATCATGAAGAGGAGGGCAAGTGCAGTTACCAAATGTTGGGATGACGAGACGGTGGACAATTTGTTGCTGCGCATGGTGAAGGAGACCATCACAAGAGTCGAGCAGGAGGACCCCGCTAAAGGAGATTGGTGCGTCCAGGGAGACAGGCTAAATGTGTGGGTGGATGCGAGCTCCCTCGCGATCGGGGCGCTATTGGAGATGAGCGGGTCCGTGATTGAGGACGCCTGCTGGTTGCGACCAATTGATGATGCTGCTCACATCAACCTGGCAGAGTTGGATGCGGTAACAAAAGGAATAAACTTGGCACTCCAGTGGAAAGTCAAAGAATTATGCATACACACAGATTCGCTGTGCGTATACCACTGGATACTTGACACACTAACAGGCAAAGCGAGAGTGCGCACCAAGGCGGCTACCGAAATGCTAATCAGACGACGGTTGGAGACAATAAGGAAGTTGGTGGAAGAGTACGACCTATCGGTGAATGCGGTGCTTGTCACTTCAACCTGCAATCTTGCCGATAGACTTACCCGTGTGCCCCAGAGATGGTTCGACGCAATGAAGAAAGAAGCCGAACCAGGGTCTTTATGTGCTGCCTCTGTTGAGGAGACGGATAAAATCAAGAAGGTACACCATGACAGTGGACACCCCGGAGTGAGACGGACGTATTATTTTGTACGCTTAACCAACCCGTCAGTGTCCAAAAGCAAAGTAGAAGCAGTGGTCAAGGAATGCCAAATATGCCAGTCAATCGACCCTGCTCCCACCAAATGGCAGAAAGGTCGGCTGGAAGTCGACGAGAATTGGAGCCGACTGGGCATGGACATAACCCATTATGGTGGTCAGCACTTCCTCACACTGATCGATTGCGGACCAACGAGGTTTGCGATCTGGCGATTATTAACAAGACAGGACTCGGCTAGTGTCATTCGTCAATTAGAGTCCATATTTTACGAACGGGGGCCACCTGAAGAGATTCTCACTGACAACGACACAGCCTTTTGCGGCGGAGAATTCAGGCGTTTCGTAGACGAGTGGGGGATCCGGCTTAGACACAGGTGTGCATATGTACCGAGTGGCAACGGTATAGCGGAGCGGTGCCACCGAAGTGTGAAGAGGATAGCAGCAAGGAAGCAATGTACGATTGCAGAGGCAGTATATAGATACAATACGACACCAAAGGATGACGCGACTGCTGAAAGTGCACCTGCTAATGCGATACATTGCTATCGAGTGCGTGTTAAGGGCATTGACGCCTGCCTGCCTAATCAGAAGAGGACGCAGGGACGGTACAAGTTGGGGGACACCGTCTGGGTAAGGCCTCCCAGTAACCGATGTACGACCAGTTTCGGAAGAGGACGGATCACCGGCATAATTAGTGAGCAGGCTGTGCTGGTTGATGGTACTCCACGGCATGTGAAGGATGTCCGGCCCGCCCTTGATACAAACCAAATATCGAACAGCGAAAGTGATGAATCATCCAATGATGAAATGTGGATCCGACCTATGCCCCATTGCCGTGATGACATGGCTGAGAACCTCAGCACAGATGGCGATAGTTCCAGCGCCACTTCTGAAAGCCCCAATGACGATGGAGCCCAGCTTGATGGAAGGACTGCTGGCAACGTTAATGGCGACAGATCTGTTACCCCTCCTGAGAGCTCTGATGAAGATGAAGAAGTCCAGCTAATCCCCCTCCGTAGGAGTGCCCGTAACAAACGACCGCGGCCGCCATGCCGCATGTGTGATCTTGAGACCAGAGGGGAGTGTAAAGTCGAACAGAATGAAGGAAAAAAGCGACCACGTGTCTGCGCGTGTTGTCTTACCTGCTGGGATGATCGCGGGGAGGGCGGAAATTAGATTAATGGCGGCTGTGGTTTTTTGTACTATTATTGAGCGATGACGTCAGGCCTCACGTGACTGTTTTTCTGACCACCGATTGGCTGATGATGAACACTTGGACAATAAAAGGAGTATGTTCGGAAGATCAAGTTAGTGTGTATCAACTGCATCAGTGAGATTAGACGTCCGACGTTCGTTGTGTTAATCAACTGCCGTAGTTGCGTAGTTGCGAAACAAATACAGTCACATTTCTTAAAAATATAGGCTGTTTTCCCTCTTCCAAATGCCACACATGGAATCGTTAATAAAATTCACAACCATTTCTGCAATCCAACCATATTTGGTACAAATAAACTTCAGTCTATGTGTGACTTGTCCACCAAGTTACAGTTATGAATGTCCAATAGAAGATTTGTTAGAATGAATTTGGTGAATGGTGACTAAAGTGTGATGAATATTTGACTCATTTACTTGGTGCCAACGATATTTATTTCTTAGATTACTGTCTATGAAAACAAATAATAAAGTAATCTAAGTTTTTAAAAAGATTTATTCATTAAATATGGGTCAGTGTGTCTGTCGATTTAACTCAATGAATATTTATTTCTTAGATTACTGTCTATGAAAACAAATAATAAAGTAATCTAAGTTTTTTAAAAGATTTATTCATTAAATATGGGTCAGTGTGTCTGTCGATTTAACTCAATGAACCCGCCTTTGTGTTTGATGACAGCCTCAAATTGATTGCAGAACCAGCCACAAGCCTTCGTCACTGTCTCCCGACTTTGGATCGAAAAGGCTCTGGTGATCCTGGCCTTTAACTTGTCCGATGTGCTGCAGCTGGATCTGTCAGTGTCCCGTTCCACCGCGCTTCACAAAAAGAAGTCGAAGGGGTTGCAGTCAGGTAAGTTGGGAGGTTAGATGTCAGATGAAGTGTTGTTGATGAAGTTCTCTGGCAGCCAGGCTTGGGTCTTCTGACAGGGCACTGAGTCTTGTGCATGTAGTGATCTAATGTGATACCTTATGTGTTTTTTTTTTTTTTTTTTTTTTTTTTTTTTTTACCTTATGTGTTGGTCGCCACTTGCAATGTAAAAAAACTGCTTCATTTGTGGATACGAGTCCTCGTAATACCATTACATAATGAATATGAGTTATATTTAAGGATTTAAAGTACCATCACTGTGTTGCTAGCAGCCATTAGAAGATGACCGTGATTGCATCCATTAGTGGGTTTGGTCAATGGTGGCTCGTTCATTGCACGCCTAGCCGTGTTTCCAGTATTCAACAGGGTCTTCTTCTATCTGTGATCAACCCATTTCAAAGTTATCCTTTTTTTTCTCCTTGATTCTGTGTTTTAATGTGACTCTTTTGTGTTTGCAGTTCAGTCCCTTTTTTTAACAACAACAGTTACTAAATGCTTGTTTAGAAAATTTAAGTGTGATCTGTCGAGGGTACTGCATCACGTTCACTAATACCCCCTGGGAAATGGTATGAATCCATATATTCTCCCTCCAGCTATGAGTTAAATAGTAGAGTAGACTGGACGTTTTTTCTTTTTTTTTTCTTCACCCTCTGTAGGTCTCAGGTTAGAGCTGACTGGATAGTGTAGGATATTAGTCTCCTAAAAGTTTGTTCAATTCAACCTCACTTTCTCTTCAAAATCTGCATTTTAACAACATCTTGGCGTTCTTCACTACACTTCCTTGTTAATGAATTTATCTCATTCTCCAATCTAAAACAAAAACAAAATTAACAAAGAAAAAACAACACTCAAAACCAAGAACTCAGACAAATTCTGATGTGTAATAAGGTAACCTCATAAGTTCCTTCCCATGTTGGAGATTATCTCCCTTGAAGAACAAGAACTCTCCAGTCTAATATTCTCTCTAATCTAAGATTTTGTCCAGTTGATAGATAATTATTTTTCTTAATTTTTCGGCTGTTTCCATCAGTGCTGTGGTTTGTATTATGTCAATCCTCCCTTTGATTCCAATTTCTCCCAATCTTTTTTCCAGTTCCTTTTTCAGAACTGTTCCTAGTGCTCTTACAATTATTGGTATTCCTAGTTTTCTTCATCCTTCATATTCCCTTCATCTATCTGGCAAGTTCCATGTATTTACTTGCTTCATCCTGTTATCTACTGAAATCTACTATTTGGCAGGTTTTTCTCTTCTTCTTGACTATTATCACATCCGGTCTTCTTGTTGGTTGAGTTTCTTCGTTTGTATTTCCATGCCCCAGAGGTTTTTATGCCTTTCATTTTCCAACACTGTCTCCGGTTTGTGCCTGCACCATTTGTCTCATGTTCAACATTCAGCTGTTTGCACAGTTCCCAGTGGACTACCATGCCGATCCAGTCATGTCTGTTTTTATATTCTTTATGTGGTAGTTTGTCACATTCACTTATTTTGCATTACTCACTATTGGATTTTGTTTGTAGCTCAATTGTTTGACCAGTTGAGCTACAAACAAACAAAATCAATATGGTGCTGTGAACAGGATGCATGAATCTACCATTCCAACTCAGTCATGTGTGCTTCTATATTTCTTTTGTCCTTGCTTGTTGCATTCACTTATAATGTAGTTTACCGTTTCATTTCTTCTCCTGTCCAGTAAAT
This sequence comes from Sepiola atlantica, assembly GCA_963556195.1. Classification (NCBI taxonomy): domain Eukaryota; kingdom Metazoa; phylum Mollusca; class Cephalopoda; order Sepiida; family Sepiolidae; genus Sepiola; species Sepiola atlantica. The sequence continues at coordinate 17,461,514 of OY744537.1, forward strand.
ATTCCAAACTTAAATGAACTAGTTTTTGTTTTTTTTACCATCTCAGTCAACATGCATGCCATTTCTTTTTATATTTCTTACTCTTCAATAAACACATGTTAGTTTTGTCCTTGAAGTGTAGAAAATCATTGGTACTTATCCAGATTAGGACCCAAGCTAAAATCGACTTGGCGTCGGTTAGGGATAGGGTTAGCTTGGGTTCTAATCTCTAAAATCGTGTTAGGGTTAGCTTGGGTCAGTACCCAATCATTTTAGCAAATCATGTTCAATAAACACTGTGCTGTACTACACTTTCATATCTATTCCTTCTATCATACGCCTCCCTTTTGCTACCAATCCATAACCACAAACAATAAGTACATAGAAAATTCTGCCAAGTCTGCTGCAAAGAAGGTAGGCTCCCTCTACCAGGCTAGAAAACTTCTCACACCACCCAGTATCCTATATTACTATAAAGTCACTATTCGCCTGTGCATGGAGTATTATTGTCACATCTGGGCTGGTGCACCAACCACTAGCCTCTCCCTCTTGAACAGGGTGCAAAAAGGATTTTTTAATCTAATAGGTCTCGCATTGTGTGCCACAAGTACTTCCACGTGATGTGCTCTAATGAACTTTCTGCATGTGTACCCTCTCAACATAAATACCCCCGACCCACCCGACTAGCAACAAAATCACACCCTTTCACTGTAGAGGTCCCCAGATGCTGGAAAACTTTCTACTCTAATAGCTTTTTTCCTTGGACGGCTTGCCTTTGAAATTCCCTCCCTGCTCCCTGTTTTCACGACCGTACCAACATGAAGAATTAAAATGTAATGTGAACAAAAATCTTGCTGCCCAACTCCCTACCTAGTTTGCATCCCTATAAATCTAGCCCTTATACTTTAGTGGCAGTATGCCTTGCTTGAGGTGAATAAAAGTTTTAAAAATATTTTTTTTTTAAATAGATGAAACAATTTTGTCAACACTATAATATCACTAACAGCGATGACTTATTTGCCCTTGTTGACACTCTTTCATTCTAAAGTTATTTTTAGTTGTGTTTTATTTTCCTTACTATTTTTGCCAGACACGATTCTCCATTAGCTGTTTACTGGTTGGCTCATAACTAGGCAGTGACATATGTCGTTATTTTCTTTCAGTTTTTCATAGATATATTTTTGTATATCTTTTGTAACAAAACCAAATCAATGATCCAATTTCTAAATGAGCAAACTAATGACATTTTGTTTTGGTTTTATTTTTATTTTATAAAAAACTCTACAAAAGTTGATATAAAAGTTCAATTTTATGATTTACTTTGTTTCCGTCCTATTCTAAATAATCTTTTTCAACTGCCATGCCATAGTCAGCCATATCGATATTGCATTCGTAAGCCTTTGAATATATATATTTTTTGTTTTATTTTATCAAGATTTTATTTATATTATTTATAGTTGGAATTATGTCTTCATTGTGGTTTTTATTGTCAGACTTTTTTTACTTGGCACACTCTTCTGACGTTTTTGAAACCATATTATATAGTAGAAATCTGATGAAAGGAATAAATACTTGGGAAGTATCCCTAGTAAGATATTCTGGACTCTTCGTAAATTGGACAAAAGAAGAACTCGGAAACCTAGATCAAAGAACCAGGAAACTAATGAGCATGCACTATATATTATAGTTGACGGATGATACTGAAAGAAGGAGGAAGGGAACTGGTAAGTAGTGAAGATTGCATGGACGATACAACTAAAAGACTAGAGAAATAAATAGCACAAAAAATAGAGAGGCTGATTACCGCTGCCAAATGCAGCACATGGATGAACACTATGGAGAGCAGCATTACTTGAAACAAAAAAAAACGAGGAAAATAAAATGGGAAAAGAAACAGCTACATGAACTATTTATAAGAGTGATCAAAGAAATTACATACAAAAACACAACTTGAACAGTGACATCTATTAACACCTGAACAAAATAATGTGATCAGAACAAATTACCCAAAAGCCAAGGTAGACAAGACCCAAGAAAATAGTAAATAGTAGACTCTGTCGGTAAAGAGGTGTCACAACCGATAATATCGGACACCAATTAAAAAAAAAAAAACATATAAAACAATTATGTAATTCTTAAAAAATACATTTTTCTTCTGTTTTAATTACAAAAAAAAATGTATAATAAATTTTGTAATTATTTACTCCAAGTCATAATGGTCTTTTATGTGTCCATTGCATTGAACTTGATTTTGTAGGCATAAATCTGACATTTAATAGGCATTTTTTTAGTTTTTTTTTATGTGATACATATATGTTGTATGCATCAAAGCTTTAATGCAACGGTTGTCTCCCCTGTCAAAAGGGGACATCGAATCTTCTTAAGACACAATTTGTAATACTTTTCATTTAAACAAACTGTGAGGTCAGCGGGTTGATTGTATATATTCACACTAATAGGTCTTTATGAGACAAAATAAGTGCTTGTCTGTGGATATTACTAAATTATATATATATATATATATATATATATATATATATATATATATATATATATATATGACAATTTTAGAAATAGACAAATATTATAACATATTCATTTTTGAGTATATCAGTTCCAAGAATTCAACATCATCAAAAGTTTTTGCATACGATCGTTTCTGAGAATAAAATTTATTGATCAAAATGTCATATCATCAGCACAAATACAAAATACACCACAATTATAAGTCAACAAAAATAATATCATAATATAAAATGAAATAATGAAATAAGGTGATAATCACATTTTATTAGAATTCAAAGTTCAAGCAAAGTATCTTAACGTCCTTAACTCATGAGTTTTCAATTCAACCCATACCTTTAGTATTCCTTACTTTTTCAATTTTTTCAATTTTTCATTTTTGGACTGTCACTCATTACCTGGATCAATCTTCAGTCAACCTCCTGGATATCTTTCCTCAATATGTTTTTAAATTGTATGACTTGGATGGATTGTATAGATTTAACAAAAAAATATGTTTTTGGGTTGATATATTTGATGTTATATACTTTTATGTATTTTTGTATATATTTTTATATATTTTCAAAGTGTAATGCTATTACATGCAGTAATGTCACTGCGGTAATGGTCCTCTGAGGAGAAGAATTATCTTTGAAAACTCATGAGTTAAGGACGTTAAGATACTTTGCTTGAACTTTGAATTCTAATAAAATTTGATTGTCACTTTATTTTATTATTTCATTTTATATTATGATATTAATGCTCTATCCAGTATATTGAGCTTTAGTTTTTATCCGGATGTTTCACTAATTATAAGATATTAGTTGACTCTTATATCTTTTGTTGGATTACTTATATATATATATATATATATATATATATATATATATATATATATATATATATATATATATATATATATATCTTAGGTAAACATATTTTTATGTTCCAAGAATTCAACATAAACAACAGTTTGTGTACGATCGTTTCTGAGACGATATGGGTTTTTATTTATATCGAGTTTCTTCATCAGCACAGGGTATAGACACCAACTTAGAAGCTAACATTTAGCATCAAGACAATAAAATTGTTCACTCCCAGTTATACAGCAAATTAGATAGGAACAAGGAGGTAGGTGCATTAAAAAATATATATATAGTAGTATGAAAATATATCTATAGCAAGTAAGCTACACAAAAATGTTCATGTGTCCTTCCTATAGGAAATCATCATGGTAAATGGGTGGATGTATTGTTTGCGATTGCTTTTATATTTTAGCTGTGTTTACTCTAGCTAACTAACCAATCAGATTCGTTGGTCTTATTACTCCCTCTCGAACTGCTTTTTTTGATAGCCCTTTGTTTAAGAGGTGTTATAATATATATGTATATACATAAAATAGTAATAAATTATATATATAAAAGTAGGGGTGGGACGTAATGGGTGAAAATTTCAGATTCATGCGAGTCATATTTTTTTTGTGTTCATTTATACATAAATAACACTAAACAATATAACATTTTGAAAACTTTGCAAAATTCAGAAGGTGCAGACCAAAAATAGCCGTTAGGGCTTCACGGGACTCTAAATCAATCATTTTTCGGTGAAAAAGTGGTTTCATGCGACATTGCAGGTCCTAAAACATCTTCAAAAACTATGAATGGATATAGATGGTTAAATCTGATATAGTATTTTAATTTAGGACCATTTTCAGGCTGTGAAAGGGTTTTCATGAATGTAAAATAGCCAAAAACTATTGGCCTGCACCTTCTGAATTTTGCAAAATTTTCAAAATGTTTGATTGTTTAGTGTTATTTATGTATAAATGAACACAAAAAAATACTACTTGCATGAATCTGAAATTTTCACCCATTACGTCCCACCCCTAATATAATGAGAAGAGAGTGTTTAGGAGAGATCGAGCATACAGCATACATAAATTACATACAAATATATATGAGAGTGTTATATACACCTCAGAGATGGATAAAATAGTAACTTCTGTTCCATGAATCTCATATAATGAAGCGTTTACAATAGGTATTATCTCTCAGCATGAAATAACCCAGAAAGGGTCGACTTGCCCTAAAACAGACGAGCTAACTTACGTCTCACACACAGCCAAGGAAAGAAGGCTATATGTGATATCTGCTGTTCATTGTGACCAAGATGTGTGCTTAGTTTTTGAATGAATGGAGATAATAGGTCGAGTGCTAACTGATCTGTTGCGTTTCTCAGTTCAAGTAAACGAGACGTGCAACCAGGTGACAACAACAATACTTGCTTTGGTTGGAGTAGAGAAACGTTGGCATGAGAGAAGAAATCAAAGGGAGGTAATTATGATGGATGAGGAGAATAACGAGCAGCGATTAAGAGGAGGAGACGAAAAAGAGAATACGGTAGCAGAGAATGAAACTATGTTACAATGACATTCGTGGGAAAATAAGAACACAAACGAATGGAAAAGGAAAAAAAAATCATCCACTCTATAATAAAGAGAAATATATATATATATATATATATATATATATATATATATATATATATATATATATATCCTTCCCATCACACAAAAAGTTAGCAAGTAAAAAACGAATTTATTTCAAGTAATAAGGTGAATTGAGAAAGCAAATCTATTTCCATATTTTCTTTCTACTTTCTATACCGATTTATACGTTTTTTCTTTCCTTTTTTTCTTAAAACTTTCCAGTTTTTCTTTCTTTCTTATATGTTTTTTTTTTTACTTCACCGATTCAGACGCTGTTTTATATGAATATGAATATTCGTGTGAACGCTAGCTACAGAAAAGTTTTTTTTTCATCATTTTTTTACGGAGGATACACTTTTAAACAAAGTTTTTTTTTTAATTATAAAAGTAGAAAAAAAAAGCTCTCCCCTCCCCCACCCACACAAAAATAATTAAATAAAGGTAAAAATTGACAGGAAAATCAAGAGAAAGAAGAAAATAATAAATGAAGAAATTAATGATGATGGACAATTTAGAATTGCAGAATTTCCGAGAGAAAAATATCGACAAGAGGGGGGAATGAAAAGTTTGAAAAGACGAAAACGACAAAAGAAAGAAGAAGAAGTGTCTCAAGAAAAAAAGAGAAGATTTTAAAATCTACAGAAAATAGAAAATGTATAAAATAATTAATGAAATGAGAAAAAAACGAAAGGAAGGAATAGTGGAAGGAAGGAAGGAAGGAAGAACAATAAGAAGGAAGGAAGGAAGAAAGAAAGAGATAAAGGAGGGATGAATGGAGGAAGAGAGGAAGAAAAATGGGAAGGAAGGGAAGAAGGAAGAAAGAAGTGAAGGAGGGAAGGAATGGAAGGAGCGATGAAGAGGAAAAGGGAGGAAGAGAGGAAGGAAGGAAGGAAGAAAGAGAGAAAGAAAAAGGGTATGGAAGGTGTTGTGGGTCTGTAAAGGGTCCGGAAGGAAAACACGAACTCGGAGTTTAGAGAAAACAAGTATATTGAAAAACAGAGAACAAGAGTGGTTGTACGTCAGTCTTGACTGCCAGTATAGACTGGAGTGGCTCCAAGTATTTCCTTCCTTCCAACCGCAGGAAAATGTGGCACAAGGCCAGAAGGTGGGGAGAGAAAGCCAGCGCCCCTAAAGAAGGAGCACTGGCTTTTTAAAAATTGCCTAGGCAGCCCCATCAGCATTCCTCGGTCGGAGCTCCTCATGCAGTAAGCAATAAACTTACTCCATCCCAAAGAGGAAAGGCAATGCCTGGGAAGGTGGCCCTCCTCGGACTACCCACGACCAATACCTCAGCCTGACAGATAAAAGGCCACTGAAATGGCCCAGTTCCTGTTGGACTGGTGTAGTTCCAGGTATTCAATTCCTTTCCACCACAAGAAGATGTGACACAAGGCTGGAAGGTGAGGGAGAGTCAAGCCAGCGCCCTTAAAGAAGGGGCACTCTGGCCTATAAAAAATTGCCTGGGCAGCCCCGCCAGCATTCTTCGATCAGGGCGCCTCAGGCAGTAAGCAATAAACTTACTCCACCCCAAAGAGGGGATGCAAGGCCTGGGAGGGTTGACCTCCTAGGACTAACCAGAACTAATACCTCAGCCCGACAGATAAAAGGCCACCGAAATGGCCCAGTTCCTGCCGGACTGATTGTTGAGAATGAATCCTCGACTGGTATTAACCAGTTCGAAGTCTTAAAGCAACTGACATTACAGAAAGAACTCACGGACTGGTGTGGCTCCAACACTGAGAAGCATACACTCCCAGTATTTATGGTGAGTAAAAGAGTTCAAGTAGTCCGTATCGGTAAGGTACCATAACATCCCCTCCAAAGCCTTACCTCCTCAGGAGTCACAGCATCGTTTTCCTTTTTTGGATTGTCGCTATTCTGAGATTACTTGGAATAGCTGCATGTCGAAAGTGTTGTATCTTGTATCCCTAACTTCTTCCTGGGGAGTACTGTCAGTGTCTTCCGATAGTCGTTCCCTAATTTGATTTCGGTGTCTCTTATGAGACAACTGTATCCCTCTATCAAAATAGGATTTGATATCCTCCAGTTTCTAAATTCTAGACTTCTGATTTTGGAGCACATCTTTAAATTTTGAAAAAAATGTCTTCTTTGCTTTGACTTTCAACTTCAAGACAAGTCAGCTTATCTTTCATGGTCTTTAGCTCTTCTAAGACATCTTTGAGTTGCAACTTTTGCGATTCCAGCTCTGGAACCATGAGTTGAATCTTTTTAACCTTCAACTGGTTATCCCAAGAATTTGACTTTATTTGTTTCAGTTTTGTGTTAGCTATTTTCAGTGTGAATTCTGTGTCCTTGTATGCTTTAATTTCTGCCGACAATTTATTTTGAGTCCAGTTCATACAGTTTTAATGGTTGAAACAAATTCTTTCTTTGGTTTTTCGTACTCGGTCGTCAGATTTTTTATTTTCTGACCAAAACTATTGGTTAGTAACCCCCATAGGTTGAACCGCTGCATCAAGTCTGTGCTAAATAAATTGTTGGTATTTTTTAATATGAACATTTTTACTTTTTTGGTACTTCTGCTTAAAGTAATGTCGGTAATAATTTCACCCTCGAATTAAATTTTTTGTGCTTCTTACCACGGTCGGTTTATCCAACCTTCTTCATGTATGCATGTTGATAATCGACACGTCTGAACCAGAATCGAATTGTAATTTTACATTTTTATTCAGGATTTTTACCTGTACATATTTTCTTATAATTCTGCCGCCCTGTTCATTCGTTTTTGTGGATTTAACCCGAGTTTTATTTCCTCTATTCTTTTTGTAATGTGAACTCCTGTGTCCGATTTTATTACAAGTTAGACAGGTTTTAAAACGATATGGCCAATCCGTTACCCAATGAAGGTATCCACAACGGAAACATGGGCTAGGTGGTAATTTATTCTGTTTTTTATTTGGCTGGTTTATTTTCGTAAGAGCGTGAAAATAATCCCTATTTTTGTTTTGCATTGTTTTTGACGAAGAGTTGAATTGTCATTTCTGACGTACTTTTCTTATGTGTGCAATGCCTGACTCTTCAATGTCTTTAGAATCTTGTTTAACATTTGCAAATCTCTGGCAGTCTTCGGCTAATTTCTGTAATGTTAAATTTTGTTCACTTTCTAACTTGTTCAGAACCCTACGTCTGATTTCTGCGTCTTTTCCTGATACAAGTCCTTACACGAAAATTAAACATTTAAAGTTTTCCACTCTAAATTCAGCTAATTTGAAATCGTCACAGTGTTATTAATGATTGACGCGAACTTTGCGTAATCTTCGCCATCTTTTTTGACTAAATTCAAGCACTTCCACCGTTTGTGAAACAGAGAAGCTTTTGGGCTGAATAATTCTGTTAAAAATTGAACCGCTTCAAAAAAGTTAAGTCGCTAGTTTTTCGGGGTAAAATAAAGTCCACAAATTTAACACGTTCGGTGGTCCCTAATTTTCGGAGCAGTAGGTGAACTTTTTTAGAGTCTGACCAATTTTCACAATCTATTTTGTGTAGATCCTCATACCTTCTAAAATATGAAGCAAAGGTGTTATCCTCGTCTGGGGAATAATGAAATTGTCAATTGCACTCCAAACGGCATTCTGCAAAAAAGCATTTTCGTTCTCAGTATTTTGATCCCCTATGCGATATTGTCTGCATTAATGATTCAATCTTTTGATCAGTTTCTTTTTGTTTTGTTCCAGAAGTCTTTCTTCTGTTTTTGTTGCTGTTGCATTTGGTATTCTACGAGTTCTGAGAAAACAAGTATATTGAAAAAGTATAATACAACAGAGAATAAGAGTCGTTGTACGTCTGTCTTGACTGCCAGTATAGACTGATGTGGTTCCAATACTGAGAGACAGGTGAGTGGAAGAGTTCAAGTAGTCCATATAAGTAAGGTACCATAGCAGAAGGGAAGAAGGAAATAAAGATGAAGAAAGCGAGGAATGAAAGAAAGGAGAAAGGAAAGAAGAGCGGAAGGAAGGAAGAAAGAGAAAAAGCAAAAGGGTAAGGAAGGGAAGAAGGAAGACGGAAGAAAGAGATTAAGGAAGGAAGGAATGGAAGGAAAGGTGAAGGGAGAAAGATATGAAGAGAGAAATAAAGGGAGGAAGAGAGGGAGGAAGGAAGAAAGAAATGAACGAAGGAGTGTGGGATGAAGAGAGAAAAAGAGAACGAAAGAGGGAAGGAAGGGATGAAGGAGAAGAGAGGGAGGGCGGGAGGAAAAGAGATAAGAAGAAAGTTGGGGAAGAGAGAAAGGAAGAGAGAGGAGAGAAAGAAAGAAATTTAAGGAAGAAAGGAATGGAGGGAGGGAGAAAGAGGGAAAGGAAATGAGAAAGGAAGGGGAAAAGAGAAATGAAGGGAGGAATAAAGTTAGGAAGGGATTAAGAGATGGGGAGGGAGGAAGAGAGGAAGGAAGAAAATACAAAATAGTAATAAAAAACCGGAAAAAAAAATTGTTATTTAAGATTGAGATCTCTTTCTGTCTTGAGAAACAGTGGATACTCATTGCAAGGGTGCCTGTATGATATATAAGTGAATATAGTGAAGCAAGGGTTGCACAATCTCCAACAGCACTTTATCAGGCATTGCTTGATTCCAGTGGCCATGAGAAATCCAAGACAACATGTTTCCTTCTCCTAAACCAGGGATGGGCAAACTGTTCATTGCAAGGGCCACATTAAAAAAATCACAATTTTATAGGACCGCACGATTTTATAGGGCTACATTCAAAAATTCATAATTTTATAAGACCACACGATTTCATAAGGCCACATTAAAAAAATCCCAATTTTATAGGACTTCACAATTTTATAGGCCCACCATATATAAAAAAAAATCACAATTTCTTAGAACCACATTTAAAAAGTTCACAATTTCATAGGACCGAACGATTTTATAGAGCCACATTTAAAAATTCAGTTTTACATCCCAGTGACATTATGCCATTTTGGGGTGAATAAAAGTTTAAAAAAATAAATTTAAAAAAAGTTTCCCAGAGTTAGTCAAACAAAGCAAAATGAGTGTCGATCGCAACAAAAGAAATCAATAAAAGGTGAAGCAAAAACATTATCATGACGTATGGGCTACAAGAGAATTGGAAATGTTAAAACCAAAAGATTCAGTTTGAATACTATTAAAAAGAATTGGTGGAGCGAGGCTTGCACTGTAAGAGCTGAAGTGGCATCATGTGTTGGCAAGCTCCGGTGTACTACTACAACAGAAGTATTGTTAAAAATATGCAAGCCTACCTTCTCAAGATACATCATGGACCCCTCTACCACAAGAGAGAGAGAGAGAGAGAGAGAGAGAGAGAGAGAGAGAGAGAGAGAGAGAGAGAGAGAGAGAGAGAGCCGAAACAACTACGAAATAGTGAAACCGAATAAGAACTAGCTATTCTCACTTAAAAGCAGAATTCAGAGATACAACAACAAAAAATTAATTTATAAAAATAAATTCAGGTGTTTCTCTATTATTGGGAAGAGATGAAATTTCATCTTTAATTTAGAAGAGTTAGTTGAAAGGGGAGATAATTCAAACTTTTTTTTTTTTTTTGTAACCATAAACCATAAGGAAAATCCAGAGAATTAGTAAGAAAATAAATTTTTAAAAAGGGTACTTATGCAGTTTAGGGACTGGGCTGAAATAATAACGTTATAATTCAGAAAGCCATCCTTAACATGGGGAAGTGGGGTGGGGTGGGGGGTGATTAACTATTCTTTTTATTAAATTGTTAGGTGAAAGTACAGAATAGTTAATCAACTTCCACCTCCCCCCCATGTTAAGAATGGCTTTCTACATTATAACGCTATTATTTCAGCTTGCATTATCTCCCCTTATAACTGACTCTTCTAAAATAAAAATGAAAATTTCATCTGTCCCCAATTATGCCGAAGCACCGAAATTTTAACTACTACTCAGATTAGATTAGTTAAAAAGAAAAAAAATGTTGTAGATGTAATAGTTAGTCATGAGTTATCCCCTTTCATTAGAACTCTTCTCTAATGAAACTCTTCATCCTCTTTTTCATAATAAACGTCGTTCAGTTCAAACGTGTAAAACACAGCTAATAAAAGCATAAAGTGAACACCACATTTCTTCTCTTAATTCCGGACTTCAACCTAGTTCTATATATTACAGCCAGCATCCCCATCACAGAATTTCAGGTGCAGAAGGAACTGCTAAGAACAGATTACGCGCTCACATTCGACGATGCACTTAATTTAGGCAGAACTTAGGAAGCATCTAATATTCACGTAAAACAAATTAGATCCTTGCAAAATAACAGCAAATAAGCTACAAGTACTTTTATATAAACTATAGGCCAACCTACACTGACCAGAAATGTCCTAGTCGTAATGAGAACGTTGAAGAAGATAAAAAGGGCAGAGGATGACCATGCAGTCTTGACAATGAACGTTCAAAAGAAACAGTAGAACTAAACATAAGTCAAAGTGTCAGAAAAGTATATAAGGCACTTGATATCAGTATTTCAACGGTGTCCGATCACCTGATGCAAATTGGTAAGATGAAAAAGCTCAATAAATGTGTCCGGTATGAGCTCACCAAATAAACTTTTGTTTCTGAAATCGGTCATGATTTTCCGAACAACTTTATATATATGCGAGGTCTGTCTGAAAAGTAACAGGACTGTGTGAGCTATGAGAGTATTGATTTACTCCTCTCCAGGAGTTAGGCACAAGGCCAATTTTTATCTCACAAGTAAGATGTGACCCAAGGTCGGGTCGGGAAGTGGGGTTTAAAAATTGCCTGGGCAGCCCCGTCGGCATTCCTCGGTAGGGGCGCCTCAGGCAGTAAGCAATAAACTTACTCCTCCCCAAAGAAAGGAGGCGAAGCCTGGGAGGGTGGACCTCCTAGAACTGCACAGGACAGTGTGAGCTATGAGAGTAAGTAGGCTGTGTTATTATCTAATATGATATCTTGGTAGTAGATAATTTTAATATATATATATATATATATATATATATATATATATATATATATATATATATATATATATTTTGGTACATAAAAATTAGGGCAACATTCGTACCGTCGGTTTCAAGCACAGAAGGACTTAGCCATCCGGCTCTCTTCAGTTTCTGTTGTCATCTCTCTCTCTATATATATATATTTATGTATACATACATCGGTCGATTTGTGAACGCTGATCTAAAAAAATATAGCAATTTAAAAAAAAATATTTTTCTTAGTCGTTAGAATCATATTTAAAATTTTCTTCTAAAGGAATTTATCTTTCTTAAAAGCTGGTTAATATATATTTTTTTTTAACTGGGTAAATTTTATTTTACTAACTTATCTGTTGAATCTCCTCTGATGATATGATTACATCTTTGAAAAGCCATAGTTTAAGGAAGGAATAATATAATAAAATGATTTTCCTATATAAATCCCTTGTCTTGAATAATTGATGATTTAATAGATTTTGTATTCTATCACGATTTTTTATTCTCATCACTTATTTATATTATTGCTCTATCTCGTATATTCAGCATTAACTCTTCATGATAGGTTATATTTTAAAGATATATTTTATATATTTATATTCCTTCCTAATATATATATATATATATATATATATATATATATATATATATATATATATATATATATATATATAGTCTTGGAAGTTTCTCAACCATTAAAACTATATTAAAAAAAAAAAAAAATTTAAAAAACCTTAAGTCCCAAGTCGTTCAGTGGAAAATCAATTTAACTTTTACAGTTATTATATTAGTTTGCTTCTAACATTATTTAAGGGATCATCATATATATATTGTTAATTAAATGTTAAACGGAATCGCTACTAACAGCTGCACAAAACATTGCGATTAGCACTAACTATATTTTAAAGCTAAAATGGACAAAACCTAGGAAAATAGTAAATGTATACTTTGTGGACAAAGAGACGTAACAGTAAATCACATAATAACTGAATGCAGCAAAATAGCCCTCCCCTCCACCAAAAAATACAAAAACAGACACAACTGCATGGGGGAAGGCAATATACTTGGAACTATGCAAACGATTGCATTTTAAAACATGTAGACAAATGGTAAAACACACAAACTGTATTGATTTACTCCTCTGCAGGAGTTAGGCACAAGGCCAGTTTTTATCTTACTCCCACAAGTAAGATGTGACCCAAGGTCGGGTCGGAAAAGTGAGGTTTAAAAATTGCCTGGTCAGCCCCGTCGGCATTCCCCGGTAGCGGCGCCTCAGGCAGTAAGCAATAAACTTACTCCTCCCCAAAGAGGGGAGGCAAAGCCTAGGAGGGTGGACCTCCTAGAACTGCACAGGACAGACCCATAGACCGGTGTAAATCAAGCCCCGAAGGCCAAGACAATACCAGTCTATGGGGTGCAGTATCCATCGGAACAGATACTACACTTTGATCTTAGCCAAAAGTGTGGACAGTATTGGAAAGCGAAAATCACAAAGTCCTCTGGACATGGAGGTACAAAACAATAAACTAATGTAAGCAAAGAGACCCGAAGTCATAATAGTTAACAAGAAGGAAAAAAAATGCCAAATCGTAAATGTTGTCGCACCAGCAAACCACAGGGTAAAGATTAAGGAGACAGAAAAACAAAACAAATGCACAGAACTCGCCAGAGAACTGAAAGGGATATGGAAAATGAAGAAAGTCACTATTATACCAATAATCGTAGGAGCACTAGGAACAGTATCGAAAAACCTCACAAAAAGACCAGGAAAAATTGGAATCAAAAGGAAGACCGAGACGATACAACAGATGTCAATGATGAAAACAGTTGAAATCTTAAGGAAAATCCTAGAATGCGGAAACCAACCCACATAAACTACGAACGCTAACCAACCATATGGATGTTACAATAGAAATTTAAAAAAAAACATGAAAAGAACATCACGTGAACCCGAGGGAACTGAAACTGCAAGAAATCTTATAAAATGTCCCCCCCCCCCCCAAAAAAAAATTACACACACTGCGATGGCACCAGCCGCAACTTATACCACGCAAATGTCTGTGAAGGATCAAGGAGGAGGAAGAGACTGAGGAGGAAGAGCACAAACCAGACCTCCATTGGAGAGTGGGGAAAGTACTTAAACCTTGGAGAGGATTATTGGCACCCAAATCCCAATGGTTTTTGCCAGTGAGAAATCAATGATATGCAACTGTTGCGATAACACAAAATCATTTGCAATGGTTATCAGAAGAGGTGAAGAGTACTGGAAATCTGAGGCGACTTGCTGTCACTCAGACTACAGGGAACACTAATGGTTATTTTCGGTGAGCAATCACTGATGATGACTTGTGTGAAAACTCCTAGTGAGTAAATGATGATGATGATGATGATGATAATAATAATAATAATAATAATAACAATAATAATAATAATAATAATAATAATAACAATAACAATAATAACAATAATAATAATAATAATAACAATAATGATAACAATAATAATAATAATGATAACAATAACAATAATAATAATAATAATGATAACAATAACAATAATAATAATAATAATAATAATAATAATAATAATAATAATAATAATAATAATAGTGGGCGACCACTGACGATGACCAGTGTGATAACTCCTAGTGAGTAAATAATAATAATAAGCATGGATAATTGAATGCTTGAGGATGTACAAAATATCAGATAAGATCATTAATTTGATTAAAAAAGCAATGGAAACATGGAGACTGAAACTGACAGCTGGAGAACAATACCTGAGATAAAAATACAGAGAGGCATCTTCAAAAGAGATTCTCTATCACTGCTACTGTTCATCACAGCCATGATGCCACTTAACAACTTACTAAGGAACCTGAACCAGAAGACTAGGAAACTAATGACCATGCACAATGCACTAACCCTGAAGGATCATACTGGCCGTCTCTATGTAAAAAGGAGAGAAGGGGGAAGAGGACTTGTAAGTATAGAAGATTGTGTGGATGACACAAAAATAGAACTTGAAAAATACATAAAACAGAACACAGAAAGACTGATCATCGCAGCAAGAGGCACGGCTAAAATGAACAATACAGAGAGCAACGAAACTGGAAACAAAAAGACGAGAAGAGAAAAATGATAATAGAAGCAGTTGCATGACCGGTTCATAAGACTAACCAGAGAATAGACCCATGAAAACACATGGACATGGCTACAAAAAGGACACTTGAACAGAGAAATGTAATCTCTGCTAACAGCCGCACAGAACAACACGATCAGAGCTAACTATATCAAAGCTAAAATAGGCAGAAGTTAGGAAAGCAGATTCTATGGGCAAATAGACGAAACGGTAAACATAATAAGTGAATGCAGCAAACCAACCCCAAAACTATACAAAAACAGACACGACTGCATGGGAAAAGCAGTCCACTGGGAACTATGCAAATGTCTGCACTTTGAACACGCAAACAAATGGTACAAGCACAAAATGGTAAGAGTATTGGAAAACGTAAATCACAAAATTCTCTGGAACATGAAGGTACAAAAAGACAAATGCATCCAAGCAAGGAGACCAGATGTGATGATAGTAAATAAGAAGGAAAAAAACTGCCAAATCGTAGATTTTGCTGTCGCAGCAGATCACAGAGTTTAGACCAAGGAGGCAGAAAAAAGAAGCAAATACGCAGAACTTGTCAAAGAACTGGAAGGAATATGGAACATGAAGAAAATCAATATAATACCAATAATTGTAGGAGCACTAGGAACAGTCTCGGAGAAACATAGAAAAAGGATTAGGAGAAATTAGAATCAAAGAAAAAACTGAGACCATACAACGAACGGTAATGCTGAAAACAGCCTAAATATTAAGGGAAGTCTTTGAATGCAGAAACCAACCAATATAATCCACAAATTCTTACCAGCCATAGATAAATAGAAAGGGGATGGGGAACACATGTGGTCGCACCAGCCTCGGCTGATACCGCACAAAATTTGTGAAAGATCAAGAAGGATGGAAAGACAGAGGAGGGAAATCTGAGGAGACTTGCTGTCACTCGGACTCCAGGGGAACATCACTGGTTATTGCCAGTGAGCAATCACTGATAATGACTTGTATGAAAACTGCTAGCGAGTACAAAAAATAAAAAATAAAATAATAATGGTCAGCAATAATTTATTTGTGAAAATCAGACTTTTATAATTGCAGATGGCCGCTATATCCCATAATATTTTTTCTTGAGCAATAGTGGAACAATGTATGTCGTCATAGAATATAAAATCCAGATTTAAATAAGCGATGCTACCACAAGTATCCATAAATGTGTTAGATAGAAAGGTAGAAGAAGAAAAAATAGTGAGAAGAAGAAGCCAGCAAAAGAATGAACAAAGAGAAAAATTGCGTGAAAACGAATGAGTGAAAAAGACTTCGGTCGGCCACTGAGAAAATACACATGTGACATTGTTTCATCCCAGGAAATAATATACCATTAAAAAAAGTATCGAAATAAACTTTTTTTGCACTACAAAGATGCATATTTAAAAGTTTCTTATTTTAAAGCGTTATTCGTTTTATTCTTATTGAACTTCTATATGATTGTCATTATTTTCAATATAAATATTCTTATAAGATGTTTTCAAGTTCTGAAAATTAAATAAAAACTTATACAGAAAATTATAAAATAAATTTAAACATGTATTTTTCAAAAATTTATTTAATAAGTTGCAACCATTTAAAACCATTGACACAATACATTATAACAGAACGCAGACACATCGAACGTCCAAGGGAGGAAACTGCTTTGTTAAGTTACACGAGTTATTTCCCTTAGATCATGAGATTTAATTTTTTTTTAAATAACAGGTTCTTAATGTATGTCTTAAAAGTAAAAGAATCTAATGTAACATAACCTAAAATAAAATGCAACATTTGACTATGGAAATAGGTCTGTAAGATGGTGGCTCGATTTGGTTGGGTTGTAAGGAAATTCAATAATTTTCCCTGGCAACAATTCACCTCTCTGCCACTGATGTTATCTAAAAATAAAAAAAGAAGAAAAAATAAAAATAAAATAAATAAAAAGGCTGATCCAAATTTGGCACCAGTGTTAATTAAGCGGGAGTTTTCGGAACGAAGTTATCAGATTTGCCTTAGGGATTCTAGATTTAGAGTTTTCCTGCCTTTGGATTATACATAAAGTGTTCAGGAGCTAGACGTACAAGAAATTAAAAAAAAAAAGAAGTTATCATCAGATAAAAACAAGGGGGAAACAAGAGGAGAAAAAAAACACACACACACACACACACACGCGAAAAAACGTATCCACACGTGTAACTTGGGGCAGTAAGGGGCGGTAATTTGATGCCCCCCCCCAAACCCTTCGGGCAATTTTCCTAGATTTTTTTCTCGTAAAACATTATCCAACAGTAAAAATAGATCAAAAGATGTTTGGCAATTGCCATTCTTCTTAATTTTCAATTTAGTGTCAGTTTCAGTGCTTTTCAACAATCTTGAATGGAGCAATTTTGTTCCGTTTATTTTTCGTGTTGTATTGTCTCCTCCTCTTACCCTCCGTAAAAAAAAATGATGGAAAAACAGCGTCTGTATCGGTGAAGTAACAAACAAAAAACAAAAAACATATAAGAAAGAAAGAAAGAAAACTGGAAAGTTTTAAGAAAAAAAAAAGGAAAGAAAAAACGTATAAATCGGTATAGAAAGTAGAAAGAAAAAATGGAAATAAATTTGCTTTCTCAATTCACCTTATTACTTGAAATAAATACGGCTTACCGATGTTAAATCAATTTTGTACCCACTATTTTAACGCTTTTAGAACACTCATCTGTACCAGATATTTTAAACTCTTTCGTATTAAATATTATTTTTAATTCCTATTTATTTATTTTAATCGTGTTCGCATTGAATGACTGTGTGAGTAACAAAGCAGGAGCTATTAAATTCCGTCAAAAAATTAGTATTTTTCACAACATTCGTTACGGCTTTCTAACCTAATCCTAAACCTAACCCTAACTGGCAGCCGCTCGGACTTAGCGTTACTGGTAAACTATTTTGTTAGCTGCCTTCCTTAAAACGCTAGAATAAGCCGGAAATGGGGAATGTTTTTCACGTTAAATTTATATACTCAAAATTCTAAAATAATAAAAAATAATAAAATAAAAATAATCGCCTACAAAAAGTAGAATCTCATTTTTTTAGAGGATGGTGTTAATCTACAAATGTACCAAAAGAAAAAAAAACATTTGTGTCTTATTTTTTTTTTAAGGTGAAGAAAATAAGGTAACACCGTAGTAATAGGAGACAATAGAAACACCCAAATTTACCGAAACGAAATTACTCCAGCCAATAAAGTTCAAAAGTATCAAATTTCAGCCGAACACCAGGAGAAATTAAAGTTTTATACAGTCTATTTATGTAAGTAGACGAACTACTACTACTACTACTACTAACAACAATAATAATAATAAATATAATAATACCCCTACTTAATTAAAACACACACACACACACATACAAACGCACATGTGATGGCACCACACCAAATAATCATGAAGTGTCAAGAAGGATGGAAAGATCGAGGAGGGAAAGCAACAACAAAATCTCCACTTGAAGGGTGCAGAGAGTACTGGAACCTGGGGGTGGCTTACTGCCACTCAAATTCCAGAGAAGACCAACGATCCTTACTACCGGAAAGTCAATGGTAAACGGCTGTTTTGATAATGCAAAGTGACTTGCAACGATAATTAAAAAAGGCAGAGAGTGCTGGAACTTTGAGGAAACTTGTCATTCAAACTTCAGGGAACTTGTTATTATCAGTGAGCAATGTGTGAACACTCCTAGTGAGTAAATAAGAATAATAATAATAATAATAATAATAATAATAATGATAATAATAATAATAATATATATATATATATATATATATATATATATATATATATATATATATATATATATATATATATTTTAAATGGTGCCGTCCTAGGCTGACACCAGACAAAATATTTGTAGAGGGTCGAGGAGGATGAGAAGACCGAGGAGGGACAGCACAAACCAGACCTCCACTGGAAAAGTGCAGGTGCAGAGAGTGCTGAGACCTTGGGGAGATTTGTTGCCACCCAAATCCCAGAGACGACCAATTGTCCTTACCAGCGAGAAATCAATGGTAAGGGGCTGTTGCGATACCACATCGTTATCGAAAAGAGGTGAAAAATACTTGAAATCTGGGGAGGCTTGTTGTCACTCAGACTCCAGGAAATACCACTGGTTGTTGTCGGTGAGCAATCACTGACGATGATCTGTGTGAGAACTCCTAGTGAGTACAAATAATAATAATAATAATAATAATAATAATAATAATAATAATAATAATAATAATAATAATAACATAACTCCGAACACAAAAAGACTGATCACCGTAGCAAGAGACACGGCCAAACAAAAAGACAAGAAAAGAAAAGTGGGAAGAGAAACAGCTAGGTGGACGATTCATAGGAATGACAAGAGAAGAGACCCACGAAAACACCTGGGCATAGCTAAGAAAAGAACACGTGAACAGAAAACGGAATCACTACTGACAGCTGCACAGAACAATGCAATTAGAACTAACTACATCAAAGTTAAAATAGATAAAACCCAGGAAAACAGTAAATGTAGACTCTGTGGAGAAAGAGACGAAACAGAAACTGCCAAATTGTAGATTTTGCCGTCCCAGCAGACATCAAGGTGAAGATCAAAGAGACAGAAAAACGAAGCAAATACATGGAGCTTGCCAGAGAACTGAAAGGAATATGGAACACGAAGAAAGTCAACATAATACTAAAAATTGTAGGAGCACTAGGAAAAACATGGAAAAAAGAAAAATCCTTGAATGCGGAAACCAACCCACATAAACTATGAACACTAACAAGCCACATGGAAATTGCAACAGAAATTTTTCAGATGTTGTAAATTTTCATATTTTTATATATATATATATATTTTAATTTCGTTCAAATAAAGTTGTTGTTAGCAGACAATAAATGTTATTGAAAAAGTACTTGTTAGCAGATGATACTTGGTGTCTTGAGTAAAATGTCGTCTGGCTTCTGCATTTCATCATATTTCTTTTCTTTAAGTAATACTTTTTAAAAATATTACTTTGTAATTTTGAAAGGAAATAATTATTAACCTTCAAACTTAATGTTAATATTTTAAATATATCTATATTACCTTTTTTCTAAAATATTGTAATGTAAATGTCAGAGCTGTTAAAATTTAAAATTAAATATTTGATGACTAAGTTTAGTACTTTATTTATTTATTTATTTATTTATCTTTTGGGTTAATAAATATTAACTTCAACATAACTTTTTAAATAATTAGTCACATTGACTAAATAGCCAATAATCAGGGTTCTCCCCAAGTATTTTCAATAGATTTATGTTAGTAATTGGTTATTATTTTCTACACATAACCGTGACCTTCATTAAGAGAAGGCCTTTCTATTGAGTCTCGTTTTTCTGCTGACGTCACAGTGGTTGGTGCCTACGAGACTTTGAAATACCTGAAATTAACTGATATTTTCATGGGATTAATAGAGGTTCTCTAATGTTTTTTCATGTTGACTCTTGTGATTAGGATTACAGTATTGAAAATAAAATAGAACGAATGCTTGTCTGAAGCACTTTAAATTCTCTGTTAAATAATTTTTGTGGTAAGAAAAATGATAATATTACTAAGAATAAATTAAGCAGTCAACTAAATTATCCAATAGATTTTTTTTTAATAAGTTTGATTTTTTTAAATTTATTTCTGCCCAAGTAACTTTATTGTTTGTTTGTATTGAAATTTTTAATAAGTTTGATTTTTTAAAATTTATTTCTGCCCAAGTAACTTTATTGTTTGTTTGTATTGAAATTTTTAATAAGTTTGATTTTTTAAAATTTATTTCTGCCCAAGTAACGTTATTGTTTGTTTGTATTGAAATTTTTAATAAGTTTGATTTTTTTAAATTTATTTCTGCCCAAGTAACTTTATTGTTTGTTTGTATTGAAATTTTTAATAAGTTTGATTTTTTTAAATTTATTTCTGCCCAAGTAACTTTATTGTTTGTTTGTATTGAAATTTTTAATAAGTTTGATTTTTTTAAATTTATTTCTGCCCAAGTAACTTTATTGTTTGTTTGTATTGAAATTTTTAATAAGTTTGATTTTTTTAAATTTATTTCTGCCCAAGTAACTTTATTGTTTGTTTGTATTGAAATTTTTAATAAGTTTGATTTTTTAAAATTTATTTCTGCCCAAGTAACTTTATTGTTTGTTTGTATTGAAATTTTTAATAAGTTTGATTTTTTTAAATTTATTTCTGCCCAAGTAACTTTATTGTTTGTTTGTATTGAAATTTTTAATAAGTTTGATTTTTTAAAATTTATTTCTGCCCAAGTAACTTTATTGTTTGTTTGTATTGAAATTTTTAATAAGTTTGATTTTTTTAAATTTATTTCTGCCCAAGTAACTTTATTGTTTGTTTGTATTGAAATTTTTAATAAGTTTGATTTTTTTAAATTTATTTCTGCCCAAGTAACTTTATTGTTTGTTTGTATTGAAATTTTTAATAAGTTTGATTTTTTTAAATTTATTTCTGCCCAAGTAACTTTATTGTTTGTTTGTATTGAAATTTTTAATAAGTTTGATTTTTTTAAATTTATTTCTGCCCAAGTAACTTTATTGTTTGTTTGTATTGAAATTTTTAATAAGTTTGATTTTTTTAAATTTATTTCTGCCCAAGTAACTTTATTGTTTGTTTGTATTGAAATTTTTAATAAGTTTGATTTTTTTAAATTTATTTCTGCCCAAGTAACTTTATTGTTTGTTTGTATTGAAATTTTTAATAAGTTTGATATTTTTAAATTTATTTCTGCCCAAGTAACTTTATTGTTTGTTTGTATTGAAATTTTTAATAAGTTTGATTTTTTTAAATTTATTTCTGCCCAAGTAACTTTATTGTTTGTTTGTATTGAAATTTTTAATAAGTTTGATTTTTTAAAATTTATTTCTGCCCAAGTAACTTTATTGTTTGTTTGTATTGAAATTATTTGTTTGAATTTCATTTGTTCTATTTTTAAAATTTTTCGCCTGTTTTCATTTTAAAGTAATTTATTTAAAAAATTTTATTTCTGCCCAAGTAACTTTATTGTTTGTTTGTATTGAAATTATTTGTTTGAATTTCATTTGTTCTATTTTTAAAATTTTTCGCCTGTTTTCATTTTAAAGTAATTTATTTATTGCTTTTTGTTCCTTTTAAACTAACCTATTCATTTTTTAATTTTTATTTTAAACGGTTATATTGAAACGGTTAGCTGTCCAAAAAGCTGCCAAATTTTATCGACTAGTTTTGTCTGATTTACCAATAATATTGAATAAAGTTCGGTTTCAGTATAAATCGGATCGTGTTCCTTTCGTTTCTATTTTTAAATGTAATTTAAAAAGTTTTCTAATGCTTTTTTTTCTAAAAAGCTTTTGACAGTCTGACTGTTCGCCAGATCACGCTTGCTTGCACCTACTAGCATGACGTCACTTTCTAGCAAACAGGCCGTACTTTTTTTTTTACGAAAGTCACGACCTACATTAACAAATTACATTTTCTCTTAATTTTCTTTGTAAAACATTAGTTATGTTAAGATCGATTATAAACATGTTCAGTAAATCAAGCAATGTTGCATGCAAAGACAGAGTAATAATTAATAAACAAAAATGAAGTAGTTCAAATAACGTTTATTGAACGTGTGTGTATGTGGAATGATGAAGTGTGTGATGTATGCATGTGTGTCGATGGAAAAACAGTTCTTGAAAAAAGGTATAAGAAGAAATGAATCCGGCGTGAGAAAAGTCTTTGAAAGCCGTACACAAAGAAAATGAGTTGAGAACTCTTACCGTTGTTTGACCACGTGTTGATGGAAGAAACGTGTGTTGGTAATCGTTATGCCGAGACCAGTTCAAGAGAAAAGCGTGAGACGAAGCGCTAGTGTATTAGCGTCGTTCTGCCGAGGCCAATCGACCAGAAGAGAAAAGTGAAACGGAACGCTAGTGTCAGCGTCGTTCTGTCGAGGCCAACTGAGTAGGAAAAAGCGAGTGAAACAAAGCGTTGGTGCCAGCGTTGCTCTGCCGAGGCTGGTCGGTGAAGAAGAGATGGATTTTCCGTTTGCAACGGTTTTTATAGTCAGAAGGGCAGATAACTCTGGTGTCGCTTTACAGTGCCACCTGTCGGTGAAAAAGCGACACCTACCGGCAAACCGGTGTAGTTATGTTTTGAAAGGAGGAGGTAACTGCTACAGTTACTATTGCTACAGTTGTTATTCTAGACATAACTGCAACCATAATGACTTTCCAGACATATTTTTTCTTGATTTTTGGTTCTTTAGCAATAAAATAAATATAAAACTGTTGTAGGATGAAGAAGAGTTGTGAATTATACCAGGAAAAGCTGGATAGATATTTATCCTCTAGGCCTTGATTTGGTAGGAAGAAAAATGGATTACCATAATTTGGTCAAGAACAAACTTCTTCATTACAATTTGAATTAATTTTATTCATACAGTTTCATCAATACAACAGGCATGGTCTGGCTCAAGTTACATAGACAAGAATACGAAAATATGTTGAGTAGGTAGATGTACATGTAATAGAAATATGTGGCTGAGTCTGGGTCATTCATCTCACCTCGCATAAGTAATGGGCATGGGATGAGACAGGAATATACCGCCTTGTCACCTTGATGTTTGAACACCGACTGTAAAAAGAGTGGGGAAATGGAAATTAAAAAGTTTAGCAGAAGTGCCTTCCACATAAAAGTGGTCTGACCAGACAATGTGTGAATCACTCTGCGAGTGTGGATAAGCTAGCGCAAAAGAAAATAGATCCTAATCATATAACTGCTACATTGTCATCAAATCAAATCTACAGACAAATGGCTTACAACCCAAAATTGACTCGTTGGTCAATAAATTCACACTGTAAATAATTAAAAGAGATGAAAACATCTCGATTCTATATGATACTTTATTAAAATTAATTTCGATCCTACAAGTCAAATCGAATCAAATTTATTTGCAAAATATTAGCAAAGTGCAACAAGCCATGTAAAAGCATATGCATCGAGTTGACATTGAAAAGGAGCAAATTATTTTACGTAGACAAGCAATTTTCCTAAAGAATGAAAATCTTGTCGACAGAGATAAACAATTCAGATGCTTACCAGTCAACGTTGAATCTTCGTCTTCTTACATCGTACCACTATTCGAACTTAAGATTTTACAAGCACATCTTATCAGACAAAATGCTGACTGAGCACATGGATACATTTTTGTATTTTACTTCCTTGTTTCAGTTTGTGAGTGGGAAGTTGATAAATAATGTTGAGGCAAGCAAAACTACATATTATTTCCTGTACCCCCCATGTCCTGCCAATCCTATATTGTCACCAACCATGAGTTGTCAGTTTCGTTATCATACCGAATAAAGGTCGATGCACTCAGCGACCTTTGCTCTAAGTACATCCGACCGTTTCACCAGAATTGGCTGTCAGACTATACGCTCACACAAATCCACTCAGTGGGATGGACACATAGATTTTGTCAGATCTAGGAGAAGGAAAATTCTGCTACAAAACCTGTGCTACTGACTCACATCTTGGCACCAAACCACTGGGGGGAAGGAGGCCTCCTTCTTCCTGATCAACAACCATCCTAGAGGTGGAAACTCAAACAAAATATCCGGTTTGCAAATCTAGAATTGCTTAAGGAGAAGATGGGCTCTGCCTATCACCCGGCCATTGCACTCCTTCTTTGTCTAATAGCCAGACGCAGAGATACCAAAACAGGTGTGCCTTAAAGACATCCAATACTTGGCCTTGTTTCCTGACTAGGGCAATGAACGCCATCTCTCTTTCTTTCTAACTGGGCAACTTGGGAAAACTTTTTGTCACTTTTTGTCTCACATGACTAGTTTGGGCCACTCTTGTTCCGACAGGTTAAAGGTACATGTTTGACAGCTTGTCTGGTTGCTGTTTCCGACGGACAGTACAGAAGCCCTAAGTATTAGGTAGCGCTAAAAGCGGCTGCTCTAACCATCAGTTGTATAATATCGGGATTGATGTAGTGCCATGTCGTGTATGGAAAGGGACCCTGCACTTATCTCCAGTAGGCTTTCCCCAGACCACAACCGCCTTTTGGCTAAGATCAAAGTGTAGTATCTGTTCCGATGGATACTGCACGCCTGTCCTGTGCAGTTCTAGGAGGTCCACCCTCCCAGGCTTCGCCTCCCCTCTTTGGGGAGGAGTAAGTTTATTGCTTACTGTCTGAGGCGCCCCTACCGGGGAATGCCGACGGGGCTGCCCAGGCAATTTTTAAATGGCCAGAGTGCTCACCTCTCGAGCGCTGGCTTTTGAAACCCCACTTTCCCGACCCGATCTTGGGTCACATCTTACTTGTGGGAGTAAGATAAAACTGGCCTTGTGCCTAACTCCTGGAGAGGAGTAAATAAAACAACCGCCTTTTGGCTAAGATCAAAGTGTAGTATCTGTTCCGATGGATACTGCACGCCTGTCCTGTGCAGTTCTAGGAGGTCCACCCTCCCAGGCTTCGCCTCCCCTCTTTGGGGAGGAGTAAGTTTATTGCTTACTGTCTGAGGCGCCCCTACTGGGGAATGCCGACGGGGCTGCCCAGGCAATTTTTAAATGGCCAGAGTGCTCACTTCTCGAGCGCTGGCTTTTAACCCCACTTGCTCGACCCGATCTTGGGTCACATCTTACTTGTGGGAGTAAGATAAAACTGGCCTTGTGCCTAACTCCGCGAGGAGTAAATAAACAACCGCCATGTATCAAGACTCGGCTAATAGTCTACTTGTGTGAGCTTACTGGCATCAAACAACCATCTACTTTGCCCACCCCATTCAATCAAAAAACTAAAAATGACAGTACAAAATAAAAACAACACGTTTAAACTAGACGCCCACCAAAAAAAACACATTCGCCTCCTCCCTTGAGGTTTGCATTCACAAATATCCAAGGGCTTAGAACCAATATCGATGACGTAGAATCTCCTAGCAAACTCTCCGGATATCCTAGCACTAAGTGAAACCAACCTACACCCCTCAATCTCCTCAAATCAATTTGACATGACTGGATACCTTCCTCTCGACCGTAAAGACCCTGACAAACATATGCACAGACTTGTTAAGAATATTTTCTCTTTGACTAGAGAACATAGTCTAGAATCAGAGATCAAGCCTACACGTGCTTTAGATTGACCTTGCAACACAGCGCTAATTACTTATACAGGGTGACCCAAAAAAACGGGCCCCAAATCTAATTAGGCCTCTTTTCTTAGTTTTTCGTCCGAGTGAAATGAATTTTGGGGCATAACTAGTTTATTATATTCACAACATCACATCACAACATCTGACACTACCTTCCTATGCTATTTATTTTTATATAGAAAAAATACTCCTACTTGTGAACAATAGAAATAGCAATCGTAAATATTAACATTTTTTTTCTGTTTGTGGAGAGCCGTCCCTGTGAGGTGGTTTGGTCACATGATGACCATTCTGACTCCTGGGTGTATTAATCCCAGCCGGACCTTTGAAGGACTACTTCCAGACATTTGAATTTACACAGCAGACAGAGAGCTTCCTGGCACCAACAAAAAAGACATCTCCTCTCTTGCTCAGGTCAACTTGATCCCGAGCAACTTGATCCCGAGCAACTTGATCCCGAGCAACTTGATCCACTGGATGATATACTGCTTAAAGAACTTTGGGGGCCGAATTTTCTTCCTTTATTGCTTCCTTCACTGTGACACTGTCTTAACTTTCGGCAACCTACACCCAACGGTGTAGGTCACTTAAATAAATACATATCGTTGTTGCTTATAAAAGGGATTTGTTTTTTTATTCATTTGAACACTCTTTTGTTACAATATATTATAGGAAATTGTCTTACAATTTATGTGAAGACCAAGTCTCCATTGAGTCATTTTCCGTGCAATTTAGATCTTTGAGCTGTCTGAAACAACTCCCCGTTTATGGCCGCTCCTTCTCTGTTTAAGATCAAGTCTGGCATAAGGACAGGCAATATTGTGACATGAGTAAGAAAGACAGATAGACATAGACAAACATAGACAGAGAGAGAGAGAGAGAGAGAGAGAGAGAGAGAGAGAGAGGGGGGGGGGAGAAAAGAGAAGGAAGTTTACTTTTAATAACATTTTTTATTATTATGTTTTCTCTTTATCGTTTTCCTTTTCTTTATATCAGGTAGTATTGAAATTTAGACCATGTCAACGCTCTACTTGTCTGAACACCTGTTTATTTTTTTTATTTTAAATATATTTTGTGAATGTAAAAAATAACTAAAAAAACAAAACAATCTATTTTATTTTTTATATTAGATAAGTATACAAACACCTTTCTTTCTTTGGCGTTAGTGTACTTATCTAATACTTAAAAAAAAAAAAGATTGCCTTTTTACTTTTTACAAAATTACTACGCTTGCATAAACACAAAATATTCAATTGAAGTCTGTAAAAAACAGCTCATCACGAAAAAAGAAGGAAAAAAAATTGATTAAGTTGTAAAAATAACATTAATGTTGTTGTGAAAAAGAAGAAAAATACTGAACGTTATTTGTGTATGAGAAAAAAAATAATGCTTATAATCAGTTGATAACAGATAATCGGCTCCTGTGTTACAAGACAAAAACAAACAAACTGAAGATTTGAAGCAGCCAGGAAGCGTTAGCTGATTTGATGATGTAAGAGGCACTATTTTTAGAAAAGGAAATTCCGTTGTTATTATTATTATTATGAGATTGACCTGTTTGGGAGTATCGTAGTAATATCGTTTGGGATAGTCATTAAAATGTCACATTTAGCTTCAAATTAAAAAATATATATATATAGTCATTTTTACTAAAAAAAAAAATTATTTTAAATTAAAGAAACTAACGTTAGGATTTACTTTTAAAAATTAATGCTTTCGGCTTCTATTCAAACAAAATAAGTTATTGATACCACGAATTATTTCTACGATAGGGGATCTATGAGGTTAGCGTTTCAAGGGGAGGTTAGGGTTATTGATCACAAATTGGCAGACTCAAACTATTGAAATATTGATCTTTCTGATTACAAGTCGGTTAATATTAAATTTAAGGGGATCCAAGGCCTATAGAAGTGGGGAATCCTTAAAAACTGCGGTTCGGCACTATTTCAAAACACCTCATGATTGTGAAAAAAGGGGGAAGGGGTTACTTGCTGATTGTGGGTTCGGCCTTGGGGAGAAATATGACCGACAAGAACGAAGATGAACGGATGGTATTTATGGCCAGGAATAGAGTAGCAGGATAGTGGGAGGTAGTTACAAACTTATATATTCAGGTTCTGCCATCCTCCTAACGATACCAGACGTTGGATCTTGCTCCAGCAGAGAACTACGTTCTTTGTCCCAAAACTTATTGTTACCAGACGTTGTTGGGGTGGGTCGGTAAAGGAGTATTTCTTTTTGCAACCCCACCCCCTCCGACTGCCGTTCTTTCTGAGTATCGTAGTGGCTTGGTTACAGAGTTGAGTGCCCTGTCATCAACACATGCCCGCCATGTGCCACCATCTTTTGGGATCATATGTATTGGCGAAGTCCAACTACTTTTTGATGAACAGATAAGGCCCAGTTCCATCAATTGGTTAATTTCCTCCTTCTATGCCTAATTTTTCTGGTCCCAGTCTCGGGGGGAGGGGGGGGGGGGCTATGCACTGGGGGGACCACTCGTGTCAATATAATGAGTGACAGAGTGTGGTAGTGTTTCCCTATGAAAAAAGATGGCTTTGTTATGCATTCAAACTTTTGTAAGAGATTGTGAAAAACCGGATCATCTTCTGTGCTAGCTACCGTGGGGCATAGCAGAATTATATTTGAAATGGATCCAAGTTACCTAACGTTAGTCTTGGGGTCAATTAGACAACGTCTGTGCATGTCCATGAGAAGGCCATATTTGTCCAAAAGATTTGCACCCAATATGGCCCTATCCACCTCCGTGATGATGAACAGGTGAGTGAAAGTCCGTCTGAGGCCTAAATTTAATGTCAGGCACCTCTGTCCGTAAGTTTTAATAAAAGACTTATTTACGACCTACAATGCAAGTTTCTGAGGGCCATTAATCCTGTCTGCCTTTGTGGCAGGAATTATGGATATTTGTGCCCCACTATCTAAATGAGAAGTTTTACACCGGTACTGTGGTCACACATAAATAATAGGCGACAGGCTTCCTCCATGCTGCCCTTCCGAGTCGCCTTCGGAAGACAGCTTAATCATTTCCCTGGATTGTACGAACAGAAAGGCTTGCAGGGGTATGCCCTGTCTCTATATTTGCTGTGATTGTGGTATATAAGGTCTTTGTTCCTCTCCTAAGGGGGCGGGGGGGGGGGGCGTTTACAACTTATCCAGTCTTCTCGTGAGTTCACATATTTGCGCCTCCAGCTTCCCCTGACCCTCCAGGATCTGGGCCAGGCGATTCTGCTCTGAGGTCCTACTGAAATCGGGCTGGTGGTTGCCACAGAAGCGATTTTATCAGCCACTCTCGCTAAGTCTTCTATGGATGCATCCTCACTTGTGGCTGCTAAGACTCTCTGATAAGCAGGCAGGTGGCAGGCGCTGGAGGAAAATATGACAAACAATTTCGTCTTCTTTATTTACCCCAGCGAGGTCTTGTAGGCGTCTCAGAAATTGGGAGGGCTTACAATCCCCTAATACCTCCTCATTCAGGAGTTGGGACAACTTTTGTTGTCTGAGCACTGACGTCCTGGAAATGACCTGCTCTTTAAGAACATTATATGGCCTATCTGCCGGTGGGGCCATTACTATGTCCTTAACTTCCATGATGACAGCTGGAATTTTTTTATTTGGGAGCTAATTCTCCTAATTTGGCAGTACAGCTCCACTTGTGCAAAATATAAACGGGGACCCACTTTAAAAAGTCGCGGACAGACGGCACTAATGCTATCTTTTTCGGCCATAGCGAGAAAGACGAAAATAAATAAATAATACAAACGAATAACTAAATGAATGAAAATAATCTGTGCCGAGGGGAAAGAAACCAGTAGTGCCCCGAGATAGTCACTTCTTCACTCTAACGGCAAAGTCAACCGAACAAAAAAGGGGAGGGGTTCTCACAGACTCCACGTGTGGATAAAAATGTACATATGCTCCACCGTGTCCCCGAGAGGCAGGAGAAACTCAAGCGATACGACTCTAGAAAAATACACACATGTATAAGAGGAAGAGAGCGAATATATATCTGCTATCTTGTGAAAATAAAATTATCTTCACTCATTTATTCATTATTCCGACTTTTCATGCGACGAAACAACGGAGACTGTTTTTATTTGTTTCTCTTTGTTTCGACTTTAAGAGGCGCCCAACAACTGAGAACCGAATGTAAAAATAAATAAATATATATATATATATATATATATATATATATATATATATATATATAAAATTTAGGGTTCATATTTTCATTAAAAAAAAAATTTTTTTTTAAGCATCTAATTGAAATTTAATAAGGAATAAGGTAAAATAAATACCTTTGAAGCATTTAAAGATGTGATATCAATTTTAAAAGAAAAATAAATCGAAACCGATTTTTTTTTCTTTTATAAACTTTCATTTTTTTTTAGTTTATAGTGATACAAATATTTCGCCAATTGAAAACTTGGCCTTTTCAATGTGTCTGTATATCCTGATCTTATCGGATTTGGATTTTCCCGGCTTCTGTTGGTGCAACCGGGCTTAAGGGATGTTGTTGTTGTTTTCCACTTTCAAATATGAGATCGTGAATGCACACGAGATAGGTATAAAATTTAGGGTTCATATTTATTTTTTTAAGCATCTAATTGAAATTTAATAAGGAATAAGGTAAAATAAATACCTTTGAAGCATGTTAAAGATATATATATATATATATATATATATATAATGGTCATTTGTGCAAGTCTGTCACAAAGGGTCACCAGTGTTCGGTTGAGTGGTTCACATTCTTAGTCTATCGAAAACAGGCCGCGAATACCAGGGAAAAGATAAACAATAACACGCGTGTGTCGGTAAATGAGAGGAAACATAAAGAAGTGAGTTCAACTCATGTGCGTTTATTTAACGTTTGTTTTGACAAACGTTTGCACGATCAAAGCTAAAGAAATAAACATTTACTATAAGTCCCAAAACAATTGAATGCACATGGTAGTTACTCAAATAAAGGAGTTGTGTGAAATACACAAAAGCGTCTACTTATAGTCGATGCATTTGGACTTCCGGGAAAAGTCGACAAGACATTCATTCCAGGAAGGACAGCCGAGAAGAGAGAGAACATCAGAGGAATTCCTCGAATCTCGCGAGAACTGGATCCAAGTCACGTGTCTTCCGAGATCGGCCTGTTGGATGCAGCCAGAATCGGACACACGGTATATAAACCTCGTGGAATCGGATGCCATTCTAAAAGGAGTAAATCTGGCTCTACAGTGGGAAGCCAAATCCTTACACATGAAGACCGACTCCTTATGTATTCACCAATGTCTACTAACACGTTGACTAACAAATCCAGAGTGAGCATTAAAGCTGCTAATGAAATGCTTATCAGAAGACGGTTGAAAACCTTTTCAGAACTTATCACTAGAGGTTGACGCTGTGCTCGTCAAGTCAAAATAAAACTGATAAGATCACTAAAGTTCTATAGAAGTGGTTAGATGCAATGAGGAAGGAAACAGAGTCTGTGTCACAGATATGTGGCGCCACCAATAACAGCATGGAGCTGAGCCAAATACGACAGATTCATTTGAACAGCGGTCATCCTGGAGTGAAACGAACAACCTACTTTGTCAGGATAGATCGCTCCTGGTATAACAAAGAGGGCTGTGAAATCTGCATCCTGTCACGAATGTCTGTTTATTGATCCTGCACCGATACGCTGGCAACATGGGAAGCTTGAATTATCAAGTGTATGGCAAAGGTTGAGTATGGATGTCAGTCACCCGGGGGGGGGGGGTGTTCACTACCTAACCCTCATCGATTGCGGGCCTACCCGGTTTGCCATATGCCGACTCTTGCCACGAGAGAATTCTGCAGCTGTGATACAGTGTCTCAGCTCTGTTCTCTTTAAGAGGGGTCCACCCGAAGAAATCTTGACAGACAATGGTACAGCTTTTAGTAGCGATAGGTTCAGAGTGTTTGCTGAAAGACTATGTCCATAGTGCAGCGGCTCCGCCGAATGCACTGTACAAGTATGAAGTCCGGGTGAAAGGCATCGATGAAGCCCTTCAGTTGCTACCAGAACACAAGCATGAAATTTATAAACAGGTGCCAAACAGGTGCACGAGTGAATGGAGGGCAGGAACTGTGACAAAGGTGGTGAGTCCCCAAACGGTGTGTGTAGACGGAGTGCCTTGCCATGTAAGAGATCTTCGCCCGTATCCTCGGATGGTGAGCAATTCTGAAGACAGCGGAAGTGCAGCATCAAGTAATGGCAAATTGTGTGTGCCGGTGATAGATCGGTCGATGATGGCCTTAATCGGTTGAGCGACAGTCACAGTGATGACAGCCATAGCAAAGATCAACATGTCTCGGTAGAGCCACTTCAAGAAGCGACTGAATTAGCTGTGCCACATCTCAGAAGGAGCTACAGAGTAAGGAAGCCGCCTTGCAGCTGCTGTATGTGTGATGATGAGAACAGGGAGGAATGTTGATGTGGAGTAAGCTGGTACCCCTTCCTGAGATTGGAGAATGAGATGCTCCAAGGGCGATGAAAGGGAGGCAACTCTCACCACGACATGAGGAGGCAAGTGATTCAAGTCACCGTTTGGACCGTGTACGACCCTCGACATATTTCTATTATATGTTAACCGACCTTTTCCAAAAGAGGTCTAATCAACATCATAATAAGTGTAATGGACTGAACTAATATCCCCCAACATAAACGACAAAAAAATAGCTTGTGCCGTGCATGAAATTGGCATTGCGTCCAGGTGAACTGATAAAACGAAAGGATTTGAGAAGGAATGGGAAGGAGTCCGGAACGACGGTTGATTGTTAAACGATTGTCTCAGATTTTTCGTTTTGTTTTGCGTGTTGCTTTCTTACGCACTGATTTTGGTGGTAACTTAGTACGTTTATTGGAGTGATCCTAGGAAAGGAGAGACGCCATTCTCTACATCTTAGTGTAGCGTAGCCAATGAAAAAAAAAAATCTTCGGATCACCCTCGATTACGTGTCGACCATTTTACTTTTTTTAATAATAGGGAGTTACTCTTTAATTACCCAATATATTTCATAATAAAGTAGATTGATAAAAAAAAATATTTTTTTAATATCAAATATGTCCATGCTTTTTGTGCACGCTGGCTTCTTATTGTTTACACTTTTTTTTTTTTACAGACTATTCCAAACTGTTTAAAAGTGATGCATTGAAAAATACGTCCTGTCCATATGATGCCTGAACTAGAAAAAGTCCAAAGGTGGCCGTGAGAGTACTAAAAATCTCGGCCTTTTGGCAGACATCAAAGTGTAGTATCTGTTCCGATGGATGTTACACCCCTTACACAGGTACCGTCTTGACCTTCGAACCTTGATTCCGCCGGTCTTAGGGATTGTCCTGTGCAGTTCTAGGAGGTCTACCCTCCAAGGCTTTGCCTTCTAACCCTTTAAGAAGGGGTTGGTTTATTGCTACTTAGCCTGAGGTGCCCCTACCGGGGAATGCCGACGGGGCTGCCCAGGCATTTTTTGAAGGATAGAGTGCTCTTCTTCTAGGGCGCTGGCTTTTCAATCTCACTTTTCGACCTTGTGTCACATCTTACCGCTGTGGGAGGGAGATAAAAAATAAAAAATAAAATAAAAAAAGACGTCTCGCGAGAGGACCAATTTCTGTCCAAGGGAGATAACTCTGATCCCCGCATTGCCATTTGCCAACACATTCTGAGTAAAACGTAATCTGCTTTGTTGAAATAAAACTGTCGCTTAATCCCCACTGCTGTAAATGTTACGAAAAGGTTAACCAAGCTGCTTACAAGGATTTCATCGAAACTTTTTTTTTTTTCGGTTAAGGCGAGATTCAATAGCACATTCAAAGACAACAACAATGACGACAGTAATAACAATGAAATTAACGAGGTAACGAAAACAAAAAAAAAACAAAAAAACAAGCAACGTAGTTTTATAAATAAATCTAGTAATTCTTTATTAATTGTTTTAGCATGTTTATTTACTCCTCGCGGAGTTAGGCACAAGGCCAGTTTTATCTTACTCCCACAAGTAAGATGTGACCCAAGATCGGGTCGAGCAAGTGGGGTTAAAAGCCAGCGCTCGAGAGGTGAGCACTCTGGCCATTTATAAATTGCCCGGGCAGCCCCGTCGGCATTCCCCGGTAGGGGCGCCTCAGACAGTAAGCAATAAACTTACTCCTCCCCAAAGAGGGGAGGCGAAGCCTGGGAGGGTGGACCTCCTAGAACTGCACAGGACAGGCGTGCAGTATCCATCGGAACAGATACTACACTTTGATCTTATGATTTACTACAGGCATGACTGAGATGCGGCCCATGGTCCACCTGCGGCCCTTTTGCAATCACATTTACAGCCCACATAAAAAAAAATACTAATCATTTCGTTATTTAATGGCAAAAGTTGCAGGTTGCAATTTGTATCATTTAAACAGGAATAAAGTGTTTCGTTCACTGAAAAACGGTTTGTTTTTCTTTATTGAGAACGTTTCGGTACTTCTGATTATTAGAGCAGATGAAATTTACATCTCTTATTTAGAAGAGTCAGTTGAAAGGGGAGATAATCCAAACTGTTTTTTTGTTGTTGTTATAACCAAAAGGAAAATACAAAGAATTAGTAAGAAAAATAAATTAAAAAAAGAGTACTTATGCAGTTTACGGACTGGACTGAAATAATAACTTTATAATTTAGAAAGCCATTCTTAATATGTGGAGGTGGGAGATTGGTTAACTATTCTGTACTTTCACCTAACAATTTAATAAACAGAATAGTTAATCAACTCCCCACCTCCCCATGTTAAAAATGGCTTTCTAAATGATAACGTTATTATTTCAGTCCGGTCCATAAACTGCATAAGTACACTTTTTAAAACTTATTTTATTACTAATTCTCTGGATTTTCCTTATGGTTATAACAAAAAAAAAACAGCTTGAATTATCTCCCCTTTCAACTGACTCTTCTAAATTGGAGATGAAAATTTCATCTGCCCCAATAACACAGGAGAACCAACGTTTCTTTACACTTAAAATAACAAAAATTAAAACTTTTATTCACCCCAAACAAGGCATATTGCTACTGAGACGTAAGGGGCTACTATGATTAGGGTCCAGATTTATATGAGGCATCCTATGTGGAGAGTTTGAGGAAACTGGGAGCAGGGAGGAAATTCCAGAGGCAAGCGGTCTGAGGAAAGAAGTTTTAGAGTAAAATGTTTTCCGGCATCTAAGGACCTCTACAGTTCACTGGAGCACATTCCATGGAAGTACTTGTAAAAAAAAGCACAGTGATGCAACACTGCAGTGATGTGACAGGGGCTGAAGGTTGGCAGACAGTGCGGGACTTATTAGATTAGAGATTATTCTTTTTTACCCTGTCCAAGAGGGAGAGGTTAGGGTTGGTTTCTCTAGCCTAAATGTGGCAACCATACTCCATGCATGGGCGAATGGTGGCTTTATAGAGATATAGGATACTGGCAGGTGTGAGACGTTTTCTAGCCTGTTAGAGGGAACCTACCTTTTTTGCGGCAGATTTGGCAGCATCTTTTGTACCAGATATGTCATTAAATACCGAAAGGAGAACAATTGCATGTGAATTCCCTATTTATTCCCCCTTCAAATATATTGAACTAGGGGAATACTCGTCCCGAGACGGATAAAATTAATTCTCAGAACAGAACAGTTTTGCACCACTTTTATGTCCCCCTACGAAGATTAAAATCAAGATATAATGATACAAAACCTTATGTCGAGAATCCTTATTCTATTTTTGATCAAGATCCATTACATGATTTTGATTCCAGAAAATATCTTAATTTTAAGGCTTAAGCTTAAGGGGTCTTATGAAGAAATTGAAATTCAAGGAATCTTGCTTGATTGGTGTGTAATGACTATGGATCAAATTTAATGCAAATCTGAAATATTTGAATTTTCAAATGGAGGTTGTGGCCATATTATGCCATTTAAAGAACTTTTTTTTAAAATCCAAAGAAACTGAAATTTGTGAATATTTATTAATTGATGTCTAATACCTATTGTCAAAATTTCACAAAGGGCTTTCACCCTTTTTTTTTTTTACTTCCTTTTGCATAAAAGTAAATTAAACTAAATATAGCTAACATTTGGACATATAAGCATATCTAACTTTATGTACATAAAGATTTTAAGCTGGTACTAGTCTTTTTTCCTATTTTCATTCAATTTTTGAAATTGTTTCTTTTCATGTTTTCTTTAACCGACTTCATTCACGTATTGCTAAAGGAACCCCCCCCCCCTTACCTATTCCACCGCTCCAGTCACATCTATGTCATCGTCTGGCATTAAAACAATCAATTGAACGCGGCGAAAAGCCGCTTCCCACACAGTCCTCCTCCCACCCCCATCTTTACTCAAAACAAATCTCATTAACCCAGATACATATATCAATATTCCCAACACCAACACTTGAAACTTAACTCATCAATATTGAAATCGCCTTCGATTGGACTATTATTCAATACAACCGATTAATTAATGAATTAAACTAATTTACCTGAAAAAAAGCAATAAACGAATGAGCGCCTTGCGGGATAAAAGCGCAAGCGTTATCTGATGTCTCTTCTTAGGAGTCACTTAAAGTTTTAAAATAGCTTATTAAATAAACCTGGAATATAGTTGTATGTGGAAATTGTTTTTCATTGGTCGTTCGTCTGTGACGCCTACAGTTTAAGTACACGAAAGGCCCATGCAAAGTCGACAAATAAGCTCAGGCTAAATGGAGAAAAGAAATTTAGATCCACAGTAAACTTGGTATTTTTTGACTATTGTTTTTTTACATGGTTTGTGTGTGTGTGTGTGTGTGTGTGTGTGAGAGAGAGAGAGAGATGTACTCAGATCCGGACTTAGACTATTCTTTGGTTTAAACCAGCGGTCGCTAAAGTTTTGGGGTATCTTTCAGAATGATCAGTACAGTCACGGACGGGGTCCAAAAAACTAACGAGAACGGGGTTATAAAAATAAATATGCAACAAGTGAGTTTAACCTACGTCGAGAAGAGATATTTGTCTACTTACCTATGATATTTGTTTGTATTTTTACGTACTATAAATGGGGTTTTATTAGCTGTAAAAAAATTTCTTGTTCATTTTTTACTCGTTTTTTTTAGACCAAAAAAATGGCGCTTGTTCGTAAGACGCCATGTCTTACGAGCAAGCGCCATTTTTTTTTTTTGCAAGTTCGCGTGATAAAACTATTGATTTCTACTAAATAGCAGTTGGAACGGTTTAAAAATACAAACAAATATCACAGGTCAGTTTTAAATTAACTTTTATCGACGACAGTTACTTTTATTTGTTGTATATTTGTTTTTTTTAGCGTTTTCAGCGTACTGATCATTCTGAAAGATACCCCATTTATATAATAAATAGACGGGTAAAATTTATTCCCCCATACAGAACAGTTTTGTATGACGTTTATGTCCCCTTACGAAGATTAAAATCAATATACACTAAATGACACTAAACCATTATGTCTGGAATCCTAATTCCTATTTTGATCAAAATCCATTACAGGATTTTGATTCTAGAAAATGTCTCAAAGCTTAAGGAGTCTTAATAAAAAAATTGAAATTCAGAAAATCTTGCTTACTTGGTGTCCACTGACCATTTATAAAATTTAATACTAATCTGAAATATTTGAATTTTTAAATGGAAGGTTGTGTCCATTGTTTTGTCCCCTAAAATACTCTAAATAAAGTGAAATTTAGTGAATATTTATTAATAGATGTCCAATACCTACTGTTAATATTTCATAAAAATTAGGGATATGTGAATTTTCATCTACCCCCTCTTTGCCACCTTTGCATAAAACTAAACTAAACTAAATATAGCTCACATTACCACCCCTTATGCTCAACAGCTGTGTTTCAAAATTCATAATGATCGGTTAATTAGTTTAGGTGTGAATCCTGTACATACAAATATATAAACATATACACATACCTGACTTTATATAGATAGAGATAATCGGAAAACATATTTTATTAATATGAAATGCACCATTTAAAAGTAACAAAGTTCTTGTGTTATTATTTAAATAAAACAAATTGAAAATTTGAAGTGTATCCAAGTATGGCACCAAGTATTACACTTATTTTAAGATGATATTTGTTCATGTTTGTTTACAATCATAAGCACAGAGTCTGCATTCGCACTGAACATCCATCAATCATCATCATCAGCAGCAGCAGCAGCAGCAGCAGCAGCATCTTTAATAACGCCGTCTACACAATCTCCAATGTTTACGATCCTCTTCCCCCTCTTTCCGTTTTACATAGTCGATCAACATCATAATTTAAGTGTAGTGCGTTGTGCATAGTCATTAATTTCCTGTTTTTTATCCATGTTTTGACGCCCTTCTTTTGTCCAGTTTATGAAGGGTCCAGAGTGTATTACAAGGTTTTTATTCCTTTTAATAGGCATCTTCTATACAATTTAGTTTCAATGATTGTTTCCCTTTCTTCCAAGGTATTTTATTTTTATTATCATCTCTGTATGTTTAATAGTGTACCCACTTTCAGAATACTCAGGTATTTATAATTACCACATTCATTAAGTGCTCTTATTACCTGTCGATTATGTAGCTTTATCCATTCCGTTGATTCGAGTTTTCCCTTCTTCATTACAAGTAGTGCACATTTTTATATTACGAATTCTATTCTTATATCTTTACTAAAGTTTCTAACTCCTTCTTGTTTTGTTTTTTTCTAGTAATTCCAGGTCATCTATACATATCGAGATTAACTTTTTCCTTCGTTTCTGTAAATCTCTACCCTGCATTGTATCTCTCGAGTATGTCGGTAAATGGCATCATCTCTATGACAAACAGTAGTGGAGATAGAGAGTCTCCCTAGGAAATTTCTCTGCATCTTTATCTTTGCCAGGTGTTGATCTCTAGCTGCGATTTATAGTCTCTATTTATCCTTTGTTATCTCCATGAAGTTCAAGATTTTGTCTGCTATTTAAAACATCTTTAGACATTCACTTATTCATTATCATTATTTATTTACTAAGAGTTCTCACACAAATCATTATCAGCGATTGCTCACTGACAATAACAAGTAGTGTTCCTGAGTGACAGCAAGTTCCTCAAGATTTCCGGCACTCTCTGCCTATTTCAATACCTGTTGCAAATTACTCTGTGCTATCGCAACATCTCTCTCTATCCTCCATGAAGATCTACCAGGTATGATGGAAGCTAGAGCGAGATGGTGTGAGAGAGTCAGGAAGATCCGTGACACTATGACGACAAGATGAGGATGATCGCAACAGCTGTTTACCTTTGATTTCTCGCTGATACGGATTGTTGACTTTTTCTGGAATTTGAGTGGCAATAAGCCTTGCCAAGATTACAATGCTCTCTGTGCCCTTCCAGTGGAGGACTGAATCATATTCTCCCATCTCTATCTTTCTATCCTCTCTGACCCTTCACGACCACTTTGTGTGGTATCAATCGAAGCTAGTGCCAACACTTTTTGGAGGTGGGTAGGAAGGAGGAATGTCAGATGCTGGTAGTTTCAGTTCCCTTGGATTTGTGTAATGTTCTTTCTATATTTTTTGTTCTACTTGTTCTATTATCATTATAATTATTGTAGTAGTAGTAGTAGTAGTAGTAGTAGTAGTAATTACTGGCATGCACAGTGGGATTGTTCAAATTCTGTTAGTGCTATTGAGTCACTTTCACTACTAGCCGAGAAAAATTTATGAATCCATATATCCTCCTAGCAATGGCTGAAATAGTAGGGTAGACTGGACTCTAAAGCCTTGGTAGAGCAACTAGTCTAGGTGATGGAAAATTCCAAGATAATATTTTCGACCAGATAGGTCTATGTCACATTATAAACTTTAACAGTCATCATTTACCTGTTGCAGTGAGTGGGTTACGTTCTCCACAATGCACGATCCACGATCCACGTAAAACAAATTCATGTGTGGAGGTCATTTGATAATTTCCGTCGGGTGATCCCAATTATTAAAAATTAATATTTCTTTATTGGTCTTTTTTATTACTTTATTGGTCTTTTTCATTTTTTTTA
This sequence comes from Sepiola atlantica, assembly GCA_963556195.1. Lineage (NCBI taxonomy): Eukaryota > Metazoa > Mollusca > Cephalopoda > Sepiida > Sepiolidae > Sepiola > Sepiola atlantica. Next base: position 17,501,806 of record OY744537.1, read on the forward strand.
TTGGTCTTTTTCATTTTTTTTTATTGGTCTTTTTCGGTAAAAAACCCCCTGATAAAATAAAAAGCAATCAATGTTCCCTTTTCTGCTGGTTCTCCAGACCTCGGTCCAGCCCAGTAAATCAACAATAGTCAGTTTTTCTTTACCTTCATCTAATTCTTGTCACAGACCAGATGTCAAGCTTTTATGTTTACAGATTTCGTAGATCATGTAGACTTTCCTTAATTCTGTTTTTTCAGATAAGGAATTCATCTGTGATAACAAAAAGGGCGCCCACACAGATCCTCAAATGAACGAATTCCCAGATAGTCTGATGTCGACATTCTACTGATGGCACCTATAGCCTCGAGAACTGGCAGGGGACAGGTAACATACATTAATAATCCCCGACCCACCGAGAATTTGGAATGAGAGGGAAGGGATTGATGAAGTTGAAACCAGTTATCATGATTTTTCTTGGTTTTAATAAAATCTTGATGATTAATTTTTAAGTTTGCTTCTTGCCGAATCTCTCTCAATTCTCCATTTATATTTCAAATATTATTTTTAAGTTTGCTTCTTGCCGAATCTCTCTCAATTCTCCATTTATATTTCAAATATTATTTTAAAGTTTGCTTCTTGCCGAATCTCTCTCAATTCTCTATTTATATTTCAAATATTATTTTTAAGTTTGCTTCTTGCCGAATCTCTCTCAATTCTCCATTTATATTTAAAATATTATTTTTAAGTTTGCTTCTTGCCGAATCTCTCTCAATTCTCCATTTATATTTCAAATATTATTTTTAAGTTTACTTCTTGCCGAATCTCTCTCAATTCTCCATTTATATTTCAAATATTATTTTTAAGTTTGCTTCTTGCCGAATCTCTCTCAATTCTCCATTTATATTTCAAATATTATTTTTAAGTTTGCTTCATGCCGAATCTCTCTCAATTCTCCATTTATATTTCAAATATTATTTTTAAGTTTGCTTCTTGCCGAATCTCTCTCAATTCTCCATTTATATTTAAAATATTATTTTTAAGTTCCCGCTTTGCCGAATCTCTCTCAATTCTCCATTTATATTTCAAATATTATTTTTAAGTTTGCTTCTTGCCGAATCACTCTCAATTCTCCATTTATATTTCAAATATTATTTTTAAGTTTGCTTCTTGCCGAATCTCTCTCAATTCTCCATTTATATTTCAAATATTATTTTTAAGTTCCCGCTTTGCCGAATCTCTCTCAATACTCCATTTATATTTCAAATATTATTTTTAAGTTTGCTTCTTGCCGAATCTCTCTCAATTCTCCATTTATATTTCAAATATAATTTTTAAGTTTGCTTCTTGCCGAATCTCTCTCAATTCTCCATTTATATTTCAAATATTATTTTTAAGTTTACTTCTTGCCGAATCTCTCTCAATTCTCCATTTATATTTCAAATATTATTTTTAAGTTTACTTCTTGCCGAATCTCTCTCAATTCTCCATTTATATTTCAAATATAATTTTTAAGTTTACTTCTTGCCGAATCTCTCTCAATTCTCCATTTATATTTCAAATATTTTTTTTAAGTTTACTTCTTGCCGAATCTCTCTCAATTCTCCATTTATATTTCAAATATTATTTTTAAGTTTGCTTCTTGCCGAATCTCTCTCAATTCTCCATTTATATTTCAAATATTATTTTTAAGTTTGCTTCTTGCCGAATCTCTCTCAATTCTCCATTTATATTTCAAATATAATTTTTAAGTTTGCTTCTTGCCGAATCTCTCTCAATTCTCCATTTATATTTCAAATATTATTTTTAAGTTTACTTCTTGCCGAATCTCTCTCAATTCTCCATTTATATTTCAAATATTATTTTTAAGTTTACTTCTTGCCGAATCTCTCTCAATTCTCCATTTATATTTCAAATATAATTTTTAAGTTTACTTCTTGCCGAATCTCTCTCAATTCTCCATTTATATTTCAAATATTTTTTTAAGTTTACTTCTTGCCGAATCTCTCTCAATTCTCCATTTATATTTCAAATATTATTTTTAAGTTTGCTTCTTGCCGAATCTCTCTCAATTCTCCATTTATATTTCAAATATTATTTTTAAGTTTACTTCTTGCCGAATCTCTCTCAATTCTCCATTTATATTTAAAATATAATTTTTAAGTTTGCTTCTTGCCGAATCTCTCTCAATTCTCTATTTATATTTCAAATATTATTTTTAAGTTTACTTCTTGCCGAATCTCTCTCAATTCTCCATTTATATTTCAAATATTTTTTCTTCTATTTCTCCATGTTTACCTTAGAGTACTCTTGACCTGTGTTTATGTTCCCAACATTATACAGTGTCATATTAGCTTAGAATATACAAGTCACGCCGGAAGATCTTTAGAGTTGGATGACGATATTTTGTAGGCAAACTTTGAAGTCAGTACAAAATTACGACTAGAGAGCTTTCAGAGCTGTTAGTAATTCCAAAAAGTCTCATTCATTAACATGTAAAGAACACTAACAGGAAGACCTGACGTTGCTCGGGATTCAATACTATGTACCTTTTCACTTTCTTTGTTTTTACTGCCTCCTCCTCCTGTTTCTCCCTCTAATATAGTCAGAAGAAGCTGAAATGTTGGGAAACTCTGAATTAGTGTCTTATACATACGGTTTAAATTTCATTAAAATCGGATATACATATTTTAATTTTTAGGGGGTTCTGTCCTTATGGGTCACATATTCGTCACATAAAGGGTAATGTAGATATTCGGGACCACTTCCATTGTCTTTCTCAGAGAATTTTAGATATATGATATAAATTTCATCAAAATAGGATATATTTGAAGTTTTAAAGAATGGTGTCTCCCCCCCCCCCCCCCCCCCCCCCTAGCTCCATTAGGTTAGGAAGGCACTTATAGATTTTGGGACCACTTTCATTGTCTTCCCTAGAAAATTTAATTTATATGATTTAAATTTCATAAAAATAGGATATATTTGAATTTCTAAGGGGGTCATGCCCTCATAACAACCTTAGGGAACACTTTCATTGTCTTTCCTGGTAAATTTTATATAAGAATACAGTTTTAGATTTTATATAGATTCTCTAACCTTTCTTTCTATAGGGAACACACAAACATACACACATACACACAGACATTGAGTTTTATATATATATATATATATATATATATTATTATGCGAAAAATTTGTTTTATTTTTATACTTCAAGAATCCTCAGAATATTCTGGATGACCCAATAAGTACTTGTACAAGTGTGTCTATACGCTCAGGCATATGTGTGTGAGCGCGTGTTAACACTTGCATACATCAGAACAGAAAATGTTACTCCCTGCAGAAAATATTCTTCTTTTGGATTCTATTCTTATTAACCTGTATCAGTTATACGCTTATGATCTATGTTCATTTTCGGAAGTTTATTCTTCCACATGGAGTGATTAATACATTATCCAATCAGATCACTTTGCATGGGAAGTGCGTTTGCTGAACTATTTGTACACTGTTTCCCTCGCTTTTGGACAGTCGAATAGTTAACGTCAAGCTGAAGAGATGTACAATGTTCCTATAAGATCCGAACCAGAGACTTGATGTACGCAAGACAAGTGGATACAAAACTCAACGCCGCCTCAGTGTGTTATGATATTTCTTGTGACTTAAACTTGTTCATAGTCCCTTGCGATGTATGAATAAAACTGATTTAAAATGTGTAGGAAGAGTTTGTCTTTATATTTGAGCTAACAGTAACCCCTATAAACGGCAACACAACGGTAACCCCTTTTTTTTTCTTACTAAATGAACCCTACAAAATGGACATATTAATTTTCATTTTTCTCCCTTATTTCAAACCTGTGTCTATTATGTGATATTGTGACTTCATTTTTTGAAAGGGATTCTAAGACTTTAAACTAGCGACTAAAGACTAATTTTGGTTTGAATATCAAGTCAAGTATTATGGCACTTTGGTGGTCCGCCTCTGCACAAAATATTAATTTTATCATGTGCATTTATTCTAAACTAGCTGTACCTACCCGGCGTTGCCCGGTATGTATTTACTTGCAATTTATTTTGCTTTTCTTTTTTCCAAAATATCATTATTTTTGTTCCAATCAAAGGGAAGTTACATCTATTTTTTAAGATGGCGGCTATTTGAAAATAATTCCAACCAAGACAAAGTATTTTCTATAAGGAAGTAAACCGAATTGCATTTTATTTTTCTTGACAACATGCTGCAATGAGCCACAAGAAAAACTGATCAATAAGGATCAAATATTGATTTTGTAGGAAGAAAGCTATCGATGACAAAGGAACGATAAGGAAACTAACTTTACTTTATATATCAGATAAAGCAAAAAAACTGACAATGGAGTCAAACCATGGCCAATCGTGCAACTGGGGTCTTTTACTGGGGGCCATGTGAATTTTCTTAAATATTCGATATAGAAGTTGCAAACTATATCATCAACTGGTGCGGATCCTTTTTTTCTTTTTAACCACAATATACAAGTAATGATCTTTTGACATAAGTACAAATTCTCTAAAAAAAAATCCAACATTGAAATAAAAATTCTTCATTGAAATATGCCTTTGTTTATTCAAAATGACCTGTCTCTTCATTTATAGGAATTTATCAATAATTGTCAAATTTATCAATTAGCTCATTGTTGTTCTTATTATTTGGTATGTAAAACACATAAAAACATCAAACTAATCTCACAGGAATTTTACCTTTGTTTGCAACTTCTATATCGAATACTTAAGAAAATTCACGTGGCCCCCAGTAAAAGACCCCAGTTGCACGATTGCCTGGCCTGTAGTAGGGATGGCCATGAGTCAAACATAAAAACAATAAAACATTGGAATTTTAATCGCTTTTAAATACGGCAATATTTGAAATACGATCTCAAAAGTAACATTATTAATCATATCATTCTTTTATATCAATTCTAATGATTTAAGATTGTGGAGATATAAATTATAAGAGAACTTGTTCAACAACATGGATATTATTACGATGCGCTCATTTAATCTGTGCATCGAGTGATGAAAAGTTCAACGACGAGAGGACTTCAACCTTTACTCACTGGAGCGTAGGAGGCTGCATGATGACCTCATCTTCACCTTGAACATCAGGTGCGACAACTATAATGTGCCGCGTGACTTCTTCTTCACACCAGTTCCGCAGAAAGGCCTTTGTGGAAACTTGCAGAAGATTTATTTCAGACATTTTCACCTGAATCTACAGAAGGCTTTTTTTTTTTCGATTCAGGTCACTGAGCCATGAAACAAGCTGCCGGGAACCATGGTCAGCCCGCAGATGTCCAGACGGTTCAAGGTGACCATTGATCTTCGGATGATTACGCCTGTATATAACCCTCAGCCTCTTTCAAAACTCGCTTTTACCTGGCTCTAGTTCTGTGCTAATCTGTTACCAACATATTTTGAATTGAATTGAAAATGCTATTCTAAACTTAAGTGTGACAGACGGACTAATAGACACGTTGAATATTAGTGCACCAGAAATGTCACCTGACATGAATAAAACATAATTGACACAGATACGCACCTGGCTGGAAGAAGCAAAACACAGTTGATTGACATGGAAACACAACTCTTCAGAAATAAAATATTAGTCTTTATCCACAAAGGTTAGTTGCAGAAGGGAATACTCCATCGCTAAATAAACACTCTTGGGCGTGGTTATATTGACATTGTAGACGAAATCCCAGAATGGGCGTTCACAGGTGGATGTGTGAGTGTCCCAATTTATTATATAAACTAACCCGGATTTGAGACCGAGAGTCGACTGGCGATCGGGTTTAAGAAAAACACTCTGTTAATTCTTTTCTCACTTACCCCCCCCCTTCCTTCCTTGTTCATCTTCAGCAACAATAAAGATAAATCATTTTATTTTTCGTTATTCTTTTAAGCACAGCAGAAATACAACAGAGTCTCAGATGCATCCATTCAATCCTAACGTTTTGTGATTAAAATGCTATTTCAAACTAAAGGGTGACAGACTGACGGTCCAAGCGATATATATATATATATATATATATATATATATATATATATATATATGTATATATATCATTATTTTTAATTTCCTTTCTTTTCTTTTCTTCCCCATTTCATTCTTCCCAAATATGATCTGAGGTAAAGATGAGATCTCAGTTTCTAACAGCTGTTGATCGATAACATCGACATGCCAGTGTCGCGGATTATGTACATGTCTGTATAAATAAAAATAATCATATATTTGATATTGAGCACTTTTTATAAGCCCGGTTAAAATTCTTTGGATTCCTATTCTGTGGATGTTTACCTTGCCTGGAGGATATATATATATATATATATATATATATATATATATATATATATATATATATATATATATATATAGAGAGAGAGAGAGAGAGAGAGAGAGATTTTTTAATTAATTAATTTATAAACCAATTTTGTTGTATACATACATTATAATTAATTTACAAATTAATTTTTTGTTACAAAAGTTAGACATGGACGCACGTTTCTGGCTATAAGCCGTCATCAGCATGCCTCCCAGAGCAGAGATCGAACCTTCGCTATATATATATATATATATATATATATATATATATATATATATATATATATATATATATATACGAGATAGAGCAATAGTACAAGTAGATAGTGATGAGAATAAGAAATGTGAAATGTGATAGATGAAGTATTTATTAAATCATACAAAAGTTAGTGAGTGAAAAAAACTGCCGAACAAAACCATTTCAAGTGCTTAGGGAAAAGCAGAAAGCAAATAGCAAGTCAGACTTTACTTCCCGCCATCTTAAATGAATTCGGAACAAAATAATGATTCACTCTATTTCTACAATAAGACGTCTTTTTCTTTGTTCCTTTCTTCTTTGTATACCGATTGATACGTTTTCCTTCTTTCTTTTCCTTTTTTTTTCAAACTTTCCAGTTTTAGACGTTTTCTTTCTTTTTTTTAACTTCACCGATTGAGACGTTATTTTATATGAATGCAAATATTAGCGCGAACACTGGCGAAGCATAATTTTTTACGAATGTTCTACACTTGTTACCATATAAAACATATTGCACGCCAATAGAGTATCTTAACGATCTACCATGAGTTGTGTGGTTTTAATGTCAGCATTTATGTGGAAATACACACAGCTATATTCACACAAACATATACACATGTTTTGTTTTTTTTTGTATAAATATTGATGGGACGTGTATCATTATACCTAGTTAAGAGGGAAGAGTGTCGCAAACAAAATTGACGTAAGACCCATCCATTTTCGGTCCTTAGAGTACAACTTAGCCAGTCTGTTTGTAAACTCGGTACTGACGTCATCACTTTGATTTGAGGGCAACGTGTTCTTTGTTATGTTGTAAAGGAGTGCTCAAGTCCGGATATAACGTTAACGAAATGTTTCTGATATAAGAGTCAACTTGACACGCTGTGAGTTCTGGTATTTCCACTTGAACTTGGTACATACGGAACGATCTGTTCATAATGACAGTAATATATATATATATATATATATATATATATATATATATATATATATATATATATATATATATATATATATATATAAAACATGCTAATACTTTTTGTACAATAAATCTTTTGTGAAAGAAAAAAGAAAACTCCTAAGCAGTAAATACTATTTTTAGTCAAGTGGATTCTGGATCGAATTGGCAAAACCCATCAACTTCCTTTACCAAAGATTTTACTCAAAGAGTAATTTAGTTTCTATTCTCAGTCAAGTGCCGATATTGGTAACTTGAGTGCTATAAAGAATAGTTATAGTGAATAATTAATTTAATTAATATCTTTCTTTCTTCTTTTCTTTTTTTTTTGTAAAGTTAAGAATTGGGCTGAAGTTAAGAGAAAGTCCTTTTCTATTTTTATAACAGTTCATGCTTATATTCTCAGTTCTATGAGACTATCCTTCCAGACTAAAGACATTTTTATATGTAAGTGTTACCACTATGTATCCGTTCCCACTGCAGCAAGGTTAGACATGAAGTCTCCATTCGTAATATATATATATATATATATATATATATATATATATATATATATATATATATATATATATATATCAAAATAAGGGTCCTATCTTTAAATTTGAATAACTTGAATTTGAATAACTTCCACAAAATAAAAGTTAAACTCACCAAACTTTATGTGTGTGTAGACTGACCCTTCCGAGATTTTTTGAAATAAACAAAACAAATTTTAGCCGAAAAACACTTCTTAAAACTTACAAAAACTAAAGTATTGTTTTTTACACTGTTTTGAGTTTTTTAAGCAAAAATAATGTTTTCTAAATGAGGGTACGTTCCTTAGGGCTAATACGGCTCATGCTTGCTTCGGAAGGGGTCCTTTACTTATTCTAAAAAAAAAATTTTTTTTAAATCAATAAATAAAAAAGTTATGAATTTTTAAAAATAGGACCCTTATTTTTGCCCACCTTGTATATATATAAAATATATATATATATATATATATATATATATATATATATAAAATATATATATATATATATATATATATATATATATATATATATATATATATATATATATATATATATATTAACGGAAAAATACGTCTTATGAAGTTAAGGGCGACTAATAATGCAATTTTCTGCATCTTAATCACTTAGGAAATCGAAATAATAGTAAGCAAAATAACAACGAACGCTACAATCACCAATAAAAATAATTACATAAAAATACATTAAATATTTAGGTGATAAAAATCGTACATATTTACATATTTCTAGACGGAGCGTCTTGGTCCAGTAGTAGAACGCTGGACTACAGACATCAATATCGAAGGTTCGATCTCTGTCTAAGTTAGCCAGAAACACGTGTCCATGGATTACTTTTAAAATCAATAAAAATATGTATATATATATATATATATATATATATATATATATGTTTGGTATTACCTAACACTCGTCAGTATGGATGACGTAACTGTACCGTCGGTCGGACGATTCGAAGTACAGATCCGAGTATTTTGAACCCTAGCTTCTTACTGCGAGGCCGTCGTAATGATCACACTTTCAAATGCGAGAGAGATAAGTCTTGTATGTTTTAATTGTGAATACAAGTAATGAGACCCAGACAGTGTTCCTATCTACCTAAAGGGAGATAACTCGCAACGTGGCGAAATTTGAATCTTCAATATCTTTCAAAGTTTTTGACTTTACAGAGCTTAATAATTATTTTATCTACAGCTCTTCAGTGCGGTTAGACAAGCAATTGCCGCAAGCCAGGATTGAAACTCGACCGTCTAGACGACAGTCGGTGCTTTTAACCACTTGGCTGCTGAAAGTAAACGAAACATTGTCAAATGCCAAAAGCTCCATTTATTTATACAAAGAATAGTGCGTTATATGCTAGTGACAGTTGACGATTTCACTTACCATAAGATAAGATATATATATATATATATATATATATATATATATATATATATATATATATATATATATATATATATATATATATATATATATATATATATAGTAATCCACAGGGTAGAAATCCAAAGGGAATCAAACCGGGTTTATAAAAGAGTGCTCAATAAAAATATAGAGCTGTATTGTGAATGCTTTTATTCAAACATGTACAAGGTCTGCTACACTGGCATGTCGATGTTATCGATCTACAGCTCTCAAGAGCTGAGGTCTCATCAGGCAGAAAATTGTTTTTTGATTCAACTGGTTGCTGAATTCCAGGGAGAATGAAGTCAAGCAAAAAAGAAGAGGAGAAAGAAATAAAAGTCATGTGACCGATTTTAAAATATGATTGCCGTTAGAAATTACTATTTTCTTATTTTTATCTTTTATATATTTTATATATATATATCCAACGCTGAGCTGGGGTAGAAAGGGGGGGGGGGCGAGGAAAAGAAAAAGAAAAGAGAAGGGGAAAGAGATACAATTGCTGTCAGAAAAGTTTAATTTACAGCTATTTATATTTTTATTTTGTATTTTTATCCAACGCTTAGTTAGGGGGGGGGGCGTGTGTGCGCTCAACATCCAGCTCACAAAACTACTTATTACCAAAACCAATTTTTAAATATTTAAATAATTATATACTGATCACTTTAATCAAAATTACTGGCCCCCACCATTTCTAATCCCCCCCCCCTTCATAGACCATAACTTGCGTTAACAATTTTAACTAGAACACCTTACCACTAATACTATAACAGGTGTTAACCCCACCATTAATAATAGGATCACAACGAATAATAAAATTTATTTATCTATACCACTGAAATTAATCGATATATAAATTCCATTAAAAATAAAAGCAATTACCAGTATGTTTTATTAATCCATCACTAACTATTATTTATAATCGAAATACATTTATTCATACTCCAAAATAATTAAAACTAAATATAATAGTATAATCCATCAATATCAATGTCATAAACTTATATACGATCCTTACCAAGAATAATTCCCAATATATTTTAACTCATTAGTACCTAGAACTAACCTACTAATATTACTGCCAATAATCCATATATGAATCTTACTAAAAATAAAGACAATTACCATTATGTTTTATTAATTAACTGATAAATATTATTTAAAATACATTTAACTATCCATCAAAATAATCAAAATTAAATGCCAATTGATCAAAATATAACAACATAATTTATTAACAATAAGGCCATAAATCCATCAATGAGTTTAAACTAAAATATCCCCGTAAGCTGGGTGTAATGTAATTGTTATATGTCTGCATTGACAGGAAGCAGACACGACAAATTTGAAACCCCCCCTCCCCCTCTTTCTTCATCTTCTCTTTCGCTCTTGTTTAATCTCCCCCCGACCCCCCTCTTTATCCAGCCCAGCGCTGAATAAAAATAAATATGAATTTAACTCAAAACCATTCCCGCAACAAATCCTAAATGGCTATAGACATCCACACCTAACACCCCTCAACCCCTTTCTCTTTCTTTTTCTTCCACGCCCCCCCCCCCCCCACCCTAACTAAGCGTTGGATAAAAATACAAAATAAAAATATAAATAGCTGTAAATTAAACTTTTCTGACAGCAATTGTATCTCTTTCCCCTTCTCTTTTCTTTTTCTTTTCCTCGCCCCCCCCCTTTCTACCCCAGCTCAGCGTTGGATATATATATATAAAATATATAAAAGATAAAAATAAGAAAATAGTAATTTCTAACGGCAATCATATTTTAAAATCGGTCACATGACTTTTATTTCTTTCTCCTCTTCTTTTTTGCTTGACTTCATTCTCCCTGGAATTCAGCAACCAGTTGAATCAAAAAACAATTTTCTGCCTGATGAGACCTCAGCTCTTGAGAGCTGTAGATCGATAACATCGACATGCCAGTGTAGCAGACCTTGTACATGTTTGAATAAAAGCATTCACTATATATATATATATATATATATATATATATATATATATATATATATAGATAGATAGATAGAGAGAGAGAGAGAGAGAGAGAGATAGAGATAGATAGATAGATAGATAGATAGATAGATAGATAGATAGATAGATAGAATGGTAGGTAGGTAGGTAGAAGTACAATAGTACATTAATAATAGTAATAGTATAGTTTCAGCTTCAAATAGACAGATACCAAATCTTCATTATCAACAAACGTTGGTCAACTTACATTTAGTATAATAATATATGTACGTACGTATGTATGTATGTATGTATCTGACCGTATGAAGAGATCTTAAATTCTTTGATCTTATATACAATAAAGTTAGTTTTTTTAATTGATTCACAGTGATTTAAATTGAGTTCACTTGTTATTTTCCTACACGCACAGGGGAATAAGGCAATTTCAATTTTTGGCTAATCGTATAAATTTAGATTTTTAGATTTCTGTTTACTTTTTTTGAACTTCTAATTTTAACCATGATATATTAGCACTCATTCAAAAGAATGGATGTAATGCTTTTAATCACTTTCTAAGATTCTTTTTGCCTGCCTTGAGCAAAATTTTAACTTTTAGCTGGGATTGAACACTAATCCTTAGGACTAGTAGGATAATAGCCAACTGCCTAAGAAAAAAAAGAAAAACAAAACAAAACAAAAAAGGATAAAAACTCATATTATATTTTGGTTATGTAGTTAAACTAACCTGCTCAATACTTTTTCGGACCCTAAAGTCGTTTTGTAGTTTGGCATGGGAGATAACTCGATATGGACAATATGGCTTTGATCTTATACCAGAACGAGGCTTGATTACTAAAATCAAAGATGTCCGACCTGTAAATAATCAATTTGAACTGTTGGCACGTGTAGCGCGAAAGATGACTTGTTCTTAAAGGCAAATTGTATAAATGTGTATCCGTTTTTTTTTTCTTGCATTCCTGAAGATTCAATTTTGTCTGTAAAATTCAAACTTTGTTGATTGCATATCTCCAATGAGGAAACGGCTGTAGAAAATTGAGAATAAAACCACTTTGTTTGATCCGATTTTTTTAGCCTTGTTGGAAACGAAATCAATTTACTACTAAAATTCTGTGGATCTTGTTTGTTATCTTGTCCTCGTGCACATTGGATGACGTCATCAAAATGATGATATCACAAAATGATAACGTCACTAAAGAATGACGTCATCCATTAAAACAGAAATGAGAGATGACCGGGCACAGTGGATAACATCATAAAATGATGACGTCATAATTCTATGATGTCATTCATTAAAATAGAGGTAGGAGTATTGATGTCATCTATAAACTCAAGGAGAGAGGGGGGGAAGAGATTATTTATTTAAGCGACCCCTGACCCGAAGCATCACGGGCCGTCTACTAGACGAACGTCTAGACCCTTGGGGATCTAGTATTATATAAGGCTAATAAGCGACAGTGTCAAGATTCAGCATGTGATAACTTATTTATGATATCAGGAATGTGAATCTCACACAAAATTTCATGTTCAATAATTTTAAATTATTCAGTCTGTCTTCTCTTATTGGTGGTCTCTCTGCAATTTTGATTCTCTTTAATTTGGAAAAAAAAATTCTCTGCTACAATTGGCCACCATAAATAAGTAATACATGTATACAGCGATTTTTACATTTGGAAAAATTGTTAACAGATGTCATCATCATCATCATCGTCATCATCATCATCGTCATCATCATCTTTGGTTTAACGTCCGTTTTATATGCTGGCATGCGCCTGACGGCTTTAAGAAATTGACTTACAAACTAACCTATCTCTGACCAGGTCTTTATTTATCCCTCTTTTTCTCAAGTCTATCTTTATCACTTCCTCCCATGTTTTCCTTCGGCCTTCCCCTGTGAACTGAACCTGCTACCTCAACTGTTCTACTAACCCAAGAAATCTCATCCATTCTTTCAGCGTGGCCATACCATCGAAGTCTCCTGTTCTGCACACATCTCCCAATACTGTCCAGATTTAATCTTTCTCTGAGGTCATCAGATCTAAGCCTGTCCTTAACACTTACATTACACATCCATTGTATCATTCTCATATCATTTCTCTCCCGGCAACGCATGTTCTCAGCCCTCACTAGTCAGGTTTTATTTCCATACATAATCACACTGCATACACATGCCTGATTTGACTCTTCCCTTGGTCGACAGTAGTAACACTCTGCTAGTCAGTAATGACAGAAGTTCCTTGAACTTACTCCATCCACTCCTAACTTTTGCAATCACACTAGCACCTACTCCACCCTATGCTCCAATGGTATCACCAAGATAACAAAAGTTCTCGACAACCTTAATAGCTTCACCATCCAGACATGCTTTCTCCACATTTGAGTTCTCATCCATCTCCATTGTAATTGCAAGACGTCTTTTGTGGGATCTCTTCGAGATGCAATTTTGAGTAATGCTGAAAAGTGAATCAAATCTTGACAAAGACACTCATCTAAGTATTATTTACTCCTCTCCAGGAGTTAGGCACAAGGCCAGTTTTATCCTACTCCCACAAGTAAGATGTGACCCAAGGTCGGGTCGGAAAGTGGGGGTTGAAAAGCCAGCGCCCGAGAGGTGAGCACTCTGACCATCAAAAATTGCCTGGGCAGCCCCGTCGGCATTCCCCGGTAGGGGCGCCTCAGACAGTAAGCAATTAACTTACTCCTCCCCAAAGAGGGGAGGCAAAGCCTGGGAGGGTGGACCTCCTAGAACTGCACAGGACAATCCCATAGACCGGCGTAAATCAAGCCCCGAAGGCCAAGACAATACCAGTCCATGGGGTGTAGTATCCATCGGAACAGATACTACACTTTGATCTAAGTTAACAGGATATAATGAAACAAGATTTTGTTTTGCTTGAACGTGTGACCGCTGAAAGCGTGCGGCTTGAGGTGGAAGCGACATCTACCAATATACAAATCCAGAACTGGTTGCATGTAATGCCATATCAATAAATTCCGGTGGTATCGTGAGGTACAACCAGAGAACCCTGTGTGTATAACAAAAAATAACTGATCAGCATTAATGACTGAGTAAATCGTTTTTTTTTTGTGTCTCTTTCTTTGATGAATAACACAACATAAAACCCGCTCATTCACTCATTCTCGATATCACTGTCGAATTCAATTACACTTAACGACAACAACGAGCATAATTACCGTTATTAAAAGTAATATCCGACAAAAAAAGACAATTATTACAGGAAAAGAGGGAGGTGGGTAGCTGTAGGCCATGATAATTTGCATTGGTCGTCAGCATTAGTAAAACGATTCTTAATCCTGGGCATGAAAGAAAGTGAATGAGGCAAAGAGGAAAGAACAAAAAAATGTTAGAAAAAAGTGTTATTCTATGAGACGTTAGTGCCAGCGGATCACATGGTGCATGTGTGTATAACAAAGTTTACTTTTGTGCCCTGCCCTCTTTCTTTCTTTCTTTCTTTCTTTCTTTCTTTCTTTCTTTTTTTCTTTCTTTATCGGGGTTGTGTCCCAATGAATTAATACAAAATTGTTGTCTGAAATAAGCAAAATATTGTAAGATATATTTCATGTATTGTTTATCCTTCTCTCTCTCTCTCTCTCTCTTTCTCTCTCTCTCTTTCTCTCTCTCTCTCTCTCTCTCTCTCTCTCTCTATATATATATATATATAGAGAGATTTTTCACTTATAAAATAGATCATTCAGTGAAGACCGGGGTTGTTCCAATAAAAACAAGCTCGATGATACTCGATTACAGAGTACAGAGCATTTATATGCGATTTTATGAAGGCTTACCAAAGCATTCCTTTCAGGACACTAATGATCACCATTAAAGATATTTTTTCTTACAAATATTATTTATTCAAATTAAATGTTTTTTCCTACGCGTGTATCACTACCAAGCAGGTACTTGCTTGGCAGATCATCAGGGAAATTAAATATCTGGAATAAGGGTTTCAACTGCCGACAATACACAATGTGGCGTTGCAATAGTTGAGGTCACTTAAGAAAAGAAGAGGAAAAAATAAAAATAAAAGTTAAAATTAAAAAACAAGAAAAGACAACGATAAAAAAAGAAAGTCCTAGAAAATGTCTTAGAAAAGTAGCTCGTGCTATATATATATATATATATATATATATATATATATATATATATATATATATCGTGTGCAACTGTCTTTTTTCTTCTTAATTATCGCCAATTTTCTTTTTCTTCCTTCTCCTCCTTTTCTTACCCTTCCATCCCCTTTTCCTCCTCCACCTTCTTCTTCTTCTTCTTCTTCTTCTTCTTCTTCTTCTTCTTCTTCTTCTTCTTCTTCTTCTTCTTCCCTATCGCCAATCCCTTTACTTCACTGAAAGTAAAAAAATTATCTCTTCACTCGTCTCTTTCCTTAGGTTTTATACTCTCTCTCCTTCCCATAATTCGTCACTTCCCCAACCTACCTTTGTCTATTTTAATAGATTCCTCATAAAAGAAAACTATTTGTATCATGGCAGATGTTTTCATCAACTGAACGGGCCAACCTCAAATCCAAAACATACCAAGGCATCTTATCAACTATCAGGTTGCTAAACGATTGCACTCCAGTCACCAAATCTCTACTTCATTGAGTCATGCAACTCGCGTTCACCGAAAACTTTTCCCCATTTAGGATCTTTACTGACTCTTCCTCGTTGTTACTTGTTGATGCCTTTCTCGGGTGCCTCCACTCATAAGTAAAAATCGTCTTTCTCTCTCTGACCTTAGGCGACATGTTATACCAAAATGTCGCTTTTACTGGCAATATTTCTCCTCTCTCCTCTATTGTTTTCAGACTCCGATAATGTTGCTCTGCTTTTTCATTTCTCACTGGGCTGTATGTTCTTATCTTCCATTTTTTAAACATCTTTTGGAGGAGTTCTGAGTGAAAAACTGCACCATTATCCATCACCACATCCACTACTAGACTTCTCCAGTTCTTCTAGAACCACAACCACAGTTTTCGCACATATTTCCTTCCATATCACAAGTCGCCCAAGTCTACGATCAATCATTGACAAGTATGCACCCCCACGACGTTAATGTGTTATGTCACTAGCTAATCTTGCTTAATTGTGTATAGTCCATGGTGTGCTGTAGTCCTGATTTCACCAGGATCATGTATGCTTGGGATAGGGTCAATCGATTTACATCTGACACAGTTTCATACTAGCCTCTGGACTTCATCCCTTCTTACAAGCGGGTTGATTTTACATACCAAATATAGAATTCTGTCTACTCTCATATGATGCATAACATGTAATTCTTCTAGGTTTCCATTTCCGAGACAACTTACTGAAACTCATTCTTAATGGTTAACAACTTCTTTGTTGATTTGTGTTTGTGCATCAGCCGTATCTTTTTTTCTCTCTTTTTAAAAGAATTTTCTTATCTTTCTGTTTTTGCTGGGGATTGGGACATCCTACCGGATGCCAGACATTCACCGGCTATTTCAGACACTCTAGTCTAGAGATCTTTTTAAGATTCTAACCGTCCCTGTAAGTGCAATTGTTTGCATTTCTCTTGCACTCGGTTCACCGGGTATACTTGCCAGATAGCTTTTGAAATTCTTTTTCATTAGTCCTGTTGTTCCTATAATTACTGGGATGATGGAGATTTTCCTAAGATTCCAGTTTCTTTTCATGTCGTACATAAGACCTTGGTATTTCGTAATCTTTTCCCTTTCAGCTCTGTTTAATCCTGCATCATTAAGGACACTGACTTCAGCTAGGGTTACTACTTTCTCACTTTTGTCCTATATCACGATGTCAGGTTTAACAGCTTTGTTTTCTAGATATGTAGCTGTAGGAATTGCATAGTCATAGTGGATGGTGTATAAATTATTTCCAACTGTTCTTTCTGGTATATACTCCCAGCTACACTGGATATTCAACTTTTTACATATAGTCCAGTGAAGATATTTACACACTCCGTTGTGCCGCATTGTATAATAGCCATCCCCCAGGAGAACCTTACAACTAGATGTCAGGTGGCTCACACTCTCCACTTCTGTGTGGCAGAACCTGCACTTGTTATTGTTGCTGAGACCACTCATCTTTTTAAAGGCATTGGTCATCAAACCTTGATCTTGAGTAGCCATTATCATTCTCACCAGATCATAGTGGAGAGATCCTCTTTTCAGCCAGTCTACAGAGCCTTCCTTATCTATATATTCCTGGGATAATTAACCTAGGAAATACTTAGCCCGTTGTTGGTTGGCCCATTCTTCCAGTTTTCTAGAATGGAAGGTCTTGGTGTATTTCTGGAGGCTCTTGCGGGCTATTTCCGTGACAGGATTGTTGTCTGTTTCTGCCTCATTTGTAAGACAGTCCTGTCCAAAATGCTTAGCCAGTTTTGTGATAGAGGTTGTTCTGCTTGCTCTGGTTTCTTGATGTTGGCATACCATCATAAGGTTTGTGTTCTGGGAGCTCATCAGGTATTTGCCGGTGCTCACAATACTGGCTCGATGTTGATGGTCAATTTCTGAGAGACCAATTCCCCTGCTCCTCTTGGTAGACACTGGTTCCTGTACACTACTCTGTATGCATGTATGTTCATTTATAATTATACATTTTCTCAACCAAGCTGCATCATCCACCACCAAATCACCAATTTCTAGGACTACCACCATAGTAATGCTGCTAGCATCACATCAGACCACACCATTCCTGTTTCCGAGTTAGGAATTTGCCAACTTCAGTCTACGAGGTCCTCTCTCTTCACCTCTGTTAAGATCTCCTGTATCATCGCATTAGTTTCATCATTGACTTTACATTTCTAGTCGATCCCACTTGCTCTTCTTTTTACGTAACTGCACGCTGGTCTCAGCTATCTCACAACGAGATCATGCCCCATCATCTTACCACAAACCGAGAACAAGTCCCGCCTATTCATATTCATTGTCCCTTCCAAATTCCAACTCTCCTGCTTTTCTTCTCTTCAACTTAAGGCCCAGCACTGTTCTTCTTTCGATCTTTAAAAAATTTGAGCTAACAACAAAACTACTAGAACCTTGCACGCTGGTTTGAGCCATCTCACAATGAGATAATGCCCCATCAGCTTGCCACACACCGAGAACAATTCCATAACCCTGGAAAGTCTAGTACTTACGTAACTTTTTCTTTTGTAGCCTGGCTCAGAGCCATTAAAGGTAACGTTCTTTTCATTTCACCCATCCACAGTAAGGGAATCATCCACAGTAAGGGAATCATCCACAGTAAGGGAATCATCCACAATCCATCTTTTCTTCTCCTCAAACTCTACTATTTTTTATTCCTGTCAAAAGTTCTCATAATAGTCCACCTTGCTTTATTTAATTCTGGGGGCTCTAATATCCAATTTTCACACCACTATCGATCGCTTTCCATCAAAAGTCCCTATCTTCGATTATCGCATATTTTGCTGCAGCATAGGTTAGCTCTCCCAACGTTACCCTGCCATTTTTAACAGTCATCACACTTCCAAACTTATTAATTACTTCCATTCTGATAATAATATTGATCCCGTCGATAATGCGGTTAGTGGTGATTGCTTCTGTCTTTAGCTTCACTCCATAGACTTGTATCTTAAGTGACAAGGTTCCTTTACATTTGACCTCTCTCCCATCAACCGCTTTCACAGTGCCACTCCCACCCTATCCACTTGCAAGTAGAGTAGTTGTGCATCAAACATCAACAAGAACCACTGCTATCAAACGATTTACAGAAACTTCTATTATTGGTAGAGTTAGGTACTGCACCTTTGTTCTGTTGAAGAGATAGCTACTGCTGCAGAAGCTCCCTTATTTTCGTTCCCCTGAGCCTGAGGGCAATACCTCACAATATGTTTTCATCTTTTGCAATAATAGCACTTTACATTAGAATTTGGGGATTTCTTACAGTCTATAATTAGTTACTATTCTTACAGTCTATAATTAGTTACTATTCTTACAGTCTATAATTAGTTACTATTCTTACAGTCTATAATTAGTTACTATTCTTACAGTCTATAATTAGTTACTATTCTTACAGTCTATAATTAGTTACTATTCTTACAGTCTATAATTAGTTACTATTCTTACAGTCTATAATTAGTTACTATTCTTACAGTCTATAATTAGTTACTATTCTTACAGTCTATAATTAGTTACTATTCTTACAGTCTATAATTAGTTACTATTCTTACAGTCTATAATTAGTTACTATTCTTACAGTCTATAATTAGTTACTATTCTTACAGTCTATAATTAGTTACTATTCTTACAGTCTATAATTAGTTACTATTCCCACAGCGGCAATATGATGAGGTCTGGTTATGCCCTGGAGATGCCCGGAATCAACCCCTTAATCATATGCACCAAAGATTCAAGTATAAGTCCTAGTGTTAAATAGTAAATGGAACGTTCGCTAATACATATCTGATTTGAATTCGTAGAGCAACGTTAGCACATAGACATGAAATTGAGTTCAGAGAGTCAACTTGTGCACTCAGATGTCACCTCGACCTGCTGTGCGCCGGAAACGGATGTGACGTCACATTACGTAAATACAGAGGTGGAAGAGAAGTAAGCAGTTCAATCGGAAGCTTAGAGGCGTGAACACATGGATTTAGAAATATCCTGATAAGAGATGATTAACCAAGTAATGATCGACCTCTCTCTGTCTCCCTCTGCCTCACTGGTCAGTGAGTGAGAACAAACAATCCCTGCGAATAAACCTCTTCTTGCTTTCCACTGTTTGTCTCGACTTGGTCCTTTTTCGGGGTATGAACTAACTTGTTTGCAGGTGGTGTCTCCTCAGTCTGGCAGGATCGCATCAAAAAGACGCATGCAGGAACGAGCATCTAACAAGGTATGTTTATGAACTTCCATGTGTGACACAAGGTTGAAATGTAACAGTTTCAATTTTTGGCGCTTTGACCAGGACTTCACAACAAGAGAAGAAGAAAAAAAAAGAAAAGAAAAGGGTTACACACACAACGAAATATGGGGTAATAATTAAAGAAATAAAATAAAATTATAATACAGAAGAGGCCTTCGAAAATAGACAAAGGCGACTGTTTAAAGGAAGGAAACAAGGAAGAAAAGGGGATAGGGAGAAAAGAATAAATGAAAATATAACATCCCAATGACGACGGCCCGGGAAGAGGGGGGGGGCGACAAAAAAGAAAATGGAGACAGGGTTGACAACGCGGCACATAGGAGAAAAAAAAAAGGAATTGTGTGAGTAGACATTTTATTTTTGGAACATACACAGAAAATACAAAAAGGAGAGGAAAAAGAAAAAAAAAGAACGAAAGAAAAGGTGTAAATCAGACATTTTACTTTTAGAACACACACATAGTAAAAATAGAAAACATTTAAAATGAAAAAAAGAGAAGAAAAAATGTGATTATTACACACACACATACACACACAGATGACGATTGTTTATGATGTTTTTCTTTTTGTGTGCTTCCTTTTTGTTTTGATTTAACACAGACATTTCATTTTTCGAACACTCACACACACAAGAGTTGACAGCATAAAAATGAATGTGATTATGATATGCACATAAGCATAGAGAAATTAACTTTTAAAAAGAACGAAAAGGGAAGGAAGAGAAAGAGACAGGTGGAGCAGAGAGAGGATAACTCTTTGTGCTGTTTTGATTTTTTGTTTGTTTTGTTTTGATTTCACGCGAGCTTTGTAAAGATTTTGTATATTTCCAATGGGACACGAATTGCGGGGACAATTACGTGCGTTCCCGTGAGAGCAAAGGGCGCCCCAGCCAAGATATGATGCAGGGATGGCTAAATGAAAGCCAATGTAGATCGTAAGTGATGTTACCTTATACTGGTGGGAAAATACGAACCATTTTTGAAACGAGCTTACCTGTACAGGGGTCACAACTCTTCAATGCCATGCCTAGGTGTATTCGGGATATAAAAAATGCTGCTGTGGAACAATTTAAGCGCTCTCTTGATGCCTACCTCGCTAATATCCCGGACCAACCCCAAATTGTCGGATACACGGCGTGCAGGCAAGCCGACACCAATTCTATCGTGCACATGCAAGCACATGCTGGTGCGGTTCCTTTGTCTCACAGGATCCTCACATCAGCCAGGGCGAGTTGAACAACCAGCAAGCCTGAACACGCCTGTTCGAAGCACCAGACAAAAAAAAAAAAAAAAAAAAAAATACTCCTGAGGGTGTGCCAGGTGAGAGGTCGTGGAGCTTCTCCGATCTGTAGATCGAACAATAGTTTGGGAAAGGAAAAACGACAGTTGACTCTAGTTGGTCATTTGGGTTTGCAGAGCTAGAAAATATCCGGAGATAATTTCAGATAAGAAAGAGAGGAATGTTAATAGTAAATGGTTCCTGTACTAGTAGATACTGATGATTTAAATTCGAAGGGCAACGTTAGCACGTAGACAGGAAATTCAGTTCAGAGAGTCAACTTGTGCACTCAGATGTCACCTCGACCTGCTATGTGCTGGAAACGGATGTGACATCACATGGCACAAAGAGAGAGTGAGGAGAGAAGCGAGGAGTTTGATTTGAAGCTTCTAGGTGCGAACTCATGCTTTTACAAATGTCCTGATAAGAAAAGGTTAACCAGTAGTTATCGATCTCTCTCTGTCTCCCTCCACTCGCCCCACTAGTCATTGATTAGAACAAACAGTCCAAGGGCGAATAAACCTCTTCCTGTCTTCAGCCGTTTGTCTCGACTTGGTCCTTTTTCGGAGTATGAACTAACTAGTTTGCAGGTAGTACTTACTCAGTCTGGCAAGATCGCATCAAAAGGACGCATGCAAGAACGAGCGGCTAACAAGGTATGTTTATGAACTTCCATGTATGACACAAGGTTGAAACGTACTGAGAAATATTATTCGAAAGGGAGATAGTTTGGATATGATTGGATGCCCACTCCTCTAAATTCGGATGCTTGGGGCCACTGCTCCATTGCCTCTTTTCTATACGCTACTGTATCCCCAACATGTAAAGCATTGAACGCTCAGTAATATCAGTTGGCAATCATTTTCCTTAATCCCCTACACTTTATGCAACTGTTGCCAGTGTCATGGATTTTGAAAGTCTTTTACTTGCTAACTGTTTTGCAGTCGGTATTATTTCGCTGAGATCCATCGTTTTAATACAGTGGCAAAAATATGCTACGAAAGCTAGTTTTGCCGTTTGATCTACCCCCATCCCTGCCTAAATATCGTGCCAGCCCTGATATTATTGGCGTTGAAGTTCACTCATTCTCCAGTCTATTTTTCTCTTTTGAGCTTTTCATATGCTTCAAAGGTTCTTCGGTGAACGCTTTCTTCAACCTGGTCTCGATCTTATCTTCATCCAACTGGTTCTTGCTAGGCCTTTTGGCTAAGATCAAAGTGTAGTATCTGTTCCGATGGATACTGCACTCCATAGACTGGTATTGTCTTGGCCTTCGAGCATTGATTTACGCCGGTCTATGGGTCTGTCCTGTGCAGTTCTAGGAGGTCCACCCTCCCAGGCTTTGCCTCCCCTCTTTGGGGAGGAGTAAGTTTATTGCTTACTGCCTGAGGCGCCCCTACCGGGGAATGCCGACGGGGCTGCCCAGGCAATTTTTAAACCCCACTTTCCTGACCCGACCTTGGGTCACATCTTACTTGTGGGAGTAAGATAAAAACTGGTCTTGTGCCTAACTCCTGGAGAGGAGTAAATCAATACTCATTACAAAAAACAAAAGTGGAAAAAACTAGCAAGGTCAGGCATATTTTGAAGTTTGACGACTAATTTTACTTTCTTTATCCACACAATTATATCACCCTCTCCTTTAAAGGGTTGTATCACATCTCCATCAGTCTCATTCTTATAGATTCTATGATGCCGAAATAGCTTGTTGTTCGAAATAAACAAAATATTGTAAGATATATTTCGTGTATTGTCTACCCGTCTTCTTACTCTATCGCAACTGTCTTTCCTTCTTCTTCTTCTTCTTCTTCTTCTTCTTCTTCTTCTTCTTCTTCTTCTTCTTCTTCTTCTTATTATTATTATTATTATTATTATTATTATTATTATTATTCATGATTTCCAATCTCTTCGCTGAAAGTAAAGAAACGATCTCATCGCTCGTGTCTTTTTTAAGGGTTTATACTCCCTCTCTCTCCTTCCCATAATTCGTCATCTCTTCAACCCACATCCGCATATATTAATAGATTCTTCTTCAACGAGATAAGGTAAGTTCGAGTCCATGTTCTTTCCATTCATTTTAACCACCATTTTGTTGCACGGTTTTTCGAAATAAAAAGTAAGAGAAAACAAAGAAAGAAAGAATGAATGAGGAAAGAACAGAGAAAACAAATAAGCAATCAAGCACGGAAGAAACATCTAAAGAAAGAAAAGGAAAGGAAAAGGGGGGAAAAAAGAAGGGACGAAAGAAAGAAAAGAAGAGGAACGACAGAGAAAATAAATATATGCTAATAAGGAAGCAAAGAAGAAAAAAAGGAAAGGGAAGAAGTAAAGTTGAGAAAAAAGAAGATAATACGAGAAAAGAAAAGAAAAGAAAAGAAAGAAAAGTGAAAGAACAGAAGAAAAAAAGAAAGGAAGAAATAAAATAAGAAAGGAGAAAAGAAAAGAAAGATAAAAATGCAAGGAGGACACTTTCAACAATGGATTTAACCTTTAACATCTGACAGTAAAAACTCTAAATGATGCACCATTCTTTCATCCAATTAAAGCATTTTTGATCCATGAGTTTAAAACGACCAACAGGCACGCACAGATAAAGTTTTTTTCTTCTGTTTTACGGCACATCGACCCATTTGTGGGTTAACACAGGTAGGAGCTGGTGCTCGTGTGATTGCCATCAGACAACTTAAATACTTTTTTTTTTAAGTACGTAAAAGTATTAATTGAGTCAAATCAAGTATGGAAAAAACGCTTATATTTTACATTTTTGTTTTCTCTGATGAGTCCATGGAAATAACTGTTAGTTCCGTGAACTAACATGTTTTTGTTTCCAACGGACGAAACAGCTGTCAAATTATTAAAAAAATATTTTACTTATAATCTTGGGATTAATTTAAAGTTAGGTATGCGTATATATTTGTATGTACAGGATTCACTCCTAAACTAATTCGTTGATCATTATGAGTTTTGACCACAGCTGCTATTCGTAAGGGGTATTAATGTGATCTATATTTAGTTTAATTTAATTTTATGCAAAGGGGATAAAAAAGAGTTGAAGACCTTCGTGAAAATTCCGATAGCTCTGATTTTTGTGAAATTTTAACAATAAGTATTAGACATCAATTAATAAATATTCCTCAGATTTCAGTTTCTTTGGGGTATTTTAAAGGGACTCTTTGAAAATTAAAATATATCAGATTTCATTGGATTTGATCCATAATCATTAGGCACCAATGAAGCATGATTCCCTGAATTTCAATTTCTTACGCCCTCTTAAGCTTAAATCGTATATTTGAGACAAGTTCTAGAATCCAAATCATGTAATGGATTTTGATCAAAATTAGAATAAGGATTCTAGACATAAGGTTTAGTATCAGTATATCTTGAATTTAATCTTCATAAGGAAAAATAAAAGTGGTGCAAAACTGTTCTGTTCGGAGAATTTATTTTACCCGCCCCAGGACGGGTATTCTTCTTGTATATGTATATGTGTGCGCGCGTGTGTGCTTATTTGCGTAACAATATTGATGAAAATTAATAGAGTGTGCTACGAACAAGACTTCACTGTCGACTTAGAGAAGATACATTAAAAATCCTGGTTTTTACTTCAGATAGAAAACAGAACCACTGGATGGTAGGAAAACACATAACTATCAGCGTCAGAGAGAGAGTAAAAGCTTAAAATAGCCACGCTTATGTTAAAATGGATATATCTTTTATCGTTAGGGAATAAGCATCTTATTGGGCCAATTTGAAACGTTTACCGGAAGCTCATGTTCGCCGCGAGTTCAGCTGGATAAGGAAAGGGAGAGGCGAAGAAGTTGAGAGAGAGAGATAGAGAGAGAGAGAGAGAGGGGGGGATATATAGCGAACAGAAAGAGGCTACATTCATATCTTGTCTTTTTATTTAAAAAAGATTAACTGGCTTTGCAAGCTCACTTAAATTCAAACAATTTAACACAAGCTCAATGGCAGACTCAACGGGTGATATTTTTTTTTATATAGTATCTTTTATCGTTAGGGAATAAGTATCTTATTTCATTTACCTTTCCAGAAGGTTAGACACAAGGTCAGGTGGTAAGTTGAAAAGCCAGTGCACTAGGATTAGCGCACTCTGGCCTACTAAAAATGCCCGAGCAGCCCCGTCGGCATTCCCTGGTAGGGCCGCCTCAGGCGATTAGCGAGAAACTACCCCTTTCTCAAAGAGACGGTAAAGCCTGGGAGGATGGACCTCCTGAGACTGAACAGGACCATACCGCAGCCCGACAGCAACAAAGTTACTATCGGACTAAAACATCTTATTGGGCCAATATGAAACGTTTATCGGACGCCAATGTTCACTACGAGTTCAGTGTTCTCGTTTTGACAAATTTAGAGGTAAACCAGTGCAATCGTACTTATGTCAAACGAAAAATATTTTCATTAAGAAAGTCTCGCGAGAAAACGTTCGCTACTAAACAATGGACGTCGGCCCATTATTTCTTGAGACAATGAGAACCAAACAATGGATGTTAACCACAAAAGAACAACTGATCGGACTAACGGTAGGTTGGCCGGGTTCCATGAAAACTATCTACAATTCATACCGTAGAAATATTTCGTTGTAGGAGACCAACACGAAACTATTTAGGGTTTTTTTTCAGTAGCTTTTTATGTACTCCCAAGAGTACGTTTTTTTTTTCTTTACGATGGAATGAAACACATTTTCAATTTCGACTATTAAACTAGCCATTCTCAAAGGGGCGTGTGACATTATTGGATTTCTGAGATTATCATACCAGAAATGCAATAATCTGACCCCTGACCCCCCCCCCCCCAAAATGGCGGCACTAGCATCAGTTGATATTACAGTCACTATTCTCACCTTGGTTGTTATTTTACAACGTTTCGGCCGATGTAACCCCCGACCTTCTTCATGTGCATTTTTTCGATCTCGGGAATCTTTATGTCGAACTCGGAAACCTATACGGAATTTCGAACTGAGTCCTTTATTTAATCCACGAAGGGTAGATTATTCTCGTCCCGTCAGTCATTACAGGGTAAAGGTGTTAAGTATTCTTTTTATAATTCTTAGTTCTTATCACTTGTAGTGAAGATCAAACCTTCAACCCCCAGGAGACCGTAACTTAGAATTAAGTGATGCTCAACGCTTTTATCCGTTGCGTCACAATTCCATGTTGTTTATCTCTTATTTTTTGATGCTGTAGTATCCGAATGTGGGTTATGGCCCACGTGAGAGTCTTGTTAATGGCGGGAGATTCGAAGGAACAAAGGACAAATGGTTTTGCGATAATGAATCTCCCGGCCATAGGTAGTGTGATAGATACCTTTGTAACGGCACGTAATCTCACTGTTAGGATTCCACCATCGGACCACGTGTAGATTAAATAAAACAGTTAAGACAAACAAAGAGAAAGGAAGAAAATATTATTATTAAAAACTTATACTAAAAACGAAAGCGAAGGAATGAGGAAGCTAAACAACATATAAGAATATGGCATTTTTATAAAGGGAATACAACGTAAAACATTTATACTAACAGAAACAACAACAATTTATTTACTTAAACATAATTGTAAGCGTAAATATATGTATGCGAGATGAACGTTTTTTTGTGTTTTGAACGAGCGTGAGGAATGTCTTTTTTGTGTGACGATCTTAACGTGTATGTTTGGGGAAAAAGTTCGTTAAATTGAAAGATAGATTGTTGAATTGAAAAGGGTTACCTTTCTCTTCCTCCCCCCACCTTCTCGACCGAAGCCGTCGGTGGGGGGGAGGGGGTTGTCGGCGAGCGTTCTTTGTGTGCGTTCGTTCGTCTCAGAACGCTGAGGGAAAGAGAGAGAGAGAGAGAGAGAGAGAGAGAGAGAGAGAGAGAGAGAGAAAAGGAACGGTGTTCTTTTATTGACCCCCAACTCACGCGTGGTCAAGTTGATCAGTCAGTATCCTATTGGTCGAAATCCCTTGGCCAACGTGATTCTGCGAGATTTCACGAGTTTCTCCACTTCAGCGACAAAAAGGGTCAAACAAAGAAAGAAAGAAAAGAGATTACCTAATCGTGGTGTTCACCACAGGTCCAATGCGATTAGTTTGCTTTTTGTTTGTTTGTTTGTTTGTTTGCTTTTCGTTTTTTTCATTATATTTTTAAACTGAACTTAAACATCTTGATAAACCAGAAAGTGTGGTTCAGACGACATTATCGAAATTATCGCTGACAATTTATTTAAGTCTGCAGACCCAGTCATTAGTATTCAAACAACAATTCATGCCGGGCGCAATGAAAGAATACCGAGCATTTATGAATAATTCTGATGTGTTAATCAAGCAACCATATATATATATGTATCGTATAACTTTTTATTTATACAAACATTATTGGTCACATATGTGCATACATGTTTCAGATGTGATCTCTTGAGAGAACCAGCTTCTTCAGACCTTTAGAAAAAATGAAATGGTCTGAAGAAGTTGGTTCTCTCAAGAGATCGCAGCCGAAACATGTATGAACATATGTAACCAATAATGTTTGTATAAATAAAAATATATATACTAAAAAATAGCTCTACTTGTTATTGAGCACTTTTTTTTATAAACACTGGAGTTTCATTGGATTAACATATAGGAAAGAAAAATAATACATGTACTATATATATATATATATATATATATATATATATATATATATATACATATATATATATATACATATATATATATATATATATATATATATATATATATATATATACATATATATATATATACATATATATATATATATATATATATATATATATATATATATATATATATGCACAGGTGAGAAAAGATAAATATATAGGTAAGATAAAAGATAAAATAAAGAAAGATAAAGAAATTAGCAATGTAAATATTTCCAATGCGGCAGAGGTGCGTTTTTAACTAATTTTTAAAAAAAGTGAAATCATATGGAGTTTCAGGTTTATCAACATAATACTCCCTCGTGCAGGCGACCCGGCCACAGCTTATCGGGCCCTGATGTGTATATCGATATTGTGCGCAAATGAATTCGGTTTCAGAAGGAAGCTTTGTTTTATTTACCTATTTTTGTAATGGTGTACTGACGTCACTACCAAGCAAGAGTCACTTGTATCTCTGAAATGTTATTTTATCGTAGAAGTCGCTGTGCAAAGTCGGAGAAAATCATGATATAAAACTTTTTAATTTTATTTTTAACAGTTATTATTATTTTTTAATTCTTACTTTATCGTATTTTCCCTTCAAATCATTCATAATATCGTCTACGGAAGGGTAGATCTATGTAAATATATTTTTAATCATAAAAACACTGGAGAAAAAGGCTATAACTACAGTAGAGTCGCCAAAAAGTACCGGTAATTAGGGTGTTATTCACAAGATGGCGCCACATACAAGAGATAGTCTTTCTCTACCAGACGTTGTCAGTCGTTATTTCCATGGAAGGTGCTCGATTGAGCCACAATCTTTAAATCCAATGTCAACAAACTCTTGTCCTATACCGCCCAGTAAGTAATCAAACGCAGTTTATGCCATTGTATTCTTCATCTCTCGGCAGGCAACCATTCCGTCTCATTAACCCTTATCCTCGAGTGGCTTTTGGCCTGGATAAGTGGTAATCAAATAGTTTTTAAAAAAAAAAGGGAAAAAAAGAAAGAAAAATGTCATGTTGTGTTTTATGGGTAGGATGCTTGTATAAAATAACTTGTTTATATAGTTTTATCCATAACTATAAATTGCTTTTCCTCAAAACATATACACTCTCACATGTCCCCTCTCTCTCTCTCTCCCTCTCTCTCTCCCCCTCTCTCTCTCTCTCTCTCTCTCTCTCTCTCTCTTTCACATACACACACAATCTTGCTGGTTTACTATTATAAAACGTGAATATTGGATATCCCATTTTATACGTTTATTTATTTATGGTATTTACTTCCTTCTCACCACAGAAAGATGTGGCACAAGGCCGGAAGGTGGGGAGAAGAAACCAGCACCCTGGCTTCCTAAAAAATAACCGGGACAGCTCCGTCGGCATTCCGTCGGCATTCCTCGGCTGTGGCGCCTCAGGTAGTTAGCAATAAACTAACTTCACCCCAAAAAGGGGAGGCAATGCCTGGGAGGGTGGGCCTCCTAGGACTACCCAGGACCAATATCTCAGCCCAACAGATAAAAGGCCATCGAAATGGCGCAGTTCCCGCCGGACTAATTGTCGAGAACAGATCCTCGACTGGTATATACCAATAAAAGTTTTTAAGCAACAGAAGTCGCAGAGTTACCGATTTTATCCCAAAGCTGGAAAGAGATAAAGGCTCGATTTCCAATCTTGCATGTGCGAGCTTTTTTTCGTAATTCAAAACTGAAGATTCATTCTCACTCGTTGCCAGTATAGTTCAGGGGAGACAACTTGTCAAATGGTTCCAAAGGACTGGCTCGTGAATGTATGTCGCAATATTATCTTTTTTCTCAGACTTCGTTTTGTCTGTCCGCTTTTAGTTTTTTTTTAATGCCGAAACACAATGATTGTTGTACAGTTTTATTATATAATATCAGGGTCCAAATTGCAGTTTTATACCAACAATATTAGTGCCTAAATAGATTTGAATTCAACACCGTCGGTTTTACAGTTTGCGACGGTACCCATTATGCTAACCACGCACCCTTCATTAAAATGAGAATGGCTTGTAAATAATACACATTTGAACCACTTCACACTCAGCTCCAGGAAGCAGCACTTCCCAGATGACCCCTTTTTCATTGCCTAAAAGTGTCAGGAATAATTTCTGATGTATTTGACGTCCCGACAAGTGGGGGAGTGCCGATAGAACGGCGTTTTTTATTTACTTATCAAAGACGCCTCTCGACACTGAGTACTCTACACTAAATGCTTTTCCTTACAAACCTGCCCTCACGAGGATGTTCCTATTTACTTGCTCCCCTCCCCCACACACGAGTGCAGACACAAAGTCGCATGGACGGCGGCACCGGGGGGGGACAGGGGGGGGGGGGCTGTAGCCCCCCCCCTCCCACCGCTTTTTGACTTGGCCCCCCCCCACTTTACGATCATCAATAATGAAGTTATATATGCATGTGTTTAACCGCCCCCCCACTTTTTAGGAGAGCCCCCCCCCACACACTTTTATAACTGTGTCGCCGGTCCTGAGTCGGTTTTTAATATGGGGCCAATTCAGCTCCCCAGAAAGGCGCACTCTTGATGGGATAAAAAAAATTTGAAAATGTCTTCGTCGACCGAGGATAAAAAAGATGAAGTGTAGTATCAGAACAGATACTACACTTTGCTCCTAGTCAAAAGGTCAAAGGTGTGGAGGTCAGTGATACACTTAATTGGAAGTAAATACAGAGATCGAAAAACAATAACAAAACAATAAAAACACGTTATCTTTTTTTAATCTCCTTTTCTCTCTTCTTTTTCCTTTCTTTTTCCTTTCCTTTCTGTTCTCTTTTTATGATTCTCTTCTCTCGTTTCTTTTTAAAATACCGATAATAGGCCAAGGTGTGGCGGAAGTTCGTCATATTCTGTGTTTCAGCCAATCATTGTTCGTCTCCGCAAGTCATAACCGACCAATCGAGCCAACCACTCCTGATATAGAAGTAGAAAACTAAGCAGAACCAGGAAGCAGCCATTTCAGCAGACTCTTCTCAGGTATAAAACGTAACGATTACTCAGTTGATGTGCCAGTTTCCAGTGGTATGTGCATCACTTGGTGGTGTCATAACAAGATGTTGCGCTCTTGTCTCTTGTTAACTGCAGCTCTGATGCATCACATATTTATTTCGTCACTGTGAATCAGATATTTTAATTACAGATGCGAACAACTGTGACGGATTTTAAAAAAAAATTATTATTATTATTTATTTATTTTTTTTTTTTGAGAGGTTATATGGTTAGTTGGTTAGGAAAGCAAGTCAGGATGAAGAACGTAATTTGGTAGAGATAGCTATATCTGGCCGCATCTGACTGAAATAGAATTTTAAACAAGAAAAGGGTCACCATCTTCCATAAATAAGACCACATCTCCACAACTAAATAGGGATTAACTTTTATTCAAGGGAAAACTGGAACACAACGAGAATTGTTCTGTAGGCTGGCTTTTGTCGATAAACGAATGTTGAATCCTTCAGTTCCATTCTAGCAGGCCTGTTTGTATTGATTTACTCGTCTCCAAGAGTTAGGCACAAGGCCAGTTTTTATCTTACTCCCACAAGTAAGATGTGACCCAAGGTCGGGTCGGGAAAGTGGGGTTTAAAAATTGCCTGGGCAGCCCCGTCGGCATTCCCCGGTAGGGGCGCCTCAGGCAGTAAGCAATAAACTTACTCCTTCCCAAAGAGGGGAGGCGAAGCCTGGGAGGGTAGACCTCCTAGAACTGCACAGGACAGACCCATAGACCGGCGTAAATAAAGCCCCGAAGGTCAAGACAATACCAGTCTATGGGGTGCAGTATCCATCGGAACAGATACTACACTTTGATCTTAGCCAAAAGGCCAAGAACGTTAGGCCTGTTTGTAGTGAAAAGGCGAGAACAGGATAACATCCTACCAAGAGGCGGTCAAGACGGGAACTGATCTTGAATTGTCTCTTTTGGCGCCAAGATACGTCTACGTGTATTAATATTACTTATGCGCATATGTATCAAAGCACCCACGCAGACAAACCACGACTCAATCTAACGCATGACACTGCTCGTATATTTAAACAAAATAGGCTCCTCATGTAACTGCTACATTATCTTTTGATGATAATTTTAAAACGCGTTATGTTATAGAGAGTGTATCTTGTTATATGGTCGACCCACGTAGTTCGCGAAATTCTCGGAATGTAACTGGTTATTAGAGAAATTATCTCCGTGTTGACCCTTATGTAAACATCTCTATCTATATAAAGTTAGGTATGTGTATATGTTTATATATTTGTTTTACAGGGTTTACTCATATATTAATTAACCGATTATTATGAAATTAGGAACAGCTGCTAGGCGTAAGGATGGCTAATGTGGACTATATTTATTTAACTTAGTTTTATGAAAAGGGGACATTATTTTAACTTTACGTGGAAAATACCATTCTTAACATTATTTTCACACAGCCAGATCTTAATATTCCCACAGGCACAAAATACATTCGAAGATAATTTTAAAGGCTTTGAACTGACTAATGGTTCATTTATACTCCGAAACCAAATAAAACATCAATTTTTCTCACGCGCCCCTGTCACACCAAAGAGCCGATGAAATCACCGCATTTTACACCATAGAAGACGTTTTGGAAGCTGCAGCAAAGGTTTTTTAACGTATCGACTCCCAATTGGACAAAATCTCCAATCAGCGGTTTCTTTCAGCTAACCAAAAAAGTGATAGTATTCACTTCCGAAAATTCGTGCGTACTATAAAGACCCAAACACAGCGTTCTTCCTCTTTTCCGGTATTTCTCTTCCACATACAACACACGTGTACCCGCCACAATCTAGCCTAGGCTCTTTGGTACCGAAATGCCATCGGCAAGTAGCACACACATGAAAGACATACACGAGCTACTAAACATATATCGACAGCATACATAGACTGCTAACCGAACTCTCTCGCACACAAGTCTATATATACACTCCCTCACTGGCAAAATAGGCACGCTAACACACATGCCATTTATAATGCTTATATCATTTACACACATGCCATACGTAAACGCTCACGGCGCCAGCCGAAATGAATGTGTGCACTCAATCTTTACTTACAAGGCGAAACACCTTATTCCACTAAGAATGTTGTGGGACTCTTTGAACTCTGGTTCGCAGCCAACATTTTATTTTGCATTGTCTTAACAAGTTGTCAATAAAAAAATATTATTTTGTATGGATAGACTTTGTCATTCTTTGTTTTGATGATGTCCTGTCTTCTATAGACGTTTCTTTAACTTTTATATTAAAGAAAATTAATATGGAAATATTAAAATGCGCCCAATTCATTGATACGATTGATCACCACATTATTTACAGTGGTGCGAGAAGCAAGTGTTTTTTATGAAGACTGTTCAGGCCCGGTGCCTTTCTTCGCGCCACCCATAAACCTCTGCGACAAACAGAAAGGGGCAGTGGGAGGGGAGTGATTATCGGAGAATGTGGCGTTTGCAAAAAAAGCAGAAATGATAAACAGTTTATTTGAATTTACTCAAGATCGATGAGTCATCAGTTTTTTACGCTTACTTATTTCAAGTTCACAATGGTTGCTTGAATTGCATACATTGTTAAGGATTAAAAGAAAGAAAAGAAAGAGAGAGAGAGAGAGTACAACTATGAAAAAGAGAGTGAGAAAGGGAATATGAAGACATGGGCATGAAATGAAAGTGATGTGATATGCAAAAACAAAAGAAAAAGAGAAAAATATATATGTAGCCCGGTGATCGTCTCAGTGGTCGTGCTACGGTAAAAACTACACAGGACAAATTGAGGATAAAATACACGATATATCATAAAATTAAATGCTGTGGAGACATGATGTATAGAAAAGACAAAAGGAAAAACAAATTAAACACAGGAAGAAATCATTACAACGAAAGATTTACCAGTTTTGTTCGGATCAACGTGTTTTCAGAAGATGTTCGTTCATCCGAACGAAACCGGTAAATCTCGTTTTTGATGATTTTTTGCTGTGTTTAATTTGTTTTTCCTTTTGTCTTTTCTGTACAAGTTTAAGTTGTAGGAGTAACTTAGTTGTGCTCGGTATGTGTGTATGTATGTGTCTGTGTGTGTGTGTGTATGTGTGTGTGATATCGTCGTGGCTAGCGACCTCAAATGCTGTCTGTTGATTATTGTCGGCCTCAGTGACAACTTTTTTGTCAGATGCTGAGATCCTTCTCCCGTTGTTGACTCTCGGGACTGTCAGCGATCTCCCCGAATAGATCTGCTCTTCAACAGTCAGTCCCCCAAATATATTCACCTTCGACTGGAAATCCT
Organism: Sepiola atlantica; assembly: GCA_963556195.1. Lineage (NCBI taxonomy): Eukaryota > Metazoa > Mollusca > Cephalopoda > Sepiida > Sepiolidae > Sepiola > Sepiola atlantica. Next base: position 17,536,376 of record OY744537.1, read on the forward strand.
AAAGCTTACTCTCAGCTGACCACCGGAACTTGGTTACATCCGCCTGTTCCTCAGCTAGTTCTCTCCATCGTTATCCGGCCACCTAGAAGCTAACAACTAATTGTCATAGCGTCATTCGTTTGGGGGAGTTGAAATGGATCGGCCGGTCTTTTTATTGACATTTACTTACCTACTTCTTCATTATTTTTGCATTGTCTTCTTTTTCATAACTTAGCATTTTTCGGCAGGCCCCAGTTGTGTGTGTGTGTGTGTGTGTGTGTGTGTGTGTGTGTGTAATTATACAGTATCACAAATAAAATAAAACGAAAAGTAACACATGATATGGAAAATAAATTTGTTCAACTATCGGTACCAAAGTAAATAACGTATAGTCAATATATTAAATTAGGTAACATATG
>OY744537.1:17541773-17566773 GCA_963556195.1 Sepiola atlantica
TTACCTCGTCTCCAGAAGGTTAGACACAAGGTCAGGTGTGGGTTTTTGATAAAAGTCTTTCTGTGGAATGAACAGGATTTGAACCCGGCACATCCAGGTCGTCAGTTTGTGTCGTTAACCACTTAGCCACCGTTTTGTCTTCTAAAAGTAAAAGCAACGACTAAATTTCATATTTAGTAAATATTATTTTTCAAAGTCAACAAATAAATCTAGTGTCAGGTCATAATTAAGAATAGTATGAATGAATTGCAGTTCAACCATTTATTAAGAAAATCGTGTAAATAATTTCAATATTTTGTAAACGATTAATATTTTAAAGTGTACCAACAACACGTATTCCTATTTACAGAAACACGTGACGAAATGTCTAAAGACAACGGTATTGTTGTATTCTGAAAGTTGGAGCAATGACTAAGTTAGCATTTTATTCGCAGACTTGAATACATATTTTGAAAAGAAGACAGTGTTGTATTTCATATGTATGTTTCAAAATGTAAAATGAGTAAACATAAATATAACGAACGTTCATGGGTGGAAGAAGCCATTGTTTTTGTTATACACGTAGAGGATTGCTAACAGTAATAAGGATTAAATTAAGATGACTGTTTGCAATCCACAGTCATTATTTATATGTATACGTTTTTACTACTTTTTAACAGAGAATAGTCAGGAAATTGTGAATAAATAATCTCATATATAATAAGTATTTGGTTCAAATTCTTAAGACGTAGTCTAAATGGTAATAAAGTAAAAAAAATATTTGAATAATTACGCACTCAACGATTATAGACGCCATTTTCATTTTGTAGCAAAAGCACCGTTTTCATTGGATGATCATCTCTGTTCATTATCCAATGGAAATAAACGGTGAATCTCTGTAAGCGTATATTACTGAAAGAATTATCGGGCCGGATAGAAAATGTAATCGATAAAATCGATTGGAAATTATATCCTTATGTAAAGACCACAGAACCAACTGAACATTTCTGTAATTCGATAGCTAGGCAGAATCAAATACCCATTTTTCAGATGCAATGCTATAGCGGTCTAACTTCGATAATCCTACTGACTTTTCTTCTTATATTAGATATGTATACTAGCCGAAGTGTTTCCCGAGATTGACCGATGACGCCCTCTCGCAAAAGACTTTCTTTTTTTTTTTAAGTAAATAATAGAAAACCTATAATGTCGGTAACGTGGAAAACTTGAAAGGAAAGAATATTTTCAAAGCTACCAAACCCAAAATAAAAAAGACAGAAATGTCTGTTTTTACTTTGTAAGTAAATAATAGCAACAACAACAAAAAATGTCCGAAACGCTGAAAAATTATAACCAACGTTTTTTTTTCCCAACCCTCTATTTACTTGTCTTCCCACAGGGGACAGAGTTAAATACAAGGTCGTTTTTGCAATTTGGGGTAATCCCGCTCCCTAAAAGGGGCGCCCTTGACTGGGACAGAAATTTAAATTGCCTCAGTCTAGAAGGATTTCTCATTCATTGGCCGAAGACAGAACAGATGAAGTGTAACATCTGAAAAGAAACTACATTTTTAATTATTTATTTGCTATAAAGTAAAAAAAATAATACATTGTAACAATGTGGCGGTCGTTGGCCATCCTTGGTCTAAAGTAATAACATTGACTATCTTACTCTTGGCTAGAATCATCTCAGTCACCACAATACCACATTTACTCTTGGGGCTATCCTACTTAAAAATATCCACAAATTTATTGTAAACTTTGAATTTTTTATCTTAGCCAAAAGACCAAGGGAAAAACTGACTCTGTCAGAACGGATACTACACTTTGAATTATTTATTTGCAAAAATCACGAAAACAAATTTACATTCAAAACAAATTAGGTACAAGGCCATCAAAAGTTTGGGGAAAATGGCTGTCGTTGGTCATCACTGGTCTATAATGATAAAAATGTATACCCTACTCTTAACTGGAATCGTCTCAGCCACCACATTTAATCTAGGGACCGTCCTACTTAAGATATTCCCAAATTGATTTGATCTTAGCCACAAAAGAATGAAGATAAAACATAAGAATATTTCACAAAGTCACCAAATAAATAGATTTTAAGCTCAAGTCGAAAAACAGCACGGATGAATCGTAGTTGAGCCATTTAATAAGCAGATGTATTTGTTTTTACTTTTATTGTGTGAAATAATCTCAGATTTTTTATTAATGAAAAAGAAAATGTCAATATTTGTTATATTATCTTAGTGTAAGTGTGTACAGACGTGACCGTAATATTGTATTTGTTTTTATTTTTATCGTGTAAAAAAAATCTCGAAAAAAAAAGAAGCTTATCAACAAAAGAGAAAATGTCAATATTTATTCTATTGTTATCTGAGTGTAAATACGTGTGTACGGTCATGATCGTAATATTTATTTTGCAAAGTTACTGGAATGAAATCGAGGGGACGAAATTTTTTAAGAAAACGGTATTAATAATGTAACTGACTTTTTGGCTAAGATCAAAGTGTAGTATCTGTTCCGATGGATACTGCACGCCTGTCCCGTGCAGTTCTAGGAGGTCCACCCTCCCAGGCTTCGCCTCCCCTCTTTGGGGAGGAGTAAGTTTATTGCTTACTACCTGAGGCGCCCCTACCGGGGAATGCCGACGGGGCTACCCAGGCAATTTTTGATGGTCAGAGTGCTCAACTCTCGGCGCTGGCTTTTCAAATCCCACTTTCCGACCCGACCTTGGGTCACATCTTACTTGTGGGAGTAGGATAAAACTGGCCTTGTGCCTAACTCCTGGAGAGGAGTAAATAATACTTTTTGGCTAAGATCAAAGTGTAGTATCTGTTCCGATTGATACTGCACGCCTGTCCCGTGCAGTTCTAGGAGGACCACCCTCCCAGGCTTTGGCTCCCCTCTTTGGTGAGGAGTAAGTTTATTGCTTACTGTCTGAGGCGCCCCTAACGGGGAATACCGACGGGGCTGCCCAGGCAATTTTTAAATGGCCAGAGTGCTCACCTCTCGAGCGCTAGCTTTTCAAACCCCACTTTCTCGACCCGATCTTGGGTCACATCTTACTTGTGGGAGTAAGATAAAACTGGCCTTGTGCCTAACTCCTGGGGAGGAGTAAATAAAACTTACAGATTTAGAATTTTATTCGCAGATATCAATGCGTATTCTGAAAGGAAGATACCATTTCCTTTCATGTTTGGGGAAAATGTAACGAGGTAACATTATTTGAAAAGTATAGTTACATATAAATAGTGACAAACTTCATATTGGAATAGGGCTACTCTAAAAACTGAAAATCCCTCAAACTACTCTTGTAAAAATCGCTATAATGTTAAATTTAAAAACTATTTTTTAAATCAAATACTAGCTGTCCATCTCCGGCGTTGCCCAGTAATGTATTTACTTGCAATCTGTTTTGCTTTTCTTTATTAAAACTATGTTGTTTTTCCCAAAAATTAGGATGACGGCTATCTGAAAAATAATTCCGACACAGACAAAGTATTTTTACGAAGGAATTAATCGAATTGCATTTCAATTCTTCTTAACAACACGCTGCAACAATTCACAAAAACCCCTGACAAACCAGAATCAAATATTGATTTTATAGAAAGAAAGCTATCGATGATAAAGAAACGATAAAGAGATTGCCTTTACTTTATATATTAGTCAAGTTATTGAATGAACGCTGAAAAATCATTAAAATTCGATAATTCTCTAATTAAGAAGTGATTAAAATGTTATCACATAACTTGTACAAAGAGTCTCATCGATTTCGTCGGTGGTCATGTGCCTCTAGTTTTGACACTCTTCAATGACGCATACGGGCACAGTCTCTTTCAACACACCGATTTGTAATCGAGTTACTATTTGTTTTTGTTTCTTTTTTGACGTTCTGTTCGGTAAAAAGGAGGGAAACTTAGCTGGTGTTTCTCAGACGTTTGCAACTATCAGCAACAGTCATCGCTCTTATCCGGGAAAGACAGCTCGTCTGATTCATTCAACCAGAATAGGAACCGGATGCAGTCGTGAAATGGCTGTTGCTACACCCACTTTCTACCCAAACTCTGGGTGAGCACAAGTGAGCGAGCGAACGAGCACACACGCTTGCGCACGCGCATGCGCGCACACACACACACACACACACACACACACACACACACACACACACACACACACACACACACACACACACACACACCCACACACCCCCGCCCACACACACACACACCCACACCCACACACACCCACACACACCCGCCCACACACACACCCACACACACACACACACACACACACACCCACACGCCCCCCCCCCCCACACACACACACACACACACACACAGCGCAAATCACTCGTGACTAACTGACACTGCAAAGTAGTTCATCTCCACCCGCTCTCGACAATTAATTTGATCAATCGACAAATTGATAGTGCAGCATTGATGATATTGGTAATTCAAAGGCAAAGCTAGTAGAGGGACCAATGAGACATGCCCCCTTCACTCCCCCGGCAATTTTCCTACATTTTTTGTTTTCCATAGAACATTTTCCAGCAATGAAAAAAATAAATAAATAGAACAAAAGATGTTTGGTAATTGCCACCCCCTTTTATTTTCCAAGTAATCATAATTTATGAAATTGTGGATTTCTATGGATATCCAACATAAAAAGGTCTCCTTTCAGTCTCGGAAGACAATGGATACTCCCTGTAAGGGTGCATGTGCAACAAGTCTATATTGAAGCAAGGGTTGTGAAATCACCAACATCACTTCATTAAACCAACACTGCTTTAATTCAAGGAGTCTATATTGAAGCAAGGGTTGTGAAATCACCAACATCACTTCATTAAACCAACACTGCTTTAATTCAAGGAGTCTATATTGAAGCAAGGGTTGTGAAATCACCAACATCACTTCATTAAACCAACACTGCTTTTATTCAAGGAGTCTATATTGAAGCAAGGGTTGTGGAATCATCAACATCACTTCATTAAACCAACACTGTTTTAATTCAAGGAGGTCTAGGGCATTGGAAACAATGCAAGGATAATTAGAGAAAAACTGGTGTTATTTCGAAGTTTTCCTTCTCCTAGACTGGTTGCACAACAAAGACTTGAGGCTTTAGTTTACTCTACTATTTAATCAATAGCTAGAGGGGCGATATATGGATACATACTTTTCCCAAACTCTTTTCTAAAGCCTTACAAGGCGATGGGGTTCAGTTTGAAGATCAATTAAAAATTATCTTGTTCTGTCTGTTTCTCTGTCCTTTACAGAACTCATGTTCTCTTTCTCTTTTCTCTCGTGCTCTCTTTCTCATATTATATTTCCCCTCCTTGTTGTCTCCGTCTTTGTGAGAAAAGGAGAGACAACGAAAAAGGGACAAAGAAAGAAAAAAAAGAAAGAAAGAGAATGACAGAGACGATAGAAAGGGGGACGAATGGCGAGCATTCGGATACTATGAAATAGGGTGAAAAGACTTTGTTTATTTTTCAGATTATAATTGCATACAACGAAAAATAATTTAAAAAAAAACAAACGAAAATAAAACGGGTGGAATCTTATATTTCCTAGTTCTGTTGAGCCCCTTAACTTCTTTATGGGTCAAAGGGCTCAAAGAAGTCGTCTGGAACACAGTGGGCGAATTTTTACCACGTAACAAACATGGCCGACGTGTGTCGTGTAGCGTTATCTGTGATGTTCGTTGTTTATAGCAGCAGTTGTAAGATAGTGTCCCTCTCCGCAGTGGTCAGGAATGTGTAGCAGTCAATATAATACGGCTGTGTCTCTCTTCATACGTGTTGACAGTGATTATATAATAATAGCACCTTATCCTTTTGGCGTCCATTTTAAAAAAATTTTTAAGATTTATTTTTTAGTCTTTCTTTTTTGCCACGCCCCACTATTTTCTGTCACTCCCGGAAAGCGACTACCTATTTGTTACGTCACTATTCGTTTCTCAGGCGCGTAACTCACATTCGTTAACCTACATTCTTCGTAATCTACTTATACCACGTTAAATAGTATTACAGATCCAACTGAACCGAATCAAACTGAAAATATCTTTCCAAAGCGAAAATTCAGTGCACTTTTCATTCGTCCTGGTTTCAGACATTTTGGTGGTTACCTTATGACGAGAAATCAGATCGAGCATATGACTTTGCATATCTCAGGGCTTTGCAGCATAATTATTTGAACAGTGTTTTTACCTACTGGTTATGCGTTTCTTAAAAGCAACGGAAAAAAGGGTTGCGAGTTCAATTTGCATAATCTGTCAGCATGTCATAAATAAACTGTTTATTCGCGCTATGTTGCTGCATGCCCCAGTGCAATTTCCGGTGCGGAGAAAGCATCTCCCCTGCATATGTTGCAGAGAGAGAGAGAGCGAGAGAGAGAGAGAGAGGGGGGGGGGTCAAAAAGTTTTTCTAAGCAGACGATATTTAACTCAACAAGCACAGTCAGTCGCTATTAGGAAACTATTACAAAGCAACAGAAATTCAAATGTTTCGCTGTTGATGTTTCTTCGCGTTGAAGATGATTATTCTCTTAGAAATTAGTTTTCACAAAACAGATCAAAATTTATGCCACCCAAAATTCAAAACGAATTCCTGGAGGCTGTTACTTTTGGTGCTTTTCGTGAAATATCACCAAACATTCAGAATGTCAAATTCTACAGAATCATGGCCGATGAAATCGTTGATGTTTTCAATAACGAACAAGTAGGAATGTGCAAACGGTTGATTGGTGATGAACTGGAGATAAATAAACACTTTGTTGGTATGAACACAGTTTTCTTCACAACTGGGGATCAAATTGTAAAACGCAATTAAAAAGACATGATATGCACCTCTATATATCTGATTCTAATGGATAATGCTTTGATGGTGTAAGTACAATGATAAATATAAACACTCACCGCAAACAACAGCATATTGTATTCGGTCCCACAAGATGGACGTTTTACGGTTCCACTCAGGATTTGATCCTACGGCATTATAATGAGCTCATGGAGCTTTTGCAATGGCCTCAATCCATTATTAGAGAGACGAGAAGGAACGCCAGAATTATTGCTGCCCTCACCAAAATGGTTCGGTGTGTCTTCTTGATCGACGATCTTTCTAATATGTTACAGGATCCCCATTGAAGCCCAGGCAATATTTAAATACGCGATAACGTTCATTATCAAGGGCAGACGAGTGATTTGATTTATTTTGGCAAATGGCTTTTATGGAATAAAAATTAAAATCTATTCATGATCCAATGATGCCACGAAAAAGAGCCCTATTCTCGGTTTAAAGACGTAAAGACGTTTGACTTGTGATTTTTTTACTCTACTAATGAGTAACCGCTTATCAAGGCCCACGGACCACTCGAGGATAAGGGTTAATGAGTTTGTTAGGTGGACGGTGAGAAAACACCGTGATGATTAGTAACAATGGTTCAAACTTGTTAGAATCTTATTATTTAAGGGGACGGCTCAACAAAAATGTGTTAACATTGGACTTGAAAAGGACCATGTTGTAGTCAGCAGGGAATCAGCCCCGTGGTATTGTGTTCAACAGACAGCCATGGTAAAGCGGAAAAAACGCTTAACACGTTTTTCTTTTTAAGTAGTCGATTTTTTTTCCTGGCTTACTTTCCTCAACAGCACAGGTCGATCGACCATAAGACTTGTCGGCGATACTTTCAGGACGAAGAAAGTAGGCAGGGAAGGGAATTTGGCTTGATAGCATTTATGACAGCTGTACCCCAGTGCTACATAACCACCTCCTGACGGAGAGGCTCCGCTACTCCAGAAAAGCAGTCGAGCAGTGGCAGAGCTGTCAGATGTGAAGTACAAAAAGATCAAATGTTATTCAAATCCTTGGGTTAACAAACACACATTACTATCGCAATAATCTTAATGACTACTATCGAACGATTTATTTTGAAAGCTTTTAAGTGATCATTTACACCATCAATAACCATTGCAATCAGACATTTTATGGGTTTTATGTAACCATACAATGGTTGTTACTAAATGTCAGTAATGGATACCGTTTTAGTAAGGAGTTCGAGTCTGTGAAAACATTTTTATTTTAATGACGTCAATTCCATCGAATTAAAAGACCGATTTAATATGTTGATGCCTGTTATCGAACGCAAAAAGATTCCCATTGATGAAATGATAAAATTGATGCCGTTAAAGCCAGTGTTTGCCAGAAATTGTTGGGTTTACAAAATTCATGCTTTTTACATCTGTTATGAATGCGATTAGCGAACGATAATTCTTCCACACGGTGGAGATTCAAAACCTATCTGCGTACAGGCATAAGTGATCAGCATCTTGGTTCCTTAATGATTCTACCATTGTTACTCTTTCAGACATTATCCCCCTACTTAGAGCCTAATCTACCATCTTTCTTTGTGTAAGCCCTCCTCTGGTCGTCACAAATAGTGTCCTCAGGCCTCTTATGTTTTTCAAAAAACTTCAACGAGCATCTTTCTCTCTGGTTCAGCTGGTTGGGTTAGGGTTAGGGTTGGTTGTTGTTTTCTGGTTTCTATCAATGTGCATCAACTTCAATTGGTATGTATGTATGTATGTATGTATGTATGTATGTATGTATGTATGTATGTATGTATGTATGTATGTATGTATCTCGTTGTTGTGGAGGAGGAGGGGGAGCGAATCAGAATTATGCATAAAGTCGACGAGGATCGTGCCTCAGGACTAGTTGGTCTGCATGAAGTTCTCGTTTGCCGTAGCTATTCGTTACTGCAAAAATTGTAGGGTTTTCCCCGCGACACGGAGAGCAGCAAGGCGCAGTGATTGCATACGAAGTTGGGGATAATTGGCCTAGAACACCCAGAGGAATAGCAGTTTCACATGCGAAAAAGCAACGTTGTCAACCACATGGATTTGCGGTTCCGAACCTGACACACCCTTGCCTTCCACAGACGCAGAGGTAGAGGACGACGGTTCCTGATGTTGACACATCCTGGATTTTCACCAGATCCCTGTTAGCCGGGTTGCGGCTCTACCATAGGTGACCCTGCCAGAAACCGGAATTCCAGATATCAGAGCACTACTATTGCCACGTTGCCACTGCTGCTACAACAGTGTAGAAGAGTCGGATTTTATGGAGGGGTATGTTTTTGTTTGGTCGTCAGAGGGAGGAGCATTGGCCCCAGCCTCCCGCTCTTTAGCTTTGGGTAGCCAAGTCCACTTCTTGTCATTGCGAATTATAAGCAGTTCAGTAGTGTACGTTAATATTTGCTCAGTTTTAATTTTTTCATAAGTTTGGAATCCGCACGTCAACCTTTGTTTTTGCACATCAACTGCTTGTCTACGTGAGGAAATTTTACGCGTCGATATGCGATACCATCGTGGCCCGGGATCGAACCATAGGTTGTAATTCACCAATTGTTATACGATTGTGCCGAGGATATATCCTGAATCGAATCCTAGGTCGTAACTCACCAATATGATACTATCGTCCTGAACTCGGCGCTAATCGTCGCTCTCTCTGGTACGGGGATACTGGACACTAAATATAGCCTGAGTTTGAGTCCGGTGCCATGATGATCGCATGAGTTCTGACCAGTTCCTTTCTCAATAGCTCTGCGTCCACGCTATGTCTAAAGATCAGCAAAACTGTTGTACTGCACCGCTGGTCTTAACTTTTGATAAATGTCTGATCGGCATTTCTTCTTTGCGTTTGTCAGAGGAAGTGTTGTCTTAGTCCAAGGACGGGATCCTTAATTGTGCTGTGTTCGACAAAGAGGGTGAATTTGCGAGCTGAGAAAAATGGCTGTATATAAAATTGTCAAAGTCATTTTTTTATCTTTAAAAAATATATACACTTTATTATATCATCAGTCAGCGCAGTGGTTTCATTATAGTAAACTGCTACGAATATCTTCCTGTTCGGTCTAAAGCCAGCCCGCAAACGAACTTAGAGAATATGTCACTTAACCCCTCACTTCATTAATTCACCGCCGACTATCATACGCAAGTCTCGGCGGCAGACGTCGGGAGCTGCCAACACAGTCAAATATGGTGGCTCACCTCTAATCCATATGCACTTCCCGACTTCAGAGCATTTCAAAACATGAGCCGAGGTTTTCTTTTCTTTTTTTTATTGACATCCGATACAAAGCATAATCTTGGTCGAGGAACAATATTTGACGATATTTCATGCGCCAATTTAAAGAGGTTAGCTCTTCATATTAATCACTTCATAATTAATTTACTCATTGTGCCACAGACGTAATGCAGTGATGGCATTTTCTAATCATTGAAATCATCTTCAATAAAAGTCTCAAGCTTGCAGTGCTAGACACAAAAATAGTATCTTTTGCTTAACCATTGTTTTTTAATTGCTCGGGGGTTTGCATGGATGTGTAAAATAAAGTTTCTGTCAGCACTTACTCTATAAATGAAATCAGACTTTTATAGTTATGGCAATGGGAGTATAAACTCTATAATAGTGTGGTGAACAATGGGCAATCAACAATTTCTTCACTATCCAGCCACCATGATGTCACTTGCACAGCAACGGATAAAGCTGAAGTAGCAGTTCGTCTTTAACTCCACCTTGGACTCCATAAACCACTCCCTCCCTAATTTCCAACTACGGGCAAAAAAACACACTTGAGTATGTAATAATCATCGATTCCGATGTCATATTTTAAGGTAATTATTACTATTGGCGACATAAATTATTTTAAAGAAAATTTTAAAGGAAATATCGCTGGGAAATTATTAAAAAACGCAATTTTAAGCAATTTAATTTGCCGTAGATAGTAACTGTCAGTAAAATAATCTGCATTCAACCATCTTAGTTATGGACAGGAAGTAAGTACATGACTCGACCCAATACTTGGCTTCTGCACTTTAAACTATAATTCAGGTCATTAAATTAGACGCGGGTTCTTTCCAAGTATTCGCTTCTTACTCCCTTCCGGTCTGGTTATGCACTTACTTTCTGTCCATAATCCAAAATAGCTGAACGCGAATTATTTTACTCACAATCACTTTTTACGGCAAATTAAATTGCTTAAAACTTCTTTTAAATATTAAATATTAATTTATAACACAAATAAGTCACAAATGAATAGGTAAAACAAAATAAATTATATTTGTCTAATTTTCCAACGGTATTTGTTTTAAAATAATTTATGTCGCTAATAATAATGATTACTCATTTTGAACACACTTGATATGTTCTAACTTGTATTTACTTTTTAAAGTGTTGAAAATATAACTTTCAATTAAAAAAATATTTTTCGTTTTGAAACATGTTATTATAGACAATAAAAGATTTCTTCCACTAAAAAAAAACAAGTATTCGCGGAATTTAATTAATTTAAAAACAAAATGAAAACGTCAAAACATCCCAGTCGTTATGTTTCTGGATTTTTTTAGATGAAGATCGATAATTTATATTACTTTGATTATTCGAACTACTATTCTCCTCCTATTTTCTTTGGGTGTATCTTTTCGAATTTGGATATCTTTATGTCGAGCTCGGGAACCTACGCGAAATTTCGAACAAAGGGTTCAGTTCTAAATTCTGTATAGGTTCTGGAAGTTGACACAAACATTTCAAAGTTCTAAAAGATGTACCTGCAGAAGATCGGGGGTTACATCGCCCGAAACGTTGTGAAAATCACAATTAAGATTGAGAATTCTTGAAAGCAGCAGCGGCATTAAACGGGAATATTACGTATCGACTATCGATTGGACAAAATCTTCAATCAGCAGTTTCTTTCAGCCAATTACAGATGTAAGAATTCCAGCGCGTACTATAAAAACCCAAACACACGGATTTATTTCCTATTTCTTCTTTTTCTTTCAGAGACAAACACACGTGCGTATGACACACCCTGACCAGAACCTTTTGGCGCAAGGGCCTCTCGGCAAGCAGCACACACATGACGAGAGATTTTCATGGATTTCTAAACACAACGTCCGGCGAAGCACATCCATGCCGCTCACCGAACTCACATACACATATTAGTACATACACAGTCCCTCACTAAAAGACACGTTAATACACACATACACAAATCTACATGCTTACCTCATTTACACACACGTAAACGCACATGGCACCAGCCGAAACAAATATATGTACTTAATTTCTTTTTACTAACAAACACCATTTCTTTCTTTTTTAGAACGTTCTTGGACACTTTGAACCCTTTTTTTACAGATACTTATTTTTGCATTATCTTAATTAAGTTTTTAATAAAAAAAAATTAAAAAGCGTGTATGGATAGACCTTGTCATCATTTTTTTTATATTGTCTTTCCTTCTACAGAATAGTAGTCTGAATAATCCAAATAATACGTCCTAGTCGTTAATTTAATATTAAAAATTGTCACCATAGCCGTAATTGAGATCCTTTTTGAATAAAAGTTCAAATTTACCGGCGTTCAAAATCAAAGCGTAATTGTATTTCAGGACAAAATGTATAATTTAAAACCAACAATTCAATTTTATCCCAAAATCTGGGCACGAAAATCAAGCGAAATAAGTGAGATAATTCAACGGTCCCTATGCTTTATTTGAACTAAAGTTGGCATGTTGTACGGTCTTTATGTCTTCCGTCTTCACCCCTTTCGTTTTGTTTATTTATATCGCTTTTGCCATGAAACAACGGAGGAAACTTTTTTTTACATCGCACATTTTTTCTCTAAAATTGGAAATACTCACTATAAAAAATATGAAAGATTTGGAAGAGAGAGGCTCAATCCCCCACTCTCTTCTCGCATAGAATCGCCACTGCAGACAAAAGGGGTGAATATTAAAATTCCATAATGTATATATATATATATATATATATATATATATATATATATAGTAGGATCAAATATAAACCAAAAGTAAAACTTTTAGTAGATGAAACCTATAGTGAAGAGGTTTAGCTCAATATACGAGATAGAGCAATTGTAGAGATAGAAGAAAAAAGAGTGATAAATATGCGACGATTGTCCAAATTTATTTCAAATTTCAATTGTTCAATGCAAGGTGTATTCAGTAATAAACTAGTGTTTATTATTCTTTCCTTAAGCCAAGGCTTTTCAAAAATCGAGATCTTATCATCAGAGGAGAAATACAGATAGATAAGTTGGCTTTCGAAAAAAACAAAGTTCAAATATTTGAAAAATATATGAAAAATATTATTAAAAAAATGCAGTGAAAGAGAAGTTCCGTAAAAAAGATATGTGGTTTGTCCGGGTGGTAAATTTCTGTTGAAAAAATATCCAATGAATTGTAGAAAGCGAAAAAAAAAACCTTTACGTAGGAGCAGTGTGGAGAAAGTGTTCAAATATAAGTAAATCCAAAAGTAAATCCAAACTGCATTTTTTAAATAATATTTTTCATATATTTTTCAAATATTTGAACTTTTTTTCGAAAGCCAACTTATCTATCTGTATTTCTCCTCTGATGATAAGATCTCGATCTTTGAGAAGCCTTGGCTTAAGGAAAGAATAATAAACACTAGTTTATTACTGAATACACCTTGCATTGAACAATTGAAATAAATTTGGACAATCGTCGCATATTTATCACTCTTTTTCTTCTTTCTTCTCTCGCTCTCTCTCTCTCTCTCTCTCTCTCTCTATATATATATATATATATATATATATATATATATATATATATATAGAGAGAGAGAGAGAGAGAGAGAGAGAGAGAAGGCTGAATGCAATGCAGAGAGCCGGATTGATGAGGAGCTGGAAAGAACAAAAATAAGCAATCGAAGGGGAGGACTTACTATTTATTTTTATTTTATTCCACATAGTCGGACTTTTCTTTTGTGTCTATTTTTGACAAAGAGAAGATTTTCCCGAAATATCAAATGATTCCTAATCATTATCTGGACATCACACACAGCTGACATCACACTTGTTGTCTATATAAGATTGAAAAGAAAAATAAATAGTAAGTCCTCCTCTTCGATTGCTTATTTTTGTTCTTTCCAGTTCCTCATCAATCCGGCTCTCTGCTTTGCCTTCAGCCTTCTTAATACATTATTACAATTCCCATCAATGCTTCAAGCAAACTACAATTCTCTCTCTTTCTCTCTCTCTCATATATATATATATATATATATATATATATATATATATATATATATATATATATATATATATGTTGTGTGTGGGTGTGTGGGTGTAATTAGGCAGCATTCTTTCATTTTAGCAAACATTGTTAAACATAATAGAATTCTCAGCTTGATTATAAGATTGTTGTTGTTGTTGTTTTTTATTTTTCTAATAATCTTTTTAGTGTCAAAATGAAAAAAATTCATGAAATGTTCCATAAGTATCGCTAGTAGTTTTGATTCTTTGTCGAATCATCTTCGACCAAAAAAACAAAAAAAACAAATGAACAAAAACGCTGGAGAAAAGAAGAGAATTTCAAAACGCAGTATATATATATATATATATATATATATATATATATATATTACTAATGGGTGACCGCTTATCAAGGTCCAGATGCCACTGGAGGATAAAGGTTAAGTAGATTGTCAGTCTGGTGATGAACAACACCATGAGTTGGGGACGATTGATTGAATGGGCAGAATTTGATTATCTAAGAAGACGGCTCAACAAGTATATGCTAACATTGGATTTGAAGACGGTCATATTCTAGTCAGTTGGAAAGCAGCGCTGTGGTATTTTACTCCACAGATGGGATTTTCTAGGAAAGAAACTTTGTTCATGGAAGTTTCGTTTTTTGTTTTTTTGGTACACAGAGAGCGAAAGCAGAAGTATTTTCTGTGGTTGTAACTAGACGAGTTCTTGCTGTGAATTGAAGTATTTCAAGAGCGTGGGCCTCCAATATCATGAGCCTCATAAAATTGCGGACCAGGGTTCACATCGTTTGATTTGTTTGGTAATACAGTTTACTCAACCTTGATGATGATGTGTGCGTGCGTATGTTTATGTGCACGTGTGGGGTGGAATGGGAGTTCGAATTCTTGTACCTCATGCGGTGGATGCGATATCGTTTTACTGCGGAATTCACGAATGTGGCCTTGTGCCATGCGCATATAAGACTCGTACTTCTCTGTACGTGGTAATAGAAGAAGTGTTTTTGGGCAGGAGCCACCTCACTTGGAGTGTACGTATTAAGCTGGCATCTAAACAAATAGTAGATGAGAAAAACACCTGCAAAACCAGGCATGGCCCCTTTTTTCTTTAGAAAATTGAAACGGTTATTGAGATACAACCGAATCGTGACTGTCAGTAAAACTAAAACCTGACCCCACACCCCACACAATTATGCTCATTAAATAATAATGTCAGATTATTGTGAATTGAAGCATTTTTAAATCGAAATCTGTAAGTCGTTTCTTTCTCGGGCGGTGAACAATTAAAAATGGGTAACCTTGCACTATAATTAACAGCCGAGATATCGAAAAAAATAAAACAAACAAACAACTAATAACTGTCACCAAGCGCATTAAGCTTTAATTTTCTACCGATCTGTATACTTTTAAAGTGTGGGAGCGTATTGTAACATTTGTTATCTCTGAATGTATTATTTAATGATAACAAATTCAGAGATAATAACTGTTACAATGACTCGTTGAAGCCTGAAAAAAAAATGGCGTCGATTTACTAACAAGGCCAAACAGCCATTTTTCTTCTTGTGTGTCAAAAGAGAGCTTTGAGCGAATTCTAATATTTTAAATAAAATAAAAACTTGAACACAGTTTCAGAACGTTAAAAGTATACAGGTCGGTAGAAAAGTAAAAATTGCGTTTGACAAAAGTTATTTGTTGTATATATATTTTTATATTTCTCGGCTGTTAACTATACTACAAGATTACTTAAAAATGATGTCTAACTAGCGTAGTTAAAAAAACAAAAAACACACCCGGCAGCATTCGCTTCAATCTTAAAAGTTTGCAGAAATTTTTACGACATATTTCATTTAAAAAATACCCTAGTCCCCAAAGCTCTATATGTTATATTATCCCTAACTTCAGGGGTAGTCCGACACACGTCACAGTTAATACCGTTCGGTATCGTGATACAATCAACATGTTATAATCAGTATAATTCAAATCATACCTGATAGCTTCAACGTTCATTCACGGTGGTCCTTCGATGGTTCGACGTCCCGCGGTGATCCCCTCGACGGGGAGGGGGAGGGGGAGGGGGAGGGCAGGTAATCTCGTCCTGCAATCAGAATCAGCACAAACAAACACGAAAGAAAGAAAAAAAAACACTCATTCTCAAAATCGGAGGAAGACCATTTTTATTCAACGCGTTGGTATTACTTACATTCTGTTGGCGGCGAGAAGAAGATTAAAGGTTGCTGAAACGGGTCCCTACGGCCCTTGCTTTGATCGCCACCGATTCTTAAGTCATCATTTTCGGTCCGTTCTCGTTGCCTTCCCAAACTGGACTAACCAACTTTTCACGCTTATCCCTATCTCGTCTGACGTCATTGTCTCTAGCTATTCTTCTCACGGAAAACGATGACCTCAAAGATTAACTCCCTGAGCGCTTGCCGACCCTTACATCATGCCTAACGTGATAATTGTCTCTCTGCGAACCTAAATCCTCAAATGGGCAGTAGTTGACGTAGACGCAATGTTTAACATACACGCACGCAAATACAATGCATTTGTAAAATTCTAGCATTCTCCTCAACGACAGTGCCGAGGCTAAGGGTCCATCCTCACATTATCTATGATAGGGAAGTCTAATAGGAGGTATTCTTTGTAAACAAATTGAAGTGTTATCAGCGAAGCAGGCAAGTGGCGAACCGAATAAAAATGTCCGTATGATTTACTATTTGAAGTGTTCAGAATGTAACTTTAACGGTCGACCGACATAGAACGATATTCTTATTTGAAAAGAAAAACAAAAACGGTTCTTATTTTTCTATAGTGAACCCCCCCCCCCCAAAAAAAAAACAACAGCAATTAAGGCTACAATAAACGAGAGGAGTGAAATCGAGAACGAGGCTGTTTTAAGAGTGAAATCGAGAACGAGGCTGTTTTAATCGAAAAAGGATAAATGATGATTGTTGCCTTTTCAATATTGCAATTGTGGGGACATGACCCCATTCATGTAGCAGCGCGGACCTTAGCTTAATAAGATGGTGTGTATTAGAGAAAATGCTAACATTTAGATCGTTAAAGAAATGTTTAAAACAGTAAAAACAGGTAAAAACAGGTAAAAACAAGGAAAAACATGCATGAATATAGATGAATGTTGAATGAAAATAGAAAGAAGGCACATGTTCGTCTTTTCCCACAGTCCGTTTTTCACAACTTTTTACTGACCAGTTTTTTTTTCTTTTCTTTTTTTCGGTGTACACTTACCTATCAGGCTGCTAGAGAATTCCGGGTGTTTTGGAAAATATTTTCAAATATTTTACATTTTAGGAGGGGGGGGGTCAGTTTCCAATGTAAATTCAACGTAGACTGATCCCCCTCTTTTTGACCATCTCAATTTAAAAAAAAATCTTTTTCGGTGTACAATTATCTATCATGTCAGTAGAGAATTCCGGGGTTTTTGAAAAGAAATTTAAAAAAATTGAGATTTTAAGACGTAGGATCAGTTTTCAATGTAAATTCAACGTAGACTGATGCCCCTCTTTTTGACTATCACAAATTTTAAAAATTATTCTTCTGCTTACAGTTACCTATCATGTCGCGAGAGAATTCCGGGGTTTTTGGAAAGAAATTTTAAAAAATTTAGATTTTAAGACGAGGGATCAGTCTTGTTCGTCTTTTACCATAGTCCGTTTTTCACAACTTTTTACATGTAAAATATTTGAAATTTTTTTCCAAAAAACCCGGAATTTTCTAGCAGCCTGATACACCGAAAAAAGAAAAAAAACTGGTCAGTAAAAAGTTGTGAAAAACGGATTGTGGTAAAAGACGAACATGTGCCGAAAGAATAACACCTTATTCAAGGAACATAATATGTATATATGTACGAAATACAAGGCATTAATTGTTCATTTAAAATGTTCAGTTAGAGAAATGATAAATGTTTATGCCTGTAGTTTATGAGTGCGTATGTGTGTGCGCAGTGTAGCCATGTGTGAGGCTTTGGGTTAGTACACCGAAGTGTGTGAACGTGCGTGTCGCTTTTTGTTCGTGGTTGTACGAATGTGTGTGAGCGTGAGAGTTGATAAGTCGTGTGGGAATTTGTGTGCGCGCCTTTGTCAATAGTATGTGTATACGTGCATGAGTGTGTGGTTGCGTGCAATAGATAATGTGTGCCCGTGTGTGCGTTGCGTGGGACAATTTGTGTGTGTGTGTGTGTGTTTGTATGTGTGTGTGTGTGTGACAGTGGTTGCACGCATGTGTGTGCTCTGTGTCAGTGCGTATCAGTTAAACAAGTCCAACAGCCTCCCCGCCCCGAAGGCGGGGGTAAGGGAGGAGTAGTTGGACGAAACGTCGCTGTTGCCTGCTTTCTGAAAATGAGGAGAAAGTGAGAGAAGAAGTCGATTTTGTGATCAACATTTTGGGCTTTTATTTTAGTCTTTTTGTGAGGCTGATTGTGGGAGCCGGTTTTTATGGCCCCAGTTTTGAGCTTTTGTGTTGAAGTGAATTTGGGATTGGTTTCTGTTTTTCTGCTTACGCCGTTTGTTGATAAAATATTAGAGGATGTGAATCTTATACAATAAAGAATAATTAATAACATGCTTAGTATTTGGCTAACATAAATGCGTGTTTACGTTGACATTTTTCATATCGTTCTGTTTAAAATGAAAATGTTAATTAAATATGGAAATAGACATTTTTTTTTTTTTTCGTTTCTGATTCTTTATTTCGTTGGTGTTAAATGTGGACTCTTTATTACATGGTTAATCTTTCCGTTTTCACACCGGTTCTTCCATTTCGTACTCTCCCAACCTTATCATTCATCTCACTCTGAAAAACACGCGTATAATGTCGTTTCTCTTCCCGCCAAGAACATAACAACAACCAAGATGACGATAACAGTCAGAAACATGTAAGTAACGTAAACAACAACAACAACAAAATCTCTGAAATATTATCAAATTAAAATTATCAAATTAAAAATTATCAATTTAAAATTATCAAATTAAAATTATCAAATTAAAATTATCAAATTAAAAATTATCAAATTAAAATTATCAAATTAAAAATTATCAAATTAAATTTATAAAATTAAATATTATCAAATTAAAATTATCAAATTAAAATCATGTTTGATCATTTTATTTTTCAACTTTTATTTTTATTCGAAGTTATTACTTTCTGTAAGTAAAACAACTACGTGTTATATTGAAATCGAAACAATCATTGAGATCGAAAACAATAGAAACGAATAGTTAATTAATGGATGTCCTTTTGCAAACCAATGTGCAAATTAGTTAACCTTATGACTTCGATCGTGTACACCTGATGGGTATATTAGAAATATGTAGGTCTTCTCTTGTGTGAACTTGAAATGTCGCGTTATGCGCCGTTCTTTACTACTTTCGAAATGCGAAAGGTATTACTCAGCCTCACATATATAATCAGCTCCCCAGGCCCCGCTGAAGGGAGCAAAAGGTGGAACGTCCGCTCACTTCGACTTCAATTTACGCGCGTCCGCGCTTCCTCATGGCTAAGACTTTTTTTTTTTTTTAAGATCGTCGTTTCAAGACGTTACGGATTTTCCTAGTGACAATATTTCACGAAAAAAGAAAAGGAAAAATCTTACTGTTTCCTGAAGAAGACTCAATAGAGTCGAAACACGGTTGATTTTAGATAAATAATTTCTTTTTAAATGATGCGTTGTCTGTGTTTCAAAACAAAACTTACTTATTCAAAGAATAAAATGTTGATATTTTAATTTTCGTCTCAACCTTGAAGTTATCAAAACAATCACATTCGAATTCCAAACGCGATGTCTCCCCACACCGCTGACCTACATCTTGTTTCCATCTAGGGTATAATTCTTATTTAGGTATTTCTGCAGTTTACGGACTGGGCTATTTTTTTAGATAGGATTTTCAAGTTAAATTCAATTTTTACAGTATCTTTTGTTTATTAAATTGTTAGGCGAAAGTACAGAATAGTTAACAAAAACCCCTTCCCATGTTAAGAATGGGTTTCTGAATAATAACGTTACTATTTCGGCACAGTCCGTAAACTGCAGAAATACCCTTATTTACTATCCTGCTTTTTCGATCACCCCGGGGTGATCTCGTTACAGACATCGGCGTTTTAACCTCATTGTTATGGCGAAAAGTAACACATCTTTATAAATATAGAGAAGAGATACGCTAGCAAGGTTCAGATATTTCCCATCATCTATTTATCATCTTCATCATCCTCACCATTTGTATCCTCCTCATAATTCTTATCCTCCTTCTCTTCATCCACACTTCGTTCTAATTTATTTTCGACACGTGTCGTGCGAAGCGGATCATTCTACACGTATTATTTACCTGCTTTGCAGGAGGTTAGACACAACGCCAGGTGTTTTTTTTTGTTTTTTTAAGACAGAACACTAGGTGAAGTGCACTGTGGCCTACAAACAATGCCCGAGCAGCCCCGTCAGCATTCCTCGGTAAGGGCGCCTCAGGCGATTAGCAATAAACTCACCTCTTTTCAGAGAGAACGTAAAGTTTGGGAGGATGAACCTCCTAAAACTGGACAGAGTCGTACCTAAGCCTGACTGCAACAATGTCACTGTCGGACTGATTGTCAATGACGTATCCTCGACTGGTCTTAGATCGGATCATTCTACAAGTATCCTTATTACTTGCATTCTGCTGACACCCGACTTTGGCAATATTCATCCACAGCGAAAATTGTGCCACATGCCGTTATGATTACCCCCTCTCTCTCTCTCTCTCTCTCTCTCTCTCTCTCTCTCTCTCTCTCTCTCTCTCTCTCTCATGCTCTCTCACCCTCTCTCTCTCTCTTTCACCCTCTCTCTCACCCTCTCTCTCTTTCACACTCTCTCTCACCCTCTCTCCTACCCTCTATCTCACCCTCTCTCTCTCACCCTCTCTCTCTCTCTTTCTCTCTCTCTCACCCTCTCTCTCTTTCACCCTCTCTCTCACCCTCTTTCTCTCACCCTCTATCTCACCCTCTCTCTCTCACCCTCTCTCTCTTTCTCTCTCTCTCACCCTCTCTCTCTTTCACCCTCTCTCTCTCTTTCACATTCACTCTCTTTCACACTCTCTCTCTCACCCTCTCTCTCTCACCCTCTATCTCTCTCTCTCTTTCTCTCATGCTCTCTTACCCTCTCTCTCTCTCTTTCACCCTCTCTCTCTTTCACACTCTCTCTCACCCTCTCTTTCTCTCTCTCTCTCTCTCTCTCTCTCTCTCTCTCTCTCTCTCTCTCTCTCTCTCTTTCTCTCACACACACGGACGCACCCATATCAGCTTTTGCGTTGTTATTGTTAGTAACATCTCGGGCGTAAACCTGAGCAATGGGTGTATAGAAAGATACGATAATGTTGATACACTTCTTTTGCTTTTGGGTTTTCCTATGATGTTAGAAATCAAACAGAGCTTATGGTAAAGGAATCCACTTCGTTTCGTTCTAATCAAATTGACTACAAACTTTAGATTGAGCTCGGGTTAGATTGTTTGAATCAGGAAAAAGTGAGTTTGCAAAGCCAGTTAAATATATATATATATAAAAATAAAGACAACATCCAAAATTAGTCTGTTTCTGTTCTGTATACCCCCCTCTCTCTCTCTCTCTCTCTCTCTCTCTCTCTCTCTCTCTCTCTCTCTCTCTCTCCACAGCTACGGGGTAAATAATATTATCACCTCTGGTGATATTCTCTACTGTTTATAATAGACGATTTCAATATTTTCATTTTTTCTTTTCTTTATTACCTTCGACTGTTAACAAGCACACAGAGAGAGAGAGAGAGAGAGAGAGAGAGAGAGAGAGAGAGAGAGAGAGAGAGACAGACAGAGACAGAGACAGAGACAGAGACAGAGACAGAGACAGAGAGAGAGACAGGCAGCCAGACAGACAGACAGACAGACAGAGAGGGGCGGAGAGAAAGGGTGTGTGTGTATGTGAGGGGGAGAGTGATGGAAAGGAGAGTGATAGATACTGTATATGTGTAGGGAGATCAAACAACATACAGTGAGAAAGAGTGAGCGAGAGAGAGGGCGAGAGTGATAGATAGAAATTTAGTAAAAGATGGGTCACTTAAAAATAAAGATAAAAGTTAAAATTAAAAAACAAGGAAGAACAACGATAAAAAAGAAAGTCCTAGAAAAAGTCTTAGAAAAGTAGCTCGTGCATTATTTCTTCCACCAAGCCAACAAACAAATAATCGGTCCCAAATACATTAAAAAACCCCCAAAAAACCCGGAACAATGTGCGATAATACACTTTCACGTCGGCCGGCACAATGATGAATAAATCCCCCCCCCCCCCACACACACACACAAAAAAAAAACAAAATAACTAAATCATTCAAGTTACCGCTCACAAGTTACCATTCCAATCCAATGATGCCGGCCGACGTGAAAGTGTATTATCGCACATTGTTCCGGTTTTTTGGTTTTTTTTTAATGTATTTGGGACCGATTATATGCTTGTTGGCTTGGTGGAAGAAATAATGCACGAGCTACTTTTCTAAGACTTTTTCTAGGACTTTCTTTTTTTATCGTTGTTCTTCCTTGTTTTTTAATTTTAACTTTTATTTTTTTCCTCTTCTCTTCTTAAGTGACCTCAACTATTGCAACGCCACATTGTGTATTGTCGGCAGTTGAAACCAGTATTCCAGACATTTAATTTCCCTGATGATCTGCCAAGCAAGTAACTGCTTGGTAGTGAAACACGTGTAGGAAAAAACATTTAATTTGAATAAATAATATTTGTAAGAAAAAATATCTTTAATGGTGATCATTGGTGTCCTGAAAAGAATGCTTTGGTAAGCCTTCATAAAATCACATATAAATGCTCTGTACTCTGTAATCGAGTATCATCGAGCTTGTTTTTATTGGAACAACCCCGGTCTTCACTGAATGATCTATTTTATAAGTGAAAAATCTAAATCTATATATATATATATATACACACACACACACACACGGCACAATCACCACATGTTAAAGGTTTGCATATATATATATATATATATGTATTACTACTTGCCATTGAAATCAAGCAATACCGACTCAGGAGAGCGGTTGTTGGTGATTGCGCAACCCTTGCAATTACAAATTCATGCGCGGGCAGCCCCTGGCGGGGCACTCATACGTCGAAATCGACGGGAGAGTCCATCATATATATATGTATATATATATATATATATATATATATATATAGTAATCCAAGTAAAGTAAATAACATCAAATATCAAATTAGTTAACTTCTTAGATGTAACACTTAACTTAAATAATGAAACGTTCAAACCCGTATACTAAAGATAATGCCTACATAATTTATGTCCATCCACTATCTAACCATCCCCAAACCATAATTAAACAAATCCCCAAATCAATTGAAAAAATAATCAACAACAACTCCTCTAATGAAGCAATCTTTAATGCACATAAAGCCTTTTAAAATAAAGCACTAAAAGAGAGTGGATACAAAATTAAATATATCAAACCTACAACGTCCAACAATAAACATAAAAAAGGAAGAAGTAGGAGAATTATTTGGTTTACACCCCCATTTAATCACATGGTTAAATTTAAATTGGCAAAAGATTCCTAGAGTTAATTGACTTACATTTCCTTCCTAATAACATACTACATAAAATCTTTAATAAAAATACCCTTAAATTAAGCTACAGTTGTGGCGAAAACGTAGAAAAAATAATTAAAAAACATAACAGTAAATTTTAAAATGTCAACAAAAATACTAAATTAAAAGATATAAAAACAACAAAAATTAAGACTTGTAACTGCTTGAACAGAACAGAATGCAAGAAATTGCCAATTAACCCTAATAGTCTACCAGGCCACAATTTCACCTAAAGAACCCCCAAACCAGAAAAAATACTATATAGGCATGGCTGGTAACACTTTCAAAGAAAGATATACCGGCCATAAATGCTCATTCAATAATTCTGACTAAAAAAATAGAACTTCACGCTCTCTATACCACTGGAACTAACCGATTATAATCAATCACCAACAGTGATTTGGAACACTATTAGAAAAACTAGTACCTGCAGTTCCCTAAATTCACCCTGTTACTTATGCCTAAGTGAAAAACTGGAGATAATTAGATTTAGTGTAGAAGTAAACTTCTAAACAAAAAACAAGAAACCTCAATTAACTGTAGGCATAACAGATCATACCTTCTTAGTAATTTACATATAACCTCTTGAACCAATGTTACCATTGGAAAATAGAGTAAACGCATGATTTATTAATTACATTTACTTTTCTTCTTTTCCTTTTTCCAATTTCTTAAAAATCAATAGAACACTGGAATCTATGTATTTAAGGGTTGTGAGCAGTGGTGTTTCTAGCTCTTAATACGTGTAGAGGTGGGATACAAGTATGTGTGTGTCAGGGGTAAATATGAAACGTTTGTGACAAAAATGTTTAGTTTTATACTTATCTAGTTAGGTCTTTCGGCTAAAATCCAAAATGAAGTGTGGTTCTGCTCGGTCTCAGGAGGTCGTGCTCCCGGGCATTACCTACTCCTTCAGAATGGAAGGTGATAATTTATTGTCAGTTGCAAGAGGTGCCACCTACCGAGGAATTTCCAACAAATTCAATCCAGGATATTTGTATAACAATCCAGAGAGTCCTCTTGTTTTTTTGTTTTTTTTTTTGGGGGGGGGGGAGATGGATTCACAGGTTAAAAAATGACATTGTGTCACATCAACTTTTTTGTGGGAAAGAAGGTTATGTAATAATTTCTAAATTAATATAAAATAAGAACAATTTTCGCACAGTCATACAAACTTGTGATATGCAAATAACTTTAAAGGTCACATGAAAATGAAGATTCAGCTTTCGATTTCGCTTTTTCCATAAAACAATGGTTGAATTATCTTTTATAGCATAGATTTTTCCTCGGAACTCGAAAATA